>MU227896.1:2004843-2020897 GCA_018584345.1 Thuja plicata
TTCCTTCAAAATCTTGGCATAACAACACTACAATTCAAAATTTGAGGCTTATTATGAGCTCTAAATCCCTTCAATTTATAGAGGAATGGGAGAGAGAGAGGGGAGACAAGGTTCATTAATGGAGCCCTTAAGGTCATTAATGAGATGTAAGAGCTATTAATGCCTTGGGCATTAATGAGGGATGGGCAAGAGGGAATATCCATTAAGGGTTATTAATGGCATTCATTTAAGAGGCATGGGAGAGTTTAAGACTCAACTTGGCAAGTTGGTCCTTTAGGGAAGTCATGCTTGAGAAAGTTGACTTTCTCAAGTGGGTTGAGTTGTTAATCATTCCCTAATGGAATGTGACAACATTAGGAGGTGAGTTAGGGTAGAATTAGAATGAGGATTAGATTAGCAAGGGTGGAATGGGTTGAGATGGGTTAGAACCCAGGGTAGAAGTGGTTGAAATAGGTTAGGTTGGGGTTTAAGGGAATATAAATGAAATGAATTAAACTTATTTAATTCATTTAGAATATAAAAATTTAATTATTTAAGCATTTTATTACTTTTTAATAATTAAGGGGACTATAGCCATCTTAATTAAATTAAATAGGCTAGGGGAATGGGTTATTTGCAAGTGGATAATTGATTTAGGGATTTATTTAATTCCTTTATAATTAAATACTATAGCCATGTTTGAATTTGTTTTGATTTAAATTGTATGGCTATAATAGTTAATATAATTTAGTGATAAAAATCACCTAGGATATTAAATTTGATTTAAAAGAATTATGCCAAGCAGTAACAGGGTTATTTGGACATAATTGGGGGTATGATCACACTTAGGGAAAATAGGGTCTATAGTTGGAACAGACCAAATCCAGGTGGTTACAACCAGTATAGAAACTGGTTAAACAAAACCATTCAATGGAATCTTAAAATGACTACCCTTCCTCATTAGGATATATTCTATTAAATGCATAAGGATAGCTAATAAGACATGAGGCACAAAAAATTATGTCATGAAATATAGAATTGCCTCTTGAAAAATGGGATCAAACTTACCCACCTCAAATTGATCATATGAGGGTGCTTCATTAAACTCTTCTTCGACAAAGTATATGATGGGGAAGCCTCTTGAGATGACATACTTGGAGCTCTCTTTGTTATTTTTTTAATCTTCATGGTTTTCTTTCATTATGAATAGCCATGTCAACTCCTCTTCCATGGTCAGGGGACTGTCATCTTCTATTAAACAAGCTAAGAGCTCATCAAAACTATCAACTCTCTGAAGGTCTAGAATTGGTTCCAACTAATGTTCATGTATAAGATATTTAAGAAGAGAGCAATCCAAGACTAGGCCTATTTAAATAGACACATAACTTTGAACCTTTTCCCCAGGGGATAAATATTCCTCACATAATCTATCACAAAAACCTTCTATGATATTGAAAAAATACTTTTCTTCAAGGTTTTTGTCTATTCTCTTTCCTTGGAAAATATCTTCCATAACTGCAGGCTCACAAATTAGTATATCCTCAGGGTCAGTTCCCTCTAGTTGTTGAAAAATTGTAGAAGTGGTCATGACTCTATCTTTCTCATCCTGCTCAACAAAACTAGGAAGCTCATCAAACAAAGACATGACATCTTCCTCTTTGTCAATCCCTTGTTGTTGGTGATCCTTTTATCCTAATTGACATTCAGCCATAGGTAATGACATGTCTTCTTATTCACCAACAAAAAGGGGAAGCTCATCAAATAAATCCACCAAGAGCTCAGGTTGAGCATCAATCTCCATTTCTTCATTACACGAAGGCTCATCTACCACAAGTCCTTTCTTTGATGCTTTACTAGTATCCCTAAAAATACTTGTCATCTGATAGCCAAGAGGTGGAGTCCATAAAATTTTCCATGACAGCTCAGTATCTTGAGAGGCCTAAGGGGTCTCTTGGAGTAAACAATTGTCTTGAACAGACTATTTTTGTAGAGTGGTGGACTGAAACTCCTCAAGTATAGGTTCTTGGAAAAACATTTTACTCTTAAAACTTGGGATGTGAAATTGAGAGTGTTCATATGCAGACATGGAAGGTATACCTTTCTTGAAGATTGGAAAATCGAAGACCCTATCTATCATCTGCTGCTCCCTTGCAACTGACTCTATCTCCATATAATCCCCAAGTTGTTGTTGATCACAGTAAGGCTTCAATTGCTCTATAATAGGTTCATGTGCTAGAAAAATGTCACTAAAGCTTGGAAATGAGTGCCATATAGGTTATTAATGTGTAGGTTCTTGGAACATGGTTACTCACCAAATTAGGTGCCAAAATTGTTATACACTAAATTTCACACCTTGTTAAGCGCTAGAGCCTAACAATATAGTATAACATGGGAGTCACTTCCAGGTTGTGGGACCTTTGCTAACTGAAGTGAAGCCTTTGGATTCTAGGTCGGTTCCTCTTGGATAATCATCTTATTTTCTTTTAAGCATGAAAGTAAACTTGGAAGGAAAAGGGATAGAAGGAGAAATGAAGGAAATGATTGAAAAGAAAATTTAACCTACTAGGTGATGCACCAAAGGTAACACGAATCACAAAACTAGCATGAAATCCTGAATCTAGTAGAACACAACTTCCTGAATATGCTTGCATAAGTATTTCATGGAGAGGTATGAAATGAAAAGAGTTTATTCATGGAAAGAGAAGATTTCACAAACAATAGCATATTCAACAGAATAGACACAAACAATGACCTGCAAATAGACATTCACTCCAGCAAATAGGCACAGAAATGAGACAAAATGACAAGGGATTAAACAATATCCACAAGATCATCTAAATCAAATCATTCACAATAGTGCACAAAGATGCAGGAAGAAAGAGGGCTCAAGAAATCCAAGATTTCTCTAATATCAGCCATTATATTATAACTCAGATAAGAGAAATACAAACAAGAAGACCCATGGATAGAGAAAATATCATAAAAATCATTTACATAATCTAAATTCCAATGAGAAATTACAAAACAAATGAAAACCTGAGGGAAGAGAGAATGCCACAGAAAGTTTTGCATAAGATGAAAAAAATCTAGCTAAAAAATCCTCTAAAACTACTTATATACAACCTCCCCTAGCACACAGGCTTGGGAGTCAATCCACCTAATCAGTTAGGGAAAAATTTAGGTTACAATAGATATTCAATAAACAATGTAGAAACCCTAAACCAGTCAAGTTTGCTCTTTAATGCACTCAAGAAATATCTCAAAAGATAAAATATAGTCATGAATACATCTCCCATCACCATAAATTCAAGCAAAGAAGTCAACTAATCCATCTACTCTATCTGCAAGTTGAAAACATCGCCACCGCCGTGAAAACCCTAAGAACAACATTTAAATATTTGAATTAAAACCCAAATGGTCATAGGTGGCATGGAATGCCTGATCACCGGCTCAGATTTGAAACTTTACTATCTTTAAAACATGACCGTCGATCTACCTCAAGCTACCCATAAGCATAGGATCAGATCTTCCATGCAGCAGGTAGGCGTGATGCCTTAATAGTTATCCTTATTCATCTTTACGATCAAGGATTTCTGCCTGTCATTGGATCTTCCTTACTTGCTGTGTCTTTACTGCCCTTTTCAACCTGAGACCCATGATGTCATCTATGCCACATGTAATCACAGCTTGATGGATTGAACATTTGATGTTGATCACTTTGTTTTTAAGGAAATACGATGTTCGTTTGATCAAATAAGACTTGATCAATCTTTACTTTACCTTTATCTGACAAGCCCGACCCCACCTATTGGAAATATATTGTATGCAATGTGATTGAGAGGGGGGGTGGGGGGGGGGGGGGGGGGGAGNGGGGGGGGGGGGGGGGGGTGAATTAGGAACCAATAAAACTTATTCTTCTTTAACCTTAATTAGATTTTGTAATCTGATTACATGCATAGAAAAGAAATAATCATTCATAACACATAACACAGTATTTGGTTACCTAGAAACCTTCCAAATAGAAAGTAAAACTGGGGTGGGGATGGTACCCACAAGATTTAGTACTGCAATATAAATTTAGCTTGTTAGAGCTTACAATGACCACTTTTGATGGTCTGCCCTATTAGGAGCAATAAGGACTGTTAAGTTCACCTTGTTAAAGGATTTAATATAATACAATAAGAATGCAACTCTGTTAGGAGATTTATAAAAGGACTGTTAGGTCCACTTGGTTAGAGGATTTTTTTGATCCACCTGTTAGAATGAACTAGTAGATGATCTACTTAGGTAACTCTAATTTGCTGAATAAGATCCTTTGATTTATAACTAATCACCTGACTATGATGGATGAGTCTCTATTGTTCTTTATACTTCTGCAATCTTCTAATCAATATGCCATATCATATATGCATATATACTTATGCTATATACACTTCTCATTCGTATACAGATAAAAAAATATCTTATATATATATATATATATATATATCTTATCCAAAAATAAATAACTTCATAAGTCGGCTTTCATTAGACATAATGGTGCAAAACAATATATGAAAAGTTGGCCTAATATTGTCACTCAGGTCTAGAAGTCTACTCAGGTGATAAACTGATACTTGAGCATTATGCTGATCACTTGAGTGATACTGGTCACTCGGGCAATACTGACCACTCGGGCGATGTTGGTCACTCAGGTCACACTAATCACTCGAGCAATACTGGATGACTCGGGTCACACTGATCACTCAAGAAATATTGGATGACTAAGTGTTTTGACACTAGTTGACAAAATGTCTAGCCATAAGGTCTATAATCTCCCCCTTTGGCATTAGTGACAAAAATACTTATCATTATACTCTGAATCTGAGAGGTCAAAAACTCCCCCTTACCATCTGCTCGGGTTTTGACATCTATTTTGCTGCTCGGGTCCAATTGACTCTCTTTTTTTATTTTTCAAAATTGTTTTTGTAATGTATATCTTCTCTACTCAACTGTACATGTATTTCCTCAATGTATATACAATAACATTTCCCTCTTGTTTTTGACAAAAATGCCAAACTATATCTATAAGGTAATTCCAAAGTAGGATAGGAAATCACTATGTACCTTCAAAATTTTAGACAGAGTGTTGTCCCAATTGTCCTGTAGTACCTTCAAGATGTGCAATTCTATTTGTAGCTCAGCTGACAAATCTATCATAAGTTCTGCAACTGTGAAATTATTGTCATGGATGAGTGTCTTTGCATGTGTGAGGCATTTCTGCATTGTATCCATGTGTGGTAGGAGTTGGCTCTGGATGGCTGAAAGAGATTCTCTAGTCCTTGCTTCTTCTCTCAACAACTCGGCCTATAGATCAGTCAGATATTTGACCTTCAAAAAGTGTGTTGAGCTTGTGCTCGGATCAAGTGCCAACTGCTTTGCACTTTCCTTTAGATCTGCATCAATTTTCACTAACTTGTTCTTTATTTCCATAGTAAAGTTAGAAGTATCACTTAACTTTACAAATAGTGCTACTACATTGGTCACAGTGGTTTCTAGAGTGCTAATAACATTGGTTATCTGCACCTGGTCAATTGTAATCTTCTTTGCAACATTCTCTAGAACCTTTTTTTCAAACTTCCTTTCTACTTTCTCAAGTAGTTTCTCTTGACCATTCAAGTCTATATTAACCTTATGGACTAAGTCAACAAGTTGGTCCATAATGGAGTCATTCTCATTGACTTCAATCTATAGTGTTTCCTAGAATATGCCTTTTATATCTTCAAGTACTATTTTCCTCTTTTTCTCTTCTTGGAGCTTCTTTTGGATTTCTCTTTTATTCCATAGCTCTTTGAGTATATCCATTTATTCTATAGACAAGTTGGAAAGATCACAATTTGGAATCACAATGTCCTTTTCAAGATCAATCTCTTCAATATTCACTTCTTTCTCTTTACCTTTGATCTTGGGATTAGGTGAAGGAGCAATTTCCTTACCTTTTCTATCCTCAACTACCTCAGTATTCAATTGATTTAGGTCATTGACCTTTACTATACCAACTATTGAATCACAAATAACTGAAGAATCAATACTGCCTGAAGTAACATTTACCTTATCCATCTGTAACTCAATTGTGCTTGGCCCAGTAATAGGTGGAGCCTGTTGATTGGTTCCTATTAGTTTAGATTTTGATTCAGTGACCTTATCCTTGCTCGGAGATAGTATGTTCTCGATAGGTTATTGGGGAAAGGATTCCATTACTTCAACTGCAATCTACTCGGCATTAGACTCTTCAATTTTATATACCTTAGGTAATGTATCATCTTTGGTTTGTTCAGGAGGATATGTAGTTGGTGTTTCTACCTTATCATCTTCCTTGATTTCAAATATTGATTTCCACACAATTGTGGCATGCTTCACTACATCTTCTATCCTTTTGTTCAATATCTAGAAGGTTCTAAATATAGGAGTATGATTGTTTTCAAATTTGGTCATTGCATCTTTTATTTATTTGTTTTTCATATCAAGCATGACTCCCCTTAAGATTTGTTCCCTTATGTATTTTTCAGTTCAGACTGCATTCAACCAGGGAATATATATTGCCTTGAACAAATATTATATCATATGGCTCTTCAAATTGGAAGGGTCATATTTCCATATTTCCATTTTCTTTACAACTGCTTCCCCTATCTTCTTATGTCCCTCCTTAGTCCTTGAAGCATAATTCAACGACTTAAGAGAACTCATACCACTACCTCCTTTCATACCTTCAATCTTCTTCTCAAGTGTAGGTGGTGGTTTCTTGAAGACATCTGTTTTAGCCTTTTCATCATCATGATCATCATCATCTTTACCCAATACAAGTCTCCTTCTTGATCTCATTGGTTTGCCTGTAGTGATGATAGGTGTAGTGGCCTTAGGTGTTTTCTTGAGAGTTAGTCTCTTCTTCTTCTTAAGAGGTTTAACTTCTACATCTTCCTCTTCCTCTTTAGATATGTCATCTTCTATCTTAATCGTATCCCTTTTTTCTCTCAGTGATAGAAAGAGAGTATGAAGTCTTTCCATACTTCTTTCCAAATTGTTCCATTCATTTCTTTCCTTTTCATAAGTTTAGAAATCTCTATCTCTATAGATGTCCTACTTTTTTCTTCTTCATAGGTGCCAAAGTATGGTGCCTTGGGATTGATAGGTTCATTCACAAGAGCCTCAATTATGTTCTTAGTTTCATCTATGTTAACCTCATATGCAAGAGGTTTTACCCATGCAACCCTAGGCTTTACAACTTGTATGTAAACCTTATCACACTCAACTAGGAAACAAATATTGTTCTTGTAATCTTCAACTAGTTGCTTAGGAATCTTGTATCTACTCTGCATCTTTTGTGTAAAGTTTTCAAAATATCTATCCATGATATTCTCAAAATTATCTCCTAACTCAGCTATGAATTCATTTATCTGATGAATTATGGGTCTATCCTTCTTCCATACTACTGTGCCCTTGGAAGGAAAGAATTTTTGAATATAGAAGAATATGAAGACCATGAGAGAACCAAACTTACATGTATTTGACTTAGATGCCCAGATGCTTTCCATGTTCTTGCTTAGCTGAATGAGTTGCAACTCTGCTAGGTCAAATTCCAGATTGTTCTTTACCACCTTGTATGCTAAGTCTATAGCTTCACACATTACACTATTTGGTCCACTGAAGCTATATATCTTGTGAGCTATCACATGAATTCCAAACTTTAATTCCATGGCAGTGACTCCATTTAGTCTCATGCCTCTATCGTCCCACTCGGCAAGAGTTAACTCAGCTAGCTTATCTTTTGTTAGGGTTTTGGTAGCTTTATCTTTGTCGAGCATGTGATACCCTGTTATGCAGTGTATCATTGTTTTTGTGATCATTACAGGTTGTTCCAACCATAGCTCGATGTCATGAATGCGGCTAAGAACCAATCCAATCCATTTGATTTGGAAATTCTTTGGCATGTACATGATGTGGGTTAAACCTTTAACCTCTAGATGCTTCTGCTTGGGCTTCAGATTTCTACCTATGCATAATTTCTCATATGCTAGATTCATCTCAATTGTTCCAAGCTCCTGGATGTTACAATGATAGAAGCTTCGAATGTCATTTACTAGTAATACCCTTTGAGGAGTTAGGGAATGTGCTCCCAACGGATCTATTTCCTCTGCTACTGCTAGATAAATCTTAAACTCTAGAGGGTTACAGACAACATTTCTCACCAACATCTCGGATCCTTTCTTAACTTTTCTTTTGGATGTGGATGCCATATCATTTAGAGAATTTGATCAAACTTCACTTTCAAACACAAATTCACTCTGAATCGCTAAGGGCTCTGAATTGCTTTGTAAACTTAAATCTTTGTAAATAATAACCTTTTCGATTCATTATTTATAAGATTTTTTATTGTTTAAGTATTTCATTAAATTCTCTATACATAGTAGTTGTCATAGCTCAGGTAGTTCTCCCAGGCTTACTCAGAAGCTCGATGAAAACTAACTTCCTGACTCAGCTCGGTTAGGCTAGAGTAGCTCGGATGTAACTGAAATCCTGACTCGGTTAACACCATAATATGTCCTAATGCATCAATATGTGGATTTGGACTTGATAGCATATTAGCAACTAGTGTATGATGGCTTGAATGCATAGTTCCAGTCATTTCCTTGCATCTCTATTCTGTGATGGTAGATCCACCCAACTCACTATCTTGGATGCCATTTGATCCTTCATTGTTTTGCTCTAAACTTTCAGAGGATTTCCTTACCCATTGTTTATTCATCTAAGTTCTAATTTCTGAGAATTTTTTCTTGCCTTTCTCAAAACCAGCATCCACTTTTTCTCTATTCATGTAATTCTTGGTTAGATGACCAAGTTGATTACACACATAACATCTCTTTGTAGGATTTCTTCTTTAGAGGTGAGTTTTTGTACAATTTGCACCAATGTGTCCATACTCTCCACAATGAAAACATCTATACCATGTGTTTTAATCCCAACCAAAAATTGATTTAGCTAGTTGTTCAGTAGGGTTCCATTTCTTGGTTTTGCACTCAGAGGATCTATGACCTTGTTTGTTACATTTGAAATATTTTCCTTCAAACTTAGGTTTTTCAGTGCATTCACTTGCTCTATGTCTATGATTCTTGAAACTGTAGAATTTTCCATTAAACTTTGATTTTCCATTACTCCAACATTTATTTGATGTATGCCCTAACTTACCACAGTGGTTACAAGTAGTTTCATGTTCTTTTGAGCTCCTTTCTTTGAGGATTAACCTTGTTCAGTGTAACCTAGTCCAGTCTGTCCATGATGTCTGATTTATGTTGGTTGATCTGTACTACCTTGTGAATTCATCATACTTTCATTTGTTTGCCTTTCAGTGTTGAGATCATTCTGCAATATTTCATTTTATGTTCTTATGTTGACAACTTCTTGATTTTCATTATTGAGTTGATTTGCCAAATCTATTTGCTAGAGTGATAAATGATGGATTTCTTTTTCTTTTTCTTCTAATCTTCTATTCAACAATCTCTTATCATCTTGTGCCAAATTTCTGTCATATTCTACTTGATTCTTTTGTTCTATGAATTCACACAGTCTGACTGAATGAACTACTTGTTCTATTTTCAACTTTCTAAATTCCTCATGTAGATTGAGATTCTTTGCAAGCAAGTCTTCAATGGCTGCATCAGCTTCTTCAGAACTTTTGTCTTTGCAAAAATCTTCAATTCTTTCTTCTATGTAATTCTTTTCACTCATTTGTACTGCTAAATATTTTCTTCTTTTTAGGGAAAGAGAGAGCTACTCTTTGAGTTTCTTGATCTGATCCATGGCCATATGTATTAATGGCTTTCTCCAGTCTATATACTTCTATTGCCTTTGACCTTTTCTCAAGTTGTTAAACTTCTGTAGAGAGAACCTTTTTCTCTAATACCAATTGTTGGAAATATATTATATGCAATGTGACTGGGGGGGGGGGGGGGGATNGGGGGGGGAATCAGGAACCAATAAAACTTATTCTTCTTTAACCTTAATTAGATTGTGTAATTTGATTGCATGCATAGAAAAGAAAAAATCATTCATAACACATAACACAGTATTTGGTTACCCAAAAACCTTCCAAATAAAAAGTAAAACTGGGGTGGGGATGGTACCCACAATATTTAGTACTACAATATACATTTAGCCTGTTACAGCTTACAACGACCACTTCTGATGGCCCACCCTGTTAGGAGCAATAAGGATTTTTAAGTCCACCTTGTTAAAGGATTTGATACAATACAATAAGTAATGTAACTCTGTTAAGATATTTACAAAAGGACTGTTAGGTCCACCTGGTTAGAGGATTTTTTTGATCCACCTGTTAGAATGAACCAATAGATGATCTACTTAGGCAACTCTGATTTGATGAATAAGATCCTTTGATTTATAACTAATCACCTAACTGTGATGGATGAGTCTCTGTTGTGCTTTATACTTATGCAATCTTCTAATCAATATGCCATATCATATTTGCATATATACTTCTGCTATATACACATCTCATTCATATATGGATAAACAAAATGCCTTATATATATCTTATCTAAACACAAATAACTTCATAAGTCAGCTTCCATTAGACATAATGGCATTAAAAATAAATTTGAAAAGTCAGCCTAATACTGTCACTCAGGTCCAAAAGTCTACTTGGGTGATAAACTGATACTCGATCATTATGCTGATCACTCAGGCGATACTGGTCACTCAAGAAATACTAACCACTCGGGTGATGCTGGTCACTTGGGTCAGATTGATCACTCGGGCAATACTGGATGAATTGGGTCACACTAATCACTCACGAAATGCAAGATGTCTAAGTGCTTTGACACTAATTAACAAAATGTCTAGCCATAAGGTCTACACCACCATGAACACGTGTCTTCAAGGCATAATACCTTAATGGATAGATCTCAGGAACTTTGGCATCAAGGCTTTATGCCTACCGCTGAATTAAAAGAAACTTTCTGGAAGATTACCTTACCACAGATGGCTCCAAGCTCTGACAAATTTCCATGCATTGATAAGGCATAATGCCTTGATCATTAGTTTTTGATCAACTTTACTTTAAGCCTTTATGCCCACTATAGGATTAAAATTGAGTTGCACGACATATAATCTCATCCTTACCGCTGTGTTGGGCCCGCCATGGACACATGTCATTCAGGCTTAATGGCTTTATCACTAGATCTCGAGCACTTCAACTTTAAGCTTTTAAGCCGACCATCAGATCAAACTAAAATTGATTGGTCTAATCCTATCCAAGCATAGTCAGTTCATGCCAAGCACTCTCGGGCATTGAAGAAGACCAAAGTGTTTTTGAGTTCTAACTGAGTTCACTCAAGTATTTCAGTTTTGGTTGGGAATTGAAGGATTTTCGTATTAACCGAGTTATGCTTTTAGTGACAGCCGAGTAACAATAATTTATATTTTATGGTTAATTGGTTATGTGAAGCTGACAAACTTAAGTTTTATTGATTATTTGGAAGGTTATTAAGGCTGACTTGACAAAGGCTTATCATATATATATAAGGTCAAGTTTGGATTGAATATGGTGTAAGTAAGAAAGAGAGATATGTGTTTATAACATGAAGTGTGGAGGTGAAATCAGATGGGATTATGATTGAGGATAGAACACATAGAGTTGCAACATAATATCCAATCAGTGAGGATAAAGTAATTAAATCAAGAGCAGAGATCTGAATCAGCAAAGACAATTGCTTCTCAAAATAGGTCAATCCATTATTACTCTCTAACAATTGTAGCAGTGATCAAAATTTCTTAACAAAGTAGACTTAACAGTCTTTTGTAAATCCCCTCACAAGGTGACATTTCTACATTGAAGTGTTTGAAGACCTCTAACAAGGCCACTCCTTACAAGGTGATTAAATCCTCTAACAGGGTCACACCTAGCAGTGTGTTATTGTAACCTTTAACAAGTTTGGCTCCTAACAGGGCTCACTTCAAAAGAGTGAAAAACAGTGACTAGTTACAATTGGTGGTGTTTCCCATATTGGGTTTCCATGTTAAATCTTGGTGTTATCTGTATACATTTATTTTTCTTTATGGTTTATGTTTCTGCAATTAATTACTAAAGGATAATCACAATTAATATCTTAAGACTTGCTATGTTAACCGAGTGACAGTAGAATATCTATGTTAATTGAGAAACAATGATAAATTTGTTTAAGACATCTAGGGGACTTGGATTTTTTTTTGTGGTAATTGATTCACCCCTCCCCTCTCAGTTACTCAACTCATTTCCAACAATTGGTATCAAAGCACCAAGTTCTTATAAGGAAGGTTTAAAGGCCTAAGGTAAAGATCATAGATATCTTACAGAAGGGAGATCCCTAAACTTAACAAGGACAACTTCACTACATGGAAATATTTGATAAGGCTACATCTATCTACTATTGGAGACACTAGTTTGCAATTCCTAGATTACAAGTATATAGAACTGCCGAGACCTATGTCTGTGGAACAAATGGTGGACATGAAGTATCATAACATAATGATGATTGATATTGCTTCTTCACTCAGGTATTCTAAATTTGATGAAGTCAAGGAATGCCCTACTACCTATGATATGTGGAAGAAACTACATGATATACATGGAGGAGATTCCAATGTAAAGAGAGCCAAAGAAGAAAGTCTCAGAGGTTAGTTTGATTTGATGAAAATGAAAGAAGGAGAAGACATTACAAAGTACAGTAAAAGAATAAAGAAAAGTGTCAATACAATTAGAGCTTCCGGTGGAACAATTGAAGAAAAAATAGTGGCCAACAAGGTATTGATAACTTTACTTCCTATATATGAAATTAGAGTTTGAACTATTCAAGAGATGAGATGCAGTAATGATGTAACTCTAGATGGATTGGTTGGAAGACTTACAGCTTTTGTGTTAGACAACTTTGACAATTATTCTCCTAATCCTAGCAATCTCGAGTCTGCATTCAAATCTAAATTAAACCTTGGAAAGATGAAAGGAAAACAAATTGACAATGACAGTGATGATGAATTTGATGACAAAGATCTGGAAATCATTGAATCATTACTTGCAAGGAGAGATACAAAAGAAAAATGACAATACAAAGGAATAATACCATTGATTTTCTTTTCATGTGATGAGGTTGGTCACATTGCTGCTAAATGTCCAAACAAAGAAGACAAAGGTGAGAGAAATTTGAACAAGTACAAAGGCAAGAAAGATTTCAAAAGCTACAAAGATAAAGGTAAGAAATCTTGTTATATTACTAAAGATTATGATAGTGATGAAGATGAAGATGAAATGGTTTATATTGCTATTAAGGATGAGTCAGATAATGAAGACAATGAAAAGACAACACTTTACTCTCATATTAGCAATACTTACACTTGGATAATTGATAGTGGTTGTTCTCACCACATGACTGGTGATAAAACCAGGTTTGAACATCTTGAGCACTATGATGGTGACGGTGTCAGTTTTGGGAATGATGAACCCTCTATGTGAAAGGTAAAGGTTGTATTTCTCTAATTGAAGGAATCAAATGTGATAATGCTTATTGGGTTGAAGGACTAAGGCATAATCTACTAAGTGTGGCACAACTCAATAACATTGGTTTCAAGGTACAATTCATGAATGGTAAGGCCAAGCTCCTGGATGGTAAGGGAAACCTAGTTGGAACTGACAGACAAATAAAAGGTAATCTATTTTATCTTGATCTCAATGAAATTTCATGTTTTATTGCACAAGTACAAGAAAAATGGTTATGGCATAAAAGGTTGTGTCATGTGAACTTTGATAACCTGATCAACATAAGCAAGAACAAAAGAGTAAGAGGTATTCCTATTTTGAAGAAACCTGAATTAGCAATATGCAAACAATGTTGAATTGGGAAGATGGGCAAAACTAGTTTCAAGATCAAGAATTACAATACAAAAGAAGTCTTGGAATTAGTGCATACTGATTTGTGTGGACTATTTGGAACACCTATGCCTAGTGGACATAAGTTATCTAAGGATGATGATTCAAAGGAGGTAAATGAGACTACCTATAGATCCATGATTAGTACACTAGACCTGATATTGCATTAGCAGTCGGTATTGTTTCAAGGTTTTCAGCTAATCCTAGAGAGAATCACTTAATGTATATCAAAAGGATTCTAATATATCTTAAGGGTACTAAAGATTATGGATTATGGTATAAGAAAGGAGGAAAATTTGATTTGACAAATTTTACTGATGCTGATTGGGTAGGAAGTGTTCATGATAGAAAGAGGACAAAAGGTGGAGCATTATTTCTTGGAAAGAGGTTAGTCTCCTAGACAAGAAAGAAACATAACTACATTTCTCAGTCTACATCAGAGGTAGAATATGTTGCTGCAACAGTAAATTGTGTTAGAATAGTCCCAAAGGATAACTGAGAGGAGGGGGGGTGAATCAGTTATCAGCTAATTTAATTCTTTTCTCTTATTAATTCTAGAATACCATAAAGTAAATGCACATTCATATAACACAATAGACAACACCAAAATTTGGTTACGGGGAAACCAAGTGGTAAAAACCCTGGTGGGAATTAGCACCCGCAATGAACTATACTTATTTATAATAATCCATGTTAGAAGATCTTGCAACCCTGTTAGGAGTTGTTCTTTACAATGCAATAAGTATAGTGACCTGGTTAAGGGTCTGACCCTGTTAGGAGTCTTTTACAAGTAACTCTGTTAAGGGTAGGACTCACTGTCCAAAAGCTCACTGCTTCAATGGTGAAAGCTACAACCTTCTGTAGAATAGATATGCACTATATCTAATGATGAATTGTAGAGTAGACCTGCTGTCTTGATTAGTTCCAATGTAATGTAATCTTCCACTGCTTCTTCACATAGATCCTTGGTGAATGAAACTTAACTAATATTCTACTCTGTACCTTTTCTATCTTTTTTCTTATCATTCACACTTGGCATTCATCAAATGAACTACTATAAGTATCTTCTCCAAAGGATGTGATCTCCGTAAGCTTAAGGAGTCCCTTCACTACTTCTTTAGTTGGCCATATCAACCATGCAATCATATTTGAATCACACAACTCAAATTGGATGGACGCAACGCTTCACAAAGTCGGCTCCACCAAATCAACTCCAACATTACTATTCTATTAGAACATGTTTTTCACCTTTAGAGAATCATCTAGAACTCATAACTCACCATGAATACAAACATGTATATCTCAAAGATAGGCACAAATCAAGAAATAATGTTATTATGTCGACTCTTCTCAGATAGTCTTCTGTTGCTGTAACTGTAATATTGAAAACATAACTTAACTGAAACTTCATATCTGACTCGGCGTGAATGTAAATAGCATCTAGAAAATGTATACACCATGGAAATAAACACGCATACCTACAGAACATGTTAATCTCTAAGTTTTGTTGATGATTAGTGACCAACACTTAGTCATTCACTTAGGCAGTTTTAGTTGGCTATCACTGTGGCCGAGCTAAAACTATGCAAGGCTGAGCAACATTGCCAAGCAATTTTTAGTTTGCCTAGTTACATTGCTGAGCTGAGTTACATTTCCAAGATGATTAGGGTATAGAGAAGTCAAGTGATGAGCAGAACAATTTTTGTATACATGTCTGGAATGATTCAAACTTCGAGGATAAGTGATCTAGCCAACTTGTATAAGCTTTTTGGGCCGACTTATGTATGCATTTAATATTCTTTTATAGAGTTAATTATGCATTTAATTGTTTTATCCTATGCATGATCTATTGTAAACATTAATTGTAATACCATCAAGGTATGGGTATTAGATCTTGATCGTTGATCTAGATCTCGCTAGCAGACTTGAATAGATATATTAGATTGCTTCTAAACCCTATTTTTTGTGTGTGTAAGAAGAGAGAAGATGAAGTGTGTGGTGTTAGGGATTTTTCTTGTATGAATCACAGTGCTTGAAATAACTACTTGAACACCATGCTTCCTAATACTGATTCAGGGACAAGAAAAGCCTAATTGCTAAGGACTGGATAAGGTCCTTCTTCAT
>MU227896.1:2041238-2055604 GCA_018584345.1 Thuja plicata
AATTAGCACCCACAATGAACTATACTTGTTTATAATAATCCCTATTAGAAGATCTTGCAACCCTGTTAGGAGTTGTTCTTTACAATGCAATAAGTATAGTGACCTGGTTAAGGGTCTGACCCTGTTACGAGTCTTTTACAGGTAACCCTGTTAAGGGTGAGGACTCACTGTCCAAAAGCTCACTGCTTCAATGGTGAAGGCTACAACCTTCTATAGAATAGATATGCACTATATTTGATGATGAAATATAGAGTAGACCTACTATCTTAATCAATTCCAATGTAATGTAATCTTCCATTGCTTCTTCACATAGCTCCTTGATGAATGAAACTTAACTGATATTCTTCTTTGTGCCTTTTATGTCTCTTTTCTTATCATTCACACTTGGAGTTCATCAAATGAACTACTATAAGTATCTTCTCCAAAGGATGTGATCTTCATCAGCTCAAGGAGTCCCTTCACTACTTCTTTAGTCGGCCATATCAACCACGCAATCAGATTTGAATCATGCAACTCAAACTGGATGGACGCGACGCTTCACAAAGTCAGCTCCACCAAATAAACTCCAATATTACTATTCTATTAGAACATGTTTTGTGCCTTTAGAGAATAATCTAGAACTCATAAATCACCATGAATACAAACACACATATCTCAAAGATAGGCGCAACTCAAGAAATAATGTTATTACGTCGACTCTTCTCAGATAGTCTTCTGTCGCTGTAACTATCATAACTGAATAACATAACTTAATTGAAACTTCATATCTAACTTGACGTGATTGTACATAGAATCTAGAACATGTATACACCATGTAAATAAACACACATAGATCCAGAACATCTGTACTAATAATTGCATATAGAACACTGCTGTATATTATATGTTGTCATCAATGAGAAACATACAATCAATTATTTGCATAGAAGAAAATCTTCAACAAATTGTTCAAATATCATATGGTTCAAACAAATATTGTCAGGTATGAAGGAGGAAATCAAAGAATCAGTCATCATCTACTGTGACAAAACTAGTTCTATTAACATTTCAAAGAACCCTGTGATGCATACTAAGACTAAACATATTGCAATAAAGTATCACTTCTTGAGAGAATTGGTTCAGGACAAGGAAGTAAGATTGGAATAAATGAATACTAAAGAAAAAATTACACACATATTCACAAAACCATTACCTAAGGATTCATTCTTGTATCTTAGAAGAAATCTAGGGGTCATTCCCCTAACTGAGGCTCACTAAAACACAGTTTAGTGATGCATCAATCAAGCTACAAAATAGATTTAACATATTGATGCATATATTTAGAGCTTATTGCATATGAATCAGTGCAAACATGTATATTACAACTTCATTGGATGTATATTGGATGGTGTTATTGGAAATAATGGGAAGTGTGTACTGAGAGGGGAGGGGTGAATCAATACCTCTAAAACTTTTAGTTACTTAACCTTTATCCTTATGTAATCAAATCTTTGCTTTATCGATCATATATGTTGTTCTTTCTTTATGCATGTGATATCAATTCATAATATTAATTGTATGTAGAAATTCATAGAAACATTCATGAAAACAATAACACATACCACAAGATATGGTAATACAGAAAACCCCTGTTAGAAGGTAAAAACTATGGTGGGGATGGCACCCACAAAAACTTCACTATGTACAGATTGGAAGGGGTCAGTTAAGGCTTACAATTTGATCACTTCTGATGATCTACACTATTAGGAGTATTATGTGGAGACTGGTTAAGGTATATTATGTTAAGAGCTTTAGCAACACTGTTTAGTGTGCACTCGGTTAAGAGATTACAATAGGATTGTTAAATCCACCTTTCTTGAAAGGATTTCTTCTATTTGCTACACTTGTTAGAATGTAGAAAAAAATACTCATTGACCTGAGTGTATGAAATCAAATATTGGTGATTATAGATCCATTACAAATCACATGTACAAAGTATCACCTAATGTGATTGATTAATACCTTTGTTGCTCGGTAGCCTTGGTTCTTGGTTCTTGATAACCAAATTCATCTTTTGTTGTTCTACTTCTTAAAACTCTTAGTCTGATCTATAGATGTACTCATTGGCTACATTCACCCTCTCATCCATCTCAAATGAATGATTACAACATCTATTTATGAAATAGATTTGACCTTTTTAGCTTCACGGATTACAAAATTAACTCTATGATCAAAGATTTACAACTTGACCTTGATCTCCTAGTTTGCATGTTTTTAATCAGTTAGACTAATTAAAACAATTACAATTATGTTTATTGTTCTTCAAGAAATGGCTTTAAAAATATAAACTCTAAATATAAAGCATGACTATCTTATCTGACGTGGAAGTCAGATCCACTTTTCTTGGGATATTACTGATTTTCAGTGTCTGATGCTTGTGTTGCTCTGAAATCGGTTTGACTGTCTTTCAGTGTTCCTTTGTTGAATTATCTGTTAGGTTCCTTTTCTCTATTGGGTTCCTCTATTTCTTCTCTTTTGGTTTATAGTGTAACCTTCTTTTTGAGTTCCTCTGTATCATCTTCGGGTTGCACTTTCAGTTTACACAGTAAAACTTGTGTCTTCGGGTTTCTCTTTACTTAGCACTTTTGGTCTGAACTGAAACCTGAATTTTGGTGTAGTGTAACTGATGGTTCATAACAACTATTTTCTCTTTGCATACTAATGGAAAAAATTATGTCATCAATCTCCCCCTTTGACATTAGTATCAAAAAAATGATATGTGCAAAATGCTAAAGTATTTAGTATGTACACCATGTATATTACTTAGTCATTTAATGAATCCCCCTATGCATATTCTGGTATATTATAGTATATGTGTATGTACACTTGTCTTTATAATATTTCTTCCTTTTCACCTTGTCTTTTCCCTTTGTGCTATATTTTCCTTTTCCCCTTTTCACTATATGCTCTGTACATATCATTTTCCTTTTCCCCCTTTTTTGATAGTAAGGGCAAAGGTGTATACCTATATCTTATCAAAAATATGAGAGTGAGAGGTCTTCATTTCCTCCATAATATTCTCCCATTTCTCCTTTAGATTCTCAAGATCCATATTCTCTAGTGTGATCCTGGCATGCATGTCGTAGATGTTGTCTGCTACAAACATCTTTGGGGTTGCAATTAGTTGTCTTGCCGAACTTATGTGCTGCTACAGAAGTGTGAGGTTCGGTAAAAATTGAGCTTGTAGCACGGTAACCTCTTCTTTGAATTGTGATTATTCTTCCCAAAGTTCTTTTCTTAACCTTTTGATTTCTATTATCTTCTCATAATGCAATTTGATTGCATTTCCATTTGTGGTTAGACTTTGAGCACTTGCATTTAGATCAGAATCAATCTTTGCAATATTATAATTATTATCCTCTGTGGATTTCTCCAGAGTGGATAGCTCTTGAATTAAGGAAAAAACTTCAGTAATGATTGGATCTAATTCATTTCTTAATTCTGAAAGATTTACCTTATTTTTTGCCACTTCTCGGCTGATCTTTTCTATCAATTTGAATCGGAACTTCTGTTCTGCTCATTCCTGAATTGCCTTTTTTGCATCCAAATTATATGTTGTGATGGCATTGGTGAGAACAAAAATTTGATCCAGAATGGGGGCATTGTGATCAACATCAATCTTAGGAACTATATGTTGTAAGATATCTCTTGTATTTTCCATCTCTAGAGAATCTTTGTGTTCTTTTCTTAACTTTTCCTGCATTGCTTTCCTTTGACATATCTCTTCATATTCGATAAGAGATTCATAGTCCAATGTGGTTGGATCACACTTTGGTATTTCAATGATTTCATCAAGTGTGACCTCCAACTTACTCTTCTTAGTTTTCTTCTTCTTTTGTGATGCACCTATACGCAAAACCATAGCCATCTTCTCTGCTTGGTATGATGTGTTGGAGGAAGGCTTCTATGGTGTTGTACCATTTTCCTTCTTCTTATGGTTTGCCTTTTGGTTGTCTGAGGGTGTCTCCTTATCTACCTTTTGTGTATCTATAGAATCTCCTTCAATGTCCTTAGGAGTGGTATCAATTGTCTTATCTTGTTCACCTTTCTTTGTTTGCACCTCATCTACAACTTTTATTTGTGCATCTTTTTTCGGTGTGGTGTCCATCTTTTTGTTATCCACCGGTGACTACTTGTTCATTGGTTGTATCCTTATTCTCATCAGATGTATCTTTTTTTCATCATTACCCTTATTCTTGAGTATGCTTGCTTCCTTCTCTGGTGATTTATCCTTTTCTGAGATAATGTTGATAGCTTGTATCAACAGTGGTATCTGTCCTGGTGTGTCTACCTGTGCTGATTTTTTTGTAGTGTCCTGTTCTTCAGTTTGGTCCTTGACAAAAGTGACATCTTCATCTTTCTAAATTTCATCTACAGGATCTGCTCCGGTAATATCAATGATTGTATTATTCGACCATGTTTCATCTGCAATGTCCATATCCTTGTTGCCTATAGTTTTCAATTCTTCTTTATCTAATTCTATTGTTGTGAGATCCTCTGTGTCATTTATAAAGATATGCTTTGGGCTAGGTTTAGTCGGAGAGTCATATTTGCTCTATTGATTTTCAGTAAAAACAATTTGTCGCTTGGGACTTGTATCCTTTCTAGGTATATCAAGTATTTTTCTCCATTCAGCCTCACTCTTCCTATCTAGTTCAAGTAGATTTCCTTGAAGTACTTGATAAGCTCTCAAATTTGGTGAGAACCTTTTGGAGTGATTCTTCATCATCTCTTCAATTTCCTCAATTTTAGATTCAGGAGGCATGACAGATACTAGGACTCTTTCCCTAATCTCTTTCTCAGAGTGTAAGGAAAATTTACATCTTACTGATAATCTATCCTAACATTATTTTGGCATATTATTTTCCAATTGTATTGGAAGATATTTGAATACACACATTATTTTTATAATTGCCTCTTCCAGGTTATTTTGATCCTCGGGATACAATGTTAGCCATTTCTTAATCTTATGATCATTGACTATTCCTGATTTGATAATTGAAGCACATACCTCATCAATAGTTTCAGGAATCTTATTCTTTTTTTTTTGGACAGATTCATCCTCCCGAGTATCTTCGATATCTTCCTTGGTTAGGATTAATTTCCTTCTCCTCTTTGGTGCTTTGGACTGTTTGGTTCAAGGTTTTCTTTTGTAGGTCTTGTATAGTTAGAAAATGGAAGAAATTCCATGGTAGACTAGTTTATCCTTTCTGGAAGTGGTTTGGGGTCATGTCAAGTGCCTTGAATGGGTTCCTGACTTTGATCTGGCTTTATCCCCCCGTTCTGCCCCATTTCCACTCTTTTCAGCCTATTTTTGGCAACCCAGATTGAGAAACTGGGACTTTGGCCTTAAGGTCAAGGTGAACCTTTTTGGGTCAAGGTCAACCTCAAACTTGACCTAGGGAATAATCAACCTTTTTTAGGTCTAAGGCACAAATTCTAGAATCTCAAGGTTTCTGGATGTCGGTCTTTGGAAAAAGTTAATTCCCACTTCCGGGTCAGCTGTTTCAGACTTCGGGACAACAAATCCTAAATTATATTTAACATAGATCCTCTTCTAGGGGCATGGGTCCAATTAGAGTTTAATTCTCCTATGTCAGCCTCTCTAGAATATTGTGCCCTAATTTCATATAAAAGAAATCTTTTCTCTCTCATTTTCTCTAAGACTCTCTAAGCATCAAGAAGAAAAAAGTATAATCAAGAATCCTAGAACTTTCAAGACTTGAAGAGTGAATTTCAAAGGTGAAGAAGCAAGATTTTAAGCAAGCCAAGTAGCCATTGAAGCATTCATCCATTCTCAAGCACTTCCCAAGCATCCATTTTCATCAAGGATCCATTGGTGGCCATTGGAGGATTCAAGCTCCATGGAGCCCTCTTGTTGAAGATTTATCCATCTACATTCCTCCAAGCCTCTTCCAATTCAAGAACCCATTCAAGATTGGTGTTGAAGATCTACAAAGAAATTGATTAAAGACATCCTACATTCTCCATTCTACATCCATTTTGGTGCATCCATACTTGTGGACTCAAGGATTCGAATCCTCCACAAGGACTTTTACATGAGCAAGGTGAATTATTTCATTTACTTTGTTTATTCCAAAAATTTCAATTATATATTTGAGGTTAATTCCAAAACTGGGGTTTGACCAAGGAAAACCCCTTTCCCAACAAACAAACCCTTTTCTTGTAGGTACAGGTTTGGAAGAGAAGATCGGGACAGAGATTCAGATACCCTTTTCGATAAACTTCTGGGATCCAAAAATAGAATTTTAGTTTGGGACTTTTTAGGTCGACTGTGACCTAGGGTTAAATCAAAAGTTCTAGAAAATGGTGACATTGACTTGAGGGTACAAATTGGAACTATCTTAGAACAGAAAAAGATTTCAGGGTTTTGTCCATCTCTGCATTTCTATTCCAGATCTGGTCTCATATTTTCCAGAAACTCAACACAGGCTTTAGAAAACAACATTCTTAATATCTGAAACATTTCAAGGTTAGTGCATTTCTCCTATTCAATTCAATTAAGGTATTCAATATATCTAAATCTAAATTAAATTTCAAATTAATCAATCAAACCGGGGTACTTAAGATCTTCCTTCCTTATTCTTGTTTCCAAATGATTGATTCATTTATGCATTGATCCTTCCTTTTGGGTTAATCAAATTGGATCTTTCATTTACCTATCTAAGGATAGAAGGAGAGAATCTTATTTACCCCCATAAAAATATTGAAATGTAATATATAGACATGTTTACTATTTATTATGTTACATTTTTGTGAACCCGTGATAGAAAACTCTTTCTTTTTGGTGTTAGATTTACATCTTTTATGTTAGATCTTGCATGCATATTAGATTATCTTTCTCTTATGTTCTTGAATTTCCTTTCAAAAATTAAAATCAAAATCTTCATTTTATAAATTAGTTCATTTGCATTGCACTGGTGTATGAGCTTTACCACTTCTAGTCCTACTTATAGTATCTTGATTAGAAGAAGTCGTAGACTCATGGGTTCCTTTGATCCTGAATCTTCCTCTCCTTTCTATAGGATCTCGGATGACAACTTGAATACTCATGATTCCAATCCTTCTATGGAGCATAAATCTTCTCACTCATCTCATGATGAGGAATATGCTTTAAGAGTTCCTCCTAAACAAGTGCAAAAACTGTCAACCAAACTTGATAAAATGGGAAATTGGCTTATTCAAGAAAACCATAATCAAGATTCCATTCAACCTATAGAGGCTCTTAATAAATTCCTTTGTGATAGTGATCAAGGTGTTAATTTCTTGTGTGGTATCACTCATATTGTGCATTCAAATGTTAAACCTTTAGCTCAAGAGGTTCAAGATTTAGGATATACTCCTCCTATCATTAGTCAAGGACCTTCTTCTGTTCCTTTATCTAGCATTCCTATGTATACTCCTCCTTTGATGACTACATTTCTCCCAATCTCATTTATTCATGTGAGTGTTCCACCGATATCTCTACCTACCTCACAACCTTCATATCATAGTCTACCTTTTACTTATACTAATCCCCTTCCAACCGTGGTTCCAAATTTTCTACAGGTTGTATCTTCTATTCCTGCTGCTTCCTACACTTTTCCTAGTGTTCCTAATGTTTCTATGCCACATGTGTCTTCTAATGATTCCACAATTATTAGTTTGGCTCAGACTATGTCATCTTTACAACAACAACTCACATCCTTAACTCAATCCAAGTTTAGCATTCCTACATGTGACATGGGTATTCCCTTATCCTTAGAAATTATTTGTGATATTGTTCCTCAACAAGCTGATATGCCTCATCTAGAGAATTATAATGGGAAAGGTGATCCTGTTAAAACATTTCAAATCCTTAGTAGTGATTATGCTCATAACCATAGGATTTTAGCTAAACTATTTACTAGAACCTTTCGTGATAAGGCTTTGCAATGGTATTGTTATTTACCTCCTTATTCCATTGATTCTTTTCCTAAACTTGCTAATACCTTCATTCAAAAATTTCAAAATAACATTGGTCCACAAGTTTCCTTAACTAATTTAATGCATTGTAAACAAAACATTAAGGAAAAATTGACTGATTTCATTGGTAGATTTAAGAATTTGTATGCTCAGATTTCTTATCTTGTTCCTGATATTGATATTTAACACATGCTTATTTCAAATTTACAAAATGATATTAGAGATAAAATTTTTCTTATTGAATTTACCTCTTTTCAACAAATTTGTGCAACACTTCATCATTATCAATTACAAGTGAGTCAATTTGAGAGAAACACTCCAATGGATACTATTCCAGTTGATAAGAGTGACAATGCTCCTAATCCTAATAAATTTAGAAACCTAACAACTACATCAAGATTAATAAACAGATGAATGCGGTTGCTAATCAAGTTGTTGTTGCATCACATAATGCCACTTCTGCATCCACTACTTTCTGAATGAATCGTATGTTTACTCCTCTCTCTGAATCTTTACATTCTATTATGATTAGGTTATTAAGTGATAATATGATTACCTTGCCTCCTATTCAACCTCTCCTTCCTACTACCATGACTTCAAAATCCTTTGATTCTAAAGCTTTTTTCCAATACCATCGCCATAATGGCCATGATACTGAAAAATGTTATTCTCTAAAGCATAAGGTTCAAGACTTAATCGATTCCAATGATTTATCTATTTATAATTTTGATGGTAATGGGAAAATTTTTATCTCTCCTCCTAATCAAAACCTTCAAATCTACACGAATCCTCTACCTACACATGATACTAATACTATCACTCAACCATCTTCTATGGATATCATTTACGATTCAAAGATGGATGATCTTAATCTTGTTAATCATGTGGAGAGCATTGTTGTATCTCAACCTATTGTTAAAGGTCCTTCACCTCCACCTCAACTTCTAGTTCTACCTAAACCTCAGAAACAAACTAAGGATAAGCGACCTCAGGAACTTTCAATTACCTTTAATGACTTTGAGACTATTAAGGCTCTTGATGGTCCCCTTATTATTTATGCTAGGATTGCTAAGATACCTACATGTGGTTGTCTTATTGATACCACATCTTTAATCAATGTTATTATTGAGGAAAATATTTTTATGAAAGGCCTACAACGTGATTGTTATGATCCATCAGATGCATGGATCCAAACTTGTAATGGTTTCCTCTATCTTTCACTTGGTTCTATTAACTTGCCCGTTGAACTCTGTGGAAAGGTTGTAGATACTACCTTCATTATTGTTCCTACATCTAATCAATTTCAAGTCAAATTTGGTTTGCCTTGGATAACTTCTATGGATGCTATTGCTTCTCCTATTCATAAATGTCTTAAGTTCATTCATAATGGGGAAGTAAAAATGATTAATCATAGTTTGTATCAACCTTCTAGGCCTAGATATTGTGCTACTCTTGACTTCTTTTGGCCCTCATTACCTAATTCATGTCCTCCTCTCCCTGACAACCTTTTCCACTCATATCAAGCCTATAAACATCACAAGATTGTCGAGTTAAGCATGCCTTAAATAGACCTTAACCATGGTCTTTTTCCCACTCCTTCTATACCCCCTTTATCCATTACTGCTAAATCTATTACCCAACCTCCCAGTTTTACTTCTCAACCTACTATGAATCCTACCAATCCTCCTATAGAACCTGTGAAGGAATTAGTGGTTATTCCTCCTAGTTCTCCACATGTGTCAAACAAATCAAAATGCAATAAATCTGCTAATGAACGTCATAAGAAGTGTAGAGCTAATGCTAGGGTGCGTCTCTTCTTCAAAATTCTTTACCTTCTTCTGATCAACCTATGCCTGATATGTTGGAAGAAGTCAATATTCACAGTGATATTAAAATGACTGAGTATGATGATCCTATTCGTATCTTAGATCCCATTTTAATTAATCTTGATGAGGAGGATACTTTACATGATCCTATTGATCTTAGTGATGAATATGAGACCATTGATCTTGACACTAATTTACCTCATATGCTTTCAACTCAATTGACAATTACACCTAGTATAGAGCAACACAATTCTCAAGAGGATCCTTGTTTGGAACTGGTTACTATTCTTACTGTATTGGATATAGTCCCTCTTGTGATTTTACCACCTTCCCTAAATAATATAAATTGAGATGGGGAGAGTAGGCGATGCGCCTGATTGGATTATCCTTCATGGTAGCCATTTTTGTGTTTACATGTATTTTTCTTCTCCCGTAATGTGTTTGCTAAATGTTTGTTAGACTCTTTTATACGACCCTTGTTACTTTATTGGTGCAAGGTGATAAAGGAATCAAACCTATTGTATAATTCCTCTATATGTATCTCCATTCTTCTATATGTTGTTTTCATGTTATGTTGTACTTGCGTTATTGTTCATAAATGTTTTCCTTGTATAATCTACTTGGATCTGTGACATGGTAGCACTGATTCTTTTTGGTCTCCATGTTGTGATTCAAAAAGATTCTTCTTCATAACTCTTGAGTTTTCTTTCCTCCGTTCTAATTGTAGTTCTACTTTCTTTGGGGAATGATGTCAATTCATTTGCAATAATATCATATCTATATGTACATATTATCTTATGATCATACTAACCCCACAGTAGGTAGATCCCTTCTTCATTCTTTGTATTTTTATGTGATATATCCCTTGATTTGTCTTCATTTGGGGGCATCTCATAGTGGAAACATAATCAGTAGTGTTTTTTATGTTTCCGTCAAAGCCATTGCTCCTGTTAAAGTGTTAGCAATGACTTTCATGTGGGGGCATACGCTCTACTCACCTTTTGCACACATGAACATTCAAAATATTTTCAAAACTTAAAATTTTTTCCCTTTATGGATTAAAGGATAATCCTTAAAGCATGGACATTTTAATTTTTAGGATCTCTTGATCCCTCTAGTTTAAATTTACATAGATCTGTTGATTCCTCCAGTTTCAATATACAATGTTTTGATCCCTTAAGGTCGAAAAGTGTCCTTAAGAATGGATCTCCCTGATGGGTTGACTAGTGAGTAGCCACATTCACTAGGCGGTTCAACTCCATCTTTCCAGTTACACTTTTTTTCCTTGTACTGTTCACAATGGGACATAAGTTCTATTTGGGTGAGGTAATCATACTCTCTCTCTCTCCTTAACCGGTGATGTCTCTATTATCATGATCTTAGGGTTGATAAAGACTTAAGTCCCTTGGGGGCTTGAATATTTCTTTGTCCCTTATGATTCCAATAAGATTATCTATTCTTTATGATCTCCTTTACCAAGAGTTTGTATTGAGTCCATACTCTTGCTAAAGTGGGGGCTAAATGTATAGTTGGAAAATGGAAGCATTTCCATTGTAGACTAGTTTAGCATTCTGGGTAAGTGGTTTGGGGTCATCTAAAGTGCCTTGAATGGGTTCCTAACTTTGATATGGCTTTATCCCATGTTCTACCCCATTTCCACTCTTTTCAGCCTATTTCTGGCAACCCAGACTAAGAAACTGGGACTTTGGCCTTAAGGTCAAGGTCGACCTTTTTGGGTCAAGGTTGACCTTGACCTTGACCTAGGTCAAGTTTGACCTCTACCTTGACCTAGGTCAAGGTCAAAATCTACCTTGACCTAGGTCACAATCGACCTTTTTCAGGTTCGGGGCCCAAATTCTAGAATCTCAGAGTTTCCGGATGTCGGTCTGTGGAAAAAGTTAATTCTCGCTTCTGGGTCGGCTGTTTCAAACTTCGGGACAAAAAATCCTAAATTATATTTAACGTAGATCCTCTTCTAGGGGCATGGGTCCAATTAGAATTTAATTCTCCTATGTCAGCCTCTCTAGAAGATTGTGTCCTAATTTCATATAAAAGGAAGCTTTTCTCTCTCATTTTCTCTAAGACTCTCTAAGCATCAAGAAGAAAAAAGCATAACCAAGAATCCTACAACTTTCAAGACTTGAAGAGTGAATTTCAAAGGTGAAGAAGCAAGATTTGAAGCAATCCAAGTAGCCATTGAAGCATTCATCCATTCTCAAGCACTTCTCAAGCATCCATTTTCATCAAGGAGATCCATTGGTGGCCATTGAAGGATTCAAGCTCCATGGATCCCTCTTGTTGAAGATTTCTCCATCTACATTCCTCCAAGCCTCTTCAAATTCAAGAACCCATTCAAGATTGGTCTTGAAGATATATAAAGAAATTGATTAAAGACATCCTACATTCTCCATTCTACATCCATTTTGGTGCATCTATACTTGTGGATTCAAGGATTTGAATCCTCCACAAGGACTTTTACATGAGCAAGGTGAATTGTTTCATTTACTTTGTTTATTACAGAAAATTTCAATTATATATTTGAGGTTAATTCCAAAACTAGGATTTGACCAAGGCAAACCCCTCCCCCAACAAACAAACCCTTTTTCTTGTAGGTACAGGTTCAAAATAGCAGATCGGGATGAAGATTCAGATGCCCTTTTTGGAAAACTTCTAGGATCCAAAAATAGAATTTTAGTCTGGGAATTTTTAGGTCGATTGTGACCTAGGGTGCATTTGGAAATTCTGGCAAATGGTGACATTGACTTGAGGGTACAAATTGGAACTATTTCAGAACAGAAAAAGGTTTCTGGGTTTTGTCCGTCTTTGCATTTATATTCTAGATCTACTCTTGGATTTTCCAGAAACTCAACACAGGCTTAAGAAAACAACATTCTTTAGATCTGCTATATTTCAAGGTTAGTGCATTTCTCCTATTCAATTCTATTAAGGTCTTCAATCTATCTAAATCTAAAATACATTTCAAATTAATCAATCAAACCGGGGTACTTAAGATCTTCCTTCCTTATTCTTGTTTCCAAATGATTTATTCATTTATTCATTGATCCTTCCTTTTGGGTTAATCAAATTGGTAAATAAGATGCTCTCCTTCTAAGGATAGAAGGAGAGCATATTATTTACCCCCATAAAAATATTCAAATGTAATACATAGACATTTTTACCATTTCTTATGTTATAGGTCCGTACTTGACCTTTCTTTATCGGTGAAGGACTTGTATCGTTTGTTGTCTGACTCCTGGTCCTGGATCCAGTAGTAGTCCTTGGTTTCTTAGCTGGTGGAGGAAGTGGTGTATCTGACTCTATGGACTCTAAGTTACTTTCCTTCTTAGCTTCATAGATAGGTGACTGAACCTCAGTTTCTTCTTTCTGTTCAGTTTCCTCTTCATTCATCGGTAGATTTTTCTTTCAGTTCTTAACCATTTTATCTTTCTTTCTGTTAATATTTTTCACAACTAAGCTACTTTTAATCCTTTCTTTGGCTTCCTCATAAGTTCCAAACTTGGGTTGTGTTTTATCTAATGGCTCATTTATCAATGCCTTGATAGCATTTGATGCTTGATCTATGTTCACCTCATAATCAAGTGGTGCTAGCCATGTTGTCCTCAACACAACTGGCTTGATGTAGGCATAGTCAGTGTCCACCATAAAACATATGTCAATCTTGAAATTTTCTATTAACTATTCTGGAATCCTCACTCTCTTCTGCATTCTTTCTTTGAATCTAGCAAAGTATTCAGCCATGACTGATTCAAAATTGTCTCCTAGTGATTTGATGAACTCACTAATCTATGTGGTCACTATTCTTGTAGTGTCCCATTTGACATTTCCTATTGATGGGAAAGATTCTTGAAAATAGAAGAATATGCACATGATAATGATGCAGGAGCATCCCAGGGTAGTTGGCTATCCTGCATGTTTGGGAGATTTGATGGAGTTGTGTGGACTTATTTTCATGTGTGAGGGATTTGGTAGAGTTGTTTGGACCTACTTGGGTCTTTGGTAATTGGTTTTGATGTATTTAATTGAACTTGGCATGATCTTGGTTGCTTGGCATGGACCGGGAGGAGCTCGACCTTGCTTAGGAATTTGGTACCTATTACAGGCCATATAAGTAATTTTCCACAATGAGTTGGAGGATGAAAATTTCAGGGATTGAAGAGGGCCTAGATTTCTACCTACGGTTCAAAGCACGAGTCCTAATTCATCCGGAGCTAGGAGATATCGCAATGTTACTAAGACATCTATTTTGGGCATTTAATTGTATTTGTTGGCCGACTTGTGGCATTTAATTTCGGTATTTGTATTTAATTTATGTTCAGGGCCAACCTATGGCTTAGATTGGTATAAGTAGGGGTTGTGGGGGAAGTCTTTAGTCATTATTGATTCATCCCGGAGAAGAGGAAGAGGTAGAGGAGCAATTTTTGAGAAGAGCTAGTGGCTGCGGCTTGGGGGACAAGGGGATTGCTTGGTGGACTTGCGAGCACAAGTTTAGATCTTCCTTGGGGGCTCCTACCAGTG
>MU227896.1:2058263-2096591 GCA_018584345.1 Thuja plicata
TAGTGGCTGCGGCTTGGGAAACAAGGAGATTGCTTGGTGGGCTTGCGAGCACAAGTTTAGATCTTCCTTGGGTGTTCCTACCAGTGTGTGGATCTGGGATAGCTAGGGTTTCATTTGGATCTTGCAATATCTTACGGAGTTTCTATTGTAATTGCATTGTATTTGGCCGTAACCCAGAAGGCCTTATAGCCGGGCATGTTGGATGAAAATATAATGATTCTATTATGAGTATTTGCATTTTGTGGATATAAATCTCTGTGTTGTTATTTATATTCCATTGTGTGGTTATTGGTTGGGGGCTAGGACATCTCCATTGGGGATCCCCTGCCTTTGACCTTCATCAGATAAGTGAGCCAAACTTACACGAGTTGGACTTTGCAGTCCTTATTGTCTTCATGTTTTCATCCAATTATCTTAGCAGAAGTTCTGATAGCTCCAACTGCAGTCCCTTCTTGACAATATTTTATGATGTATCCACTGCTCTGGATGCAATATTGTTCATCCTGCTAGCCTAAAAGAACTTGTATCCTAAGACACATGCTCCAAATTTCATTTCATCATCAGTGATGGGGGATACCTTTAGTCCTCTTCCATCCCATGTTGCTCCTATGTTCTTCTCAATGTCAGATTTAGGTAGGTGCTTTAGTGCCTTTACCTTATCAGTTATGGGATTACCGATGATAGCATGTATAACATCCCTAGTTATTGGTTTAGGCTCATCCAACCATAATCTTTGGTCATGTATGTTGCTTAGTACTAACCAAATCCATTCAGTCTTGAACTCCTTCAGGAACCATAGGGAATTTGTGATCCCTTTTACCTCAATGTGTTTATGCTCTTATTTGATAGTGTCATCATTTTTTCAAAGCTTCTTGAAATCTTTCTTAACTTCCAAGTATCCTATTTCTTCTATCTTGCAGTGTATATAAGCTTGTACATCTCCAATGAGCAAAACCCTAGTTGGTATTCTAGAGAATGCACCAGCATTTTCCAGTTGTCAAGCAACCTTGGGACATATCTTGTAATGAGGTTTCTCATAGGTTGAATTCTTGATTAGGTTGACCTTATTCTTCTTATCATTCTTGATCTTAGAGGTTCTAGATGTAGTTGCCATCTTTTATGAAATTAGGGCTCTTTCTCGTAAATGAAAGTAGAGTTCTCAGTTATTTCTGTTACTTACTTCAATCTCTATAGCTATTGAGAATCTGTTTGGAGTGCAAGGAGTCAAGTTGTAGGCACTTTGCAATCGGTTCAATTTGTGCTCAGGTTTCACTCTATCTCTTCCCCCTGGTCACAGTGTGAAGAATGAAACCCTTCCATCATCTATTTATAGACTTTTCCCTAAGTTGAGTCATTAATGCTGAACCACTCCTTGGTGTGTGAAGATAGAGTCATCGGGTGATACACAATAACATTCTTGGTGAGAGTGTGATGCTTCGGGGCAGCTGTCAACTTGTTATGTTCACCGATAGATTTTGGTGTATGACAAAGACAACATTGTCAACTCACATGATTACCAACATATCTTAGTTTACACTAGCGAATTAGCTTATTATGTGTTAACCAACGATTCTTGGTAAGTATAGATAGCTTATCTCTGTGTGTACACTGATGTATTTCGGTATGTATTGACTGACAGGATTGTTTCCACAAAATCATAACAAGTAATGCCATAGTGCATCTTTAATCATGCTGATTTGGTATTTTAACTATGCATAATGGAACTTATGCAAAATATAACTTGGTATAATGCAGCTCCATACTTACTTATTCTACTTAGGTGTGGGTGGTGATGTCACCAGATCCATTAGATAAGGTGTCACCAATTGCATTGCTCATTCCAACTTCATTAGTGTTTGTAGCTTTTCTCCACATTTTGTTTCTCATCTTCCTGATGTCTTCAATGGTGTTTCCATTGGCAAAGGTGTTGGTCTCTATCATTCGGTCTCTGCAGTATTTCTTTAGATGACCAACTTTATGATAGTGTAGATATGCTATTTTGGAGTTAGTCTAGCTCCTAGACTTTCTTGTCCATTATCTCATACAGTTTGCAGCTATGTGATCAAATCTTCCATATGCTGTACAATTTTCCCATGTATTGTAATCCCAAACATATTGGTTACCAACTCTTTTTGGTTGATAGGAAGTTTCTTGATCTTTAGGATTCCATGCTTGTCTTTTCTTCTTCCAACATTTAAGAGATATGTGCCCATACATTTTGTAATTAGGACAGTATTTGTCCATGTAGGTTTCCTTCTTTGGTTGTTTTACCTCATATTTACATTCATATGCTTTATGTCCTTTCTTGTTACATTTATAACAAATTCCTATGAGTGAAGGTGTGGATTTAGGAATAAATTTCAGTTTGCTCCTACATACATTTGATGTGTGGCCTGGCCTTCCACAGTGATTGCATGTCAGCTTTCTTTGTCTTGGAGTTTCATAGACATTCTTTGGATCAGCTTGATTGGGCAATTCTCCATTCTTGGTATATCCTAGTCTGGTGTTTTTGTTGATTCTTATTTGTCCATCAAGAAAATCATCCATCCTTTTGTTTCTTTCTCCAGCTCTCTTGATTATATCATTATGTTGTTGCTGAATTCTTCCTTCATGTTTTAGCTTTTCATTTTCTTCTCTTAGCTCACTGATAGCTTCTATTCTTTCAATGAGTTCTGTATTCATTTTTTTTGCCTCTTGACTCATAAGAATAATATGATTTGTGATCTCATGATGATGTTATATAAGGATTTGTATTTATGACTCTTTTTATTGTAGATTTTTAGTAATCTTCCTCTTGTCACCAATAGCTAGTGTTCTTTCTTGATCAGATTGTCTAGCATTGTTCATGACATCAATCATTCTTACCATCTATGTCTCTTGACAAATTTGTAGAGATTTCACTTGTCCTGCCAGATGTTGATTGATTTCATTCAGACTTGTGATGCTTTCTTCTAACGTGTCTAATGCTTTTCTTGTTGTAGATCCTAAAGACTCAAAGAGATCTGGTATCTCTTCCTCATGGTAGTCTATTTCATTGCAGCGAGATTCCATAATTTTTCTTTTATCTAGCAATTGTCTCATCTTGATTCTAGCTTCTTTATACTATTCATAGAAGATCTGAATTCTAGCTTCTGATTCTCAATACTCTTGTCAAGCCTGTACTTCTCTATTGTATGATCTTTTCTCTCAAGTATTTAAAGTTTCCAAATAAGAGACCTAGCTCTGATGCCAATTTTTGTAAATAATGGGAAGTGCATACTGAGAGGGGAGGGGTGAATCAGTACCTCTAAAACTTTTAGTTAATTAAAATTTATCCTTATGTAATCAAATATTTTCTTTATTGATCATATCTGTTGTTCTTTCTTTATGCATGTGATATCAATTCATAATCTTAATTTTATGTAGACATGCATAGAAACATTTATGAAAAAAATAACACATAACACAAGATATGGTAATGCATAAAACCCCTGTTAGAAGGTAAAAATTGCGGTGGGGATGACACCCATAAAAACTTCACTATCTATAGATTGGAAGGGGTTTGTTAAGGCTTACAATTTGATCGCTTCTGATGATCTACCCTGTTAGGAGTATTATGTGGAGAATGGTTAAGGTCTACTATGTTAAGAGCTTTAGCAACACTGTTTAGACAAAAATACTCATTGACCTAAGTGTATGCAATCTACAATTTCTAATTATAGATCCATTACAAATCACATGTACAAAGTATCACCTAATGTGATTGATTAATACCTCTATTGCTTGGTAGCCTTGGTTTTTGGTTCTTGATAACCAAATTCAACTTTTGTTGTTCTACTTCTTGAAACTCTAAGTCTGATCCAGAGATGTTCTCATTGGCTATATTAATTCTCTCATCCATCTTAAATGAATTATTACAACATCTATTTATACAATACATTTGACCTTTTTAGTTTCATGTATTACAAACTTAACTCTATGATCAAAGGTTTACAACTTGACCTTGATCTCCTAGTTTGCATATTTTTAATCAGTTAGACTGATTAAAACAATTAAAATTATGTTTCTTGTTCCTCAAGAAATGGTTTAAAAAAATATCTAAACTCTAAATCTAAAGCATGACTGTTTTATCTGACCTGGAAGTCAAATCCACTTTTCTCAGGATATAACTGACTTTTGACGTCTGATGCTCGGGTTGCTCTGAAATCAGTTTGACTATCTTTCAGTGTTCCTTTTTTGAACTGTCTGTCAAGGTCCTTTGCTCTGTTGGGTTCCTCTATTTCTTCTCTTTTGGTTTATAGTGTAACCTTCTTGTGAGGTTCCTCTATATCATCTTTGGGTTGCAATTTTGATTTACACAGTAAAACTTATGTCGTCAAGTTTCTCTTTACTTAGCACTTTCGGTATGAACTGAAACCTGACTTTCAATGTAGTGTAACCGATGGTTCATAAAATCTGTTTTCTCTTTTCATACTAATAGAAAAAATTATGTCATCAGGTATCTTTAGCATTGGTTGTCAAAGAGGGAGAGATTACTGATGTCATAAAGATTATTGATGGAGAGATTGATGACAAAGGCAGATATTTTATCAGGGAACAAAGATTAATGTAAGAGGGGGAAATCTGTATTTTAGAGATTGTGAAGACAAAGGGATTTTTTGGATCATAATCAGAATGAATCTAAGGATATTAATAAAATTTGATTCTTATGTCTGTTTCTCTATAATTCTTTATATTATGACATGTTGTGTTTCCATCAATGCCAAAGAGGGATATTGTTGATGACAATTATTCAATTGTGTATTGTCATTGATGTTTACACAAATGTAGTGATGTCTACACAAATTTCTAATCCTATTTGAGCACAATTAGTTCATGCCAAGCACTCTCTAGCATTGAAGAAGACCAAAGTGTTTCTCAGTTCTAACCGAGTTCACTCGAGCATTAGAGTTTTGGTCGGGCATTGAAGGATTTTGGTATTAACTGAGTTATGCTTTTAGTGACAACTGACTAACAACAGATTATAGTTTATGGTTAATTGGTTATATGAAGCTGACAAACTTAATTTTTATTGATTATTTGGAAGGTTATTAAGGCTGACTTGACAAAGGCTTATCATATATATATATAAGGTCAAGTTTGGATTGAATATGGTGTAAGTAAGAAAATGAGATATGTGTTTATGACATGAAGTGTGGGAGTGAAATTAGATGGGATTCTAATTGAGGATAGAACACACATAGTTGCAATATAATATCTAATCAGTGAGGATCAAGTAATTAAATCCAGAGTAGAGATCTGAATCAGCAAAGATAGTTGCTTCTCAAAATAGGTCAATCCATTGTTACTCTCTAAAAATTGTAGCAGTGATCAAAATCTCTTAACAGAGTAGACTTAACAGTATTTTGTAAATCCTCTCACAAGGTGACATTTCTACATTGAAGTGTTTGAAGACCTGTAACAAGGCCACTCCTTATAGGGTGATTAAATCCTCTAACAGGGTCACACCTAACAGTGTGTTAGTGTAACCTTTTATAGGGTTGGCTCCTAACAGGGCTCACTTCAGAAGAGTGAAAAATAATGACTAGTTGCAATTGGTGGTTTTTCCCATTTTGGGTTTCCACGTTAAATCTTGGTGTTATCCGTGTACATTTGTTTTTCTTTATGGTTTATATTTCTATAGTTTACTAAAGGATAATCACAGTTAATATCTTAAGATTTTCTATGTTAACAAAGTGACAATAGAATATCTGTGTTAACCGAGCAATAGTGATAAATTTGTTTAAGACATCTAAGGGACTTGGATTTGTTTTTGTGGTAACTGATTCACCCCTCCCCTCTCAGTTACTCAACTCATTTCCAACAAAAAGATTATAAAATATAAAACTATGAATGAACCTATGTTATAATTAGAGATCTCATTAAAACTTACTTGCAAGTTTCATTCTCTCTCAGCCAATATTTTAACCCTTTCTATTATCTCATTTGTTTGAGGCACTATGAATAACAACTAAAGGATTTATTCATTGCATTTTTTTGGGCCTTCCTTATCATATCAAGAGGGTTTGTAGAATATGGGATGCCATCATCACATAATAATGACTGCACCTCCCTATGGATTCTCTCCTCTACTTCTAGTGCCTTTCCACAATTATCTAAATGAGACAAGAATATTAAAAACATTATTGAAATTAATCCAATAAACTTACAAAAAAACAATAATAAAACATTTTGCTTGTACCTAATTTGTATAGTTACAATGAGGTATACCTATTGAGCATAATCTCATGAAGATGCATCGTGATCTATTCTCTGGGCCGAAGCCTTCCCCTAAGATCAATGTCCCATTGTGGCAAAAATTAAATATAAAAAACATTACCGAAAGGAAACCAATAGACTTATGAAAAACATAATAATAAAATGGTATATTAGAATCATTAATTAAAGGTTGTGTAAAATGGTATATAGTACGTACCCCCCTTAATAATTGTGTTTGTATCTATCTGATTAAAATTGTAATCAATTAGCAACTCTTCCCCTGTATTTATTGATTTTATTGCACATATTAATCTACGATTTCCCTTGTGGGGCTCAAATATGCAATTGGGTTTCTTATTTGTTGACCCAGGTCATGTACTATTTATAAAACCTACAAAATATTCCTTGATGCTTTTGGCCTTCCCTCAATTTACATAGCCATTCCTTTATTTTGATCCTTATCTTTTAGTTGTATATAATTTCTGATAGTGGATAATGATGCATACTTCATGTATATCTAACCAAATGCATCCAATCTTTGTAATTGTAACAGGGTCTGACATACTCCAATTCATTAACTTATTTGTAATAAACTTTGTGTTGTGTATGCAAAATAAGTGCAAACCATGTAATGATCATGGTGCTATATTATATACCCTCTCTTTGACACAAAAATTAGTGTTTATTGAAGGAAGTTCCTTGGGTACCCATTGTTTCTGTAGATTTTTGTACCTTAAGGGAACCTCGATGTTTCCTATGCTGTCATACTCATATGAACATGACCCACCTTAAGCAAGAAAAAATTATTGGAATTTTCTGTTAGAGGTGTTAACATTCATGTTTTTTCATTGATGTCAACATATGTTTAATTTGGTTTCATTATAAGTCTGAGACAGATTGGTTATCACTCCAGTACATGCAAGGCTGACATAAGTGTATAGACATTGTACAAGATTTTAGAGCATACAAGAATGGATATGTATGCGAGGATGAGAATACATATTATATCTAAGATTTCTTGGCTTGTTATTACTGTTGGCATAAGTTATAGTTGTTTTGGTGAAGACTGGTTACATAACAGTGATAGAGGATTGTGACAGAGTTGGTCACTGAGTTTTGGAGATAACTTGGATGTAAGAAAGAGTTGTGATATGCAAGCTTGAGGAATGGTAGAAGGCACATTGAAGAATTTTATTTGTGACTCTTGGGTCACTGAGCTCTTAGTGACGTCAGCCAAAGTGTGTGATCTTGCAAAGATCTATTTGTGGACAAGTTCAACAATGTAAAGTGTTTAAAGGATGACAAGCATGGATGTGGATCTCAGAGTATAATTGATGATCCATATTTGATATTTACTTGTTTAAGGTACCATGTGTATCTTAGAAAGGGTCTATACATTTTTTTATGCATTGGGGAAGTCCTAAATGGTAGACCTAATTGCTCATTGAAAACTTGTATAAATGAGAGTTGTTCCTTGATGAGAAAGTGTGTAAGGAGTAGAATATATGAGATTGTATGCTATATGTAGAGAAGAGATAGTGATTTTGATGAGATTCATTGGAACTATTTAGGAAAAGCAAGTTTCTATCAGTCAGTTCATTGGTTATTGTATACCTCTATATCTGTACTTTGGATAGTGAGTCCAGAAGGTAGAATTAACCTTCTCATTTTGGTAGTGAGCCTCTTGTTTTCTTGACTCCTAATAGGGTATTTCCTTTAATAGGGACTATGTACTATATGTAAATATCATCTCCTAATAGGGATGCAATACTTTTAGTGCATTTTTTTGGGTGCTAATTCCCACTGGGATTTTTTCCTTAACAAGGTTTCCTCAACAACAATTGCTTGTGTTATGGTAATTTTTTTGAAGTGTTCTACTCTACATTGAATAATTGGTTTATAAGTTTGTAAGTTAAATATTTGGTACACAACTGATTCACCCCCACCCTCTTAGTTGTGTTGGTAGAATATTATTGCTAACAATTCGTATCAGAGTATGTGGTACTCTGAAAGAAATGTTAACAGTTTTAGGTGATCCTAAAGATGACATATTATAGAAAGGAGAGTCCAAAATTTGATCCTAAAAACTTTGACAGTTGGAAGAACAAGATGATAACTCACCTACTTTGTTTAGGAATTGATTACTAGATGATTACAAAAAAGGATGAGCAGATCAAGCCTAAAGATGAATTAGGAAATGATAATGAAGATGAAAAGAAGTTATTTAGTTTTCATATGGTTTCAAGAGAAGCATTGATCAGTGCACTCTCTGAGGGTGAATTCATAGAGGTTAAATACTTGGATTCTGCACATATTATCTGGACAAGACTAGACAAACTATATGAAGGAGATAAGTTTACTAAGAAGGAGAAGTTACAAAATTGGAAGACTAAAATGGAGATTTTGAGAATGCGAGATGATGATAGTGTCATAGCATATGTATAGAGGGTTATAGAGGTTTTTATAGGAATTAGAAACTATAGAGGCATATATACTAAAGAAATGATCATAAATATTCTCAGATCTTTGACACCTATTTACAAAACTAAAGTACAAGTGATAAAAGAGATCATACCCTTGACAAATAACTTCAACATAGAGTTATTGATTGTTAAGTTGACCACCTTTGAGGCTACAAAACTATGAGATACATTACCTAAGGTGGAATATGCATTCAAGGCGACTGTGCACCATGAAAAAAAGTCAAGTCTTGCGAGCACTAGAAGAGGTAACAGGTATGAAGAGCTTGGTGAATATGCTAATGATTGGGAAAAGATAGTAGAAGAGGAAAGGAAACTAGATAAACTTGTGGCTTTGATTGAAAGAAGAAAAAATATAGGTAAGGGTAAATTTGAAGGGAAGTTACCCCTGAATATTTTTCATGTAATAAGATTTGTCATTTTGCATCTAGTGTCCCACAAGAGATCCCAAGCATAAACCTAAGTTTCATAGACTAGATTATTCTAAAGATAAGGAATGTTATTAGTCTAGTGAAGGTGTGTCTGATGATGATGGTATGGACTATGATGAAATTATATTTATTGCTATTAAAAATGATGAGCCTATTCATGAGGAAAAATCCTTAGTTTTGTATGTTGAAAAGAAATCATAATGGATCATAGAAAGTGGTTGTTCACATCATATGACTGATGATAAAAGTAATTTTGTTTAGCTAACTAGATATGATGGTGGTGTGGTCAGATTTGGTGATAACACTCCTAAATTTATCATTGGAGTAGAATCGATTACCCTTGATGGTAAAACTAATACTGATGATGTATTTCTTGTTGATGGACTTAAGCACAACTTGTTGAGTGTTGGACAACTTGTAGACAAGGGATATCATTTGAAATTAAATGATGGGAAATTTATTATTAGAAGTTAGACATGATATTTGATCACATCAAGTAAAAAGTCAAGAGATAATGTGTTTGAAATGAAAATACTGATGAGGCACACAAAGATGAATCTTGGACTAAAGAAATCTAGGAGGAATTGGATCAGATAGAGAAACACAACAATTGGTAATTGGTTCCAAGACCTAAGGCCAAGAATGTTATAGGGACTAAATGGGTTTTCAGAAACAAAATGAATTAAGAATGTATAGTTGTAAGGAATAAGGCTAGACTAGTTTGTAAAGGCTACTCACAACAAAAAGGAAAATACTTTGAAGAACAATTTCTCCTATTGCGAGACTAGAAGAAGTAAGATTGTTCCTTGCTTATGCAACACACAAGGAATTTAAGGTATATCAGATGGATGTGAAATCTACATTTTTGAATGGAGATCTAGAGGAATAATTATACAGTGAGAAGTCTAATGGGTTTTGACTCAAGGAGGACTGTAGAAGGGGCCAAAGGCTTTCCCAACTACCAAACCACCTTGCAGAAGCAATGCAGAAGCTAAAAAACATAGTGAGAGAAGAAAAAATAGAGATCCTTTATCATTAATTTATCAAAATCATTACATGCCAGGCTATAAGGCCTTCCCAATTTTGGCCATATACATTTAGTGAATTATAAAGTGATCTTCATACATGCGAGGTCATAGACCTGCTTATAGATAATTCAAATATTAATCTTCTATCCAATCTATCATGTTCTAATAACTCTAAGCACTCTAAGAACTACCTAAAAACTAAGAACATACAAGCAAATATATACAAGAGTCCACCAAGAGAGGTCGGTGCTCAAATCCATAAGTGAGACCCAGATTTAGGTCCACACAAATCCCAATGAGAGACCCCAAATCAATTAAGCCACCAAAATTAACTAAAGAAGTCAGCCACCAAATCCAACTCCAAAATAATCATCTCAGGAAAAGGTTGACCGAGCAACATAGTATTTCCCGAGTAGCCTCTAAACAAACTAAAGAACAAAACAAACATCTTTTTGGCTGAGCAAGATTTCCAATGACCCAAGATACTCCTGCATCAGACACCTGGGGTTAATAGAAATGATTCCCTAAATCATGTATCAGGTCCAACCTAAAATGAATCCAACTTAGATTGAGAAATATAGAATAAGTCCTCAATCGGTCTGTTCTTCCACTTTACTAGATATTCCATGTAGTCCTTTCCTCTTGTACTTCTACCAATTCTCTATTTCAAAATCTTTTCAACTTCCTCTATCTTCTTCTTAGGATAATTGCATGGTATTGTCACTTCTTCATTAGGTTCATGATATTCATACAAGTCCAAAGTATTGAATATAGGTGATATATCCATGTCATCAGGTAATTCCACTTTACAAGCATTTCCACTGTCAAATCTTCTCAGTATTTTGCAAGGACCAAATTTCTTCATCTTCTATTTTCCATATGTTCCAACAGGAAATCTTCCCTTCTTCAAATGAACCATTACAACATCACCAACTTGAAATGTTTTATGTCTTATTGATCTGTCTACACTATCCTTGTATTTTAGATTATATATCTCCAACTTCTATTTTACATCTTCATGCAATGTCTTCATGAACTCATCAAATTATTTTTCTTCAGCACTTCTTTTCTCTTCCCCAACAATATCTCTCAAATTTGATATACCTCTCAGTTGTGTGCCCCAAACAATCTCAAAATCTATCTTTCCAGTAACTTCAACTTCAAAGCTTCAAAACTCTTATCATCTCCATGTGTCCATTTGAATTCTCTTTTGTCTCCTCTCATTGTTTGAGTCATATAATTACAAATAGAACTAAAATTTCTAATAAAATTCCTCTAAAAACTTTCCAATCCATGAAATTATCTTACCTTAGTGACATTCTCAGGTGTAGGCCAACTAAGTATAGCTTCAACCTTCTCTGGATCCATCTTCAAACCATAAGCTGAAATCACACAACCTAAGTACACAAGCTCTTCCTTCATAAAGGAACACTTTTTTAGATTTATTAGCAACTTTTCCTCTTTCAATCTCTACAACACTTTCCTTATATACATCAAATTCTCATCTATAGTCTTACTAAATATCAAAATATCATCCAAGTATACAATCACACACTTATTCAAGAATTTCTTCAAAACTTCATTCATTAACCTCATAAAGGTACTCGGTGCATTAGTTAAACCAAAAGGCATAACCAAACACTCATATAGACCTTCCTTTGTCTTGAAAGTAGTCTTTCATTCATCACCTTCTTTGATTATGATACGATGATATCCACTTTTCAAATCAATTTTGATAAAATATCTTGCTCCACTCAAACAATCCATTATGCCATCCATTCTTGGTATAGGAAACCTATACTTCACTGTGATCTTATTGATTTCTCTAGAATCAGTGCACATTCTCCATTCTCCATTCTTCTTAGGTGCCAATACATCTAGTACTGGACAAGGACTCAAAATTTCTTGGATCAAACCTTTGTTCAACAATTCATGAACTTGTCAGTTAACCTCTTTATTCTCGATCGGCATTAACCTATGTGGTGCTTTGTTCGGTAAGATAGCTCCAGGAATCAGATCTATATAGTGATTGATATCTATCATTGGTGGTAAACTATTAGGTACATTATCTGAAATTATCTCCTTGTACTCAGTGAGTAACTTTCCACTTTTAAAAAAAAAAGCCCTGTAAACAAAAAGACCTTAATCTGAATCTTGGCTTGGGTGGTGATACTCCTATCATTGAGGGTGGTGACACTACTCTATTATTTATGAAAGGTTAATGGTTTTTGTAGGGATATTTTTTGTTCTTTTTTGCAGGAATGATTCCGTGTGAGTTTCTCTAGATTTAGATATTTGTGCAGTTAGTTTTGTATTGTGTAAAGGGTACCATGTTGTATAGTTCTTTTCTTCCATAGGTTTGTCTCCATGGTGGTCTTCCAACAGGCAGTGGTTTTTTTATTCTTCCAATATGTGGGCTATTACTTTTTGATATCAAATTTTTTTTTTACGCCTTAGGGATTTTTGTTTGCCTATGGGCCTATGTAACTAATGTAAATGTATTTTCCTAAAGGCTTATGTACTGCCTAAAGGATTATGTAGTAGTTTAGGTTTAGGGCTTCATAGTGGGATCCTCATACTTTTGGTTGTAACTAGCTATGGCTAGAAGGGGTTGGTATATTTCCAAAATTCTTCATTTTATGTATATGAGAAATGATCAGAGTTTTTCTTTCTAGTTCTTTTCTCCGGGAGCTGTTTGAACTAGTTTATTATAATATTAATATATCAAGTGGCTCTGCCACCTTTTAAAAAAAAACTTTCCAACTTCTGCAGGAATGTCATCTTCTGTATTCTTACTTAGTTTGTTAGGAATCAAAGCATAACATACATCATTTCTTTTCAAGTCCTTAACAAACTATCTACCTTCGATCAAACAAACTTTCACATATGTACATATCTCACCAATTGATTCTTCAATCAAAGGTAACAAAACTTGCTTCTTACCATCAACTCAAATAGAATATCTATTCAATCTTCCATCATGTATAGCATGTCTATCATATTGCCAAGGTCTACCCAAAAAAATATGACAACAATCCATAGGCATAATATCACACAACACCTTATCATAGTATTTTCCAATTTTTAGAATCACAAAACATTGTTCACTCACCATTAATGTATGATCATACTTGATCCATGAGATCTGATAGGGCTTCAGATGCTTCATCTTCTCCAACTAAAAATTTGCAACCATTTCCTCAGATGCTAGATTCTCTGAGCTTCCACTGTCAACAATCACCTTCCTGACTTTGTCTGCAACTCTACATCTAGTCTTGAACAAAATTTCCCTGCCAGGATCTTGCTTATTCTTCTCACTCCATAGTATCCTTCAGATCATAATATTTCCTTCCTTCTTAGCTTCATTTGGTGACTCCTCTTGCACTAATGAATTTCTGGTACTAATACCTTTCTTGCTTGCATGTGTACACTCAAAGGATTTATTTCTTTCTTCACCACAATTGTAAGAAGTTACTTGGAATCCCTTGCTATAACCACCTCTAGAGTAATTTCCTCTTCCTCGGTATGAACTTCCTCCTTTCCATTCAGTCTTCCCTTTGTCTTAGAATGTGTCTGAAAGTGGCTTGTCTGGTTCAAATCTACTATTTTCACCATGAGATGTACCTCTTCCTCTAGGGAATCTACCACCTCTACCTCTTTGTCTTTGTTTATATCTTCTGTTAAAAATTTCCTCAGCTATTAGGGAAAATTGATATGCCTCCTCAATGTTGTCCATCTTGACAAAAATGATCTCATCTTGTATAGAACTTCTCAATCCACTAAGGTATCTTGCTACTCTTTCCACTTCATCTTCAACATGTCTAGATCTGATGTCCAATCTATATAATTCATTAGTATAGTCCTTTACTAATTTGTCTTTTTTATTCAAACTTTGCATTCACCAGATTAGGTTAATCTGATAATCACAAGGTAGAAACTTTCCTTTCAATTTTTTTATCATCTTATCCCATACCTTGATTTTGTCTTTACCTTTCTTCTTCTGATCTAATTGTAGATGTTCCCACCATAAGGATTCATGTCCTTTCAATTTTGTGCTTGTAATATTCACCTTCTAATCCTCTGCTACATTATCATATTCAAAATAATTTTCCATCTTAGTTATCCAGTCAATCAATTCATCTGAATCCAATTTTTCACTATACTCAGGAGGATTAAACTAAGGTGTGGACTTCAAACTTGTCAAAAGCTCTCAGGAATTGCTCTTCTTCCTGATTCATCATAGGTGTAGGTGTAGCTTCACCTTGAACCTATTAAATTTCATGATCACTAACATCCTCAAGATGTCTTCCTCTGTGTTGGGTTGTCTCAAAAACTTCCAATCTAGTAGCCATCTATCTAAGCATATCAGCTAGACCTGGATCTGTATTTCCTCTCCCACGAACCATCTTGAATCCCTCTATAATTGTAGATTAGATTTCAATATGCTACCTCACATCAATACCAACTAGGGTTAGGGTTTACACGAAGGAAATTAGATCTCACCAATGCTTTGATACCACCTAATGCAAGGAGGACTGAAGATGGGGCCAAAGGCTCTCCCAACTACCAAACCACCTTGTAGAACCAATGTGGAAGCTAAACAATATAGTGAGAGAAGAAAAAACAAAGATCCTTTATCATTAATTTATCAAAATCATTACATGTTAGGCTGTAAGGCCTTCCTGGTTTTGGCCATATACATTCAATGAATTACAAAGTGATCTTCATACATGCAAGGTCACAGACCTGCTTACTGATAATTCAAATCTCAATCTTCTATCCAATCTATCATGTTCTAATAACTCTAAGCACTCTAAGAAATCCCTAAAAACTAAGAACATAAAAGAATATATATACAAGAGTCCACCAAGAGAGGTCGACGCTCAAATCCATAAGTGAGACCCATATTTAGGTCCACACAGATCCCAATGAGAGACCCCAAATTAATTAAGCCATCAAAATTAACTGAAGAAGTCAGCCACCAGATCCAACTCCAAAATAAACATCTCGAGAAAAGGTTGACTAAGCAATAGAGTATTTCCCGAGCAACCTCTAAATAAACTAAAGAACAAAACAAACATATTTTTGGTTGAGTAGGATTTTCAATGAACCAAGATGATCTTGCATCAGGTTTCCCTTCATAGATGATGAATACATGGTTTGAAAATTGAAAAAGACATTGTCTGGACTAAAAAAAGCACCTAGAGAATGTTATGCTTAGTTAGACAGGTAGTTACTGTTAGAGTATTATTTATTTTTTACTCTAGTTTCTTAAGCGTCTCTTAGGTGCATTATTAATTAACTCTTAATTAATAATGTGCAACCTAGTTTTTCCCTTTTAGGGTTTCGTTCACCTTTTTAAGGTTGAACTTTGTAATTGATATTCATTAATTCAGTTGATAATTTTGCTCTCACATTTTGAGTAAACATCTGAGTTCTGCTTTTTCGTCTTTGTGCTTCTACTTTGTATTAGGTTCTTGCATGCAGGTGTATTCGGGGTCTGTGGATTTGCATGTTTCTCAAATCCTACAGTTACTACATCTAGTTTTCAGAAAAGGTAGCGCAGACAATAATCTCTACTTGAGAACTAGTGAAGATGAACTATTTATTGTTGAAGTCTTTGTATATGATATTATTTTTGGAGGAAATGATGAAATGGGTAAGAAGTTTTCTAAGGAAATGAAAAATGAATTTGAAATGTCTATGATTGGTGAATTAAAGTTCTTCCTTGGTTTGCAAATTACTCAAGACAAACATGGTATTTTCATCTCTCAAACCAAGTATCTTAAGGAATTGTTGAAAATGTTTGGAATGGAAGATTGTAAACCTTTTGGAACACCTATGGTAATGGTTGTAAGCTTACTACTACTGATGAATCTCAAAGTGTTTTTTTGACAAATTAAAGATCCATGATTGGAGGCTTACAATATCTAAATCACACTAGACCACACATTGCTAATGTAGTTGGAATTGTTGTGAGGTCCCAATATGATCCTAAAGAGAATAATATTTCTATAGTGAAGAGAATATCAAGATATCTAAAAGGAATATTGGATTATGGTTAGTGGTATGAAAAGTCTAACAATTTTACTTTGCATGCTTATACTGATGTTGATTGAGTAGGAAGTGTTGATGATAGAAGAGAACAAGTGGTGGTGTATTTTTCCTTGGAAAGAGGTTGGTATTATGGTTAAGTAAGAAGCGGGATTGTATAGCTCAGTCTACTACTAAATCAGAGTATGTTGCTACTGCTATAAATTGTACAGAGACTGTGTGGATGAAGCAGATGCTGAAGGACATTGGGATTACTTTTGAAGAGCCAGTGGTCATACATTGTGAAAATATAAGCATAGTGAATATTTCAAAGAGTCTTGTTATGCATTAAAAGACCAAACACATTTAAATCAAATATTACTTCTTAAGAGACAAGGTTTCAGAAAAGGAAGCCAGAATGGAGTACATCAGTACAAAGGGAAAAATAGAAGATATGTTCAAATTTATTTTATCCAAATATGCATTTGATTATCTCAGAGGTATGATTAGGGTGAGAAACCCTCCTTATGAGAAATAAATGATTCATAAATGCATAAGTCCAGGAGCTATCAAATCTATATCATTATCTGGGCTTGATGCTTGGCTTCACTCCCAAAGGGGAGTGATCAAAGGAACACAACATAACATATTTGGGTGATCAAGCACCTAGTTGTTGAAGGCATGAAGATTTGAAAAATCTACACCTTACAGAGGTAGGATGGTCAGAGAAGGATAAGAGTTAGGAAACCATTTTCCATTGATGTCAAAGGGAGAGAGATTCATGTGAAATATCCCTACTGTCTTAGGGGGAGATGTGAAGAGGATATTGAGAGGATTGTATTAAGAAGGACACTCTTGGGTTGATGGATTTTCACATATGTTTCCATCAATGCCAAAGGGGATATTGCTAGAATTTTTTTTGTTAGAGGTGTTGACATTCACGCTATTTATTGATGCCAACATATGTTTTAGTTAGTTTCATCAGAAGTCTCATACAGACTGGTTATCACTAGTACATGCAAGACTGACAAAATTATATGGAGAATGTATGTGATTTTAGAGAATGCAAGCATGGAGATGTATACGAGGATGAGAAGAGATCATATATATAAGGCCACTTGGCTTGATATTATTTTTGGAATAAGTTATAGTTATTTTGGTGAAGACTTATTACAAAACAGTGATAGAGTTGGTCTATGAGTTTTAGAGATAAATTGGATGCGAGATTGAGTTGTGATATGTGAGCTTGAGGCATGGTAGAAGACATATTGAAGAATTCTATTTGTGATTATTGGGTTGCTGATCTCTTATTGATGTTAGCTGAAGCATGTGATCTTGCGAAGATCTATTTGCGACCGACTATGACAATGAAAAGTATTTAAAGGATGACAAGCGTGGATTACGGATCTTGGAGTATAATTGATGATCTATATTAGATGTTTACTTGTTTAAGGTACCTTTTGTATCTTAGCAAGGGTCTATGTAATTTTTTATGCATTAGGGAATTCCCAAAAGACTGACCTAATTGTTCATTGTAAATTTGTATAAATGAGAGTTGTTCCTTGATGCGAAAGTGTGGAAGGAAGGAGTAGAAGCTACGAGCTTGTTTGTTGGATGTAGAGAAGAGATAGTGATTATGATGAGCTTCATTGGAGATGTTTAGGAAAAGAAAGTTTCTATTAGTCAGTTCATTGGTTATTGTATACTTTTATATCTGTACTTTGGACAGTGAGTCTAGAAGGTGGATTTAACCTTCTCATTTAGGCAGTGAGCCTAGATAGTGAGCCTCTTGTTTCTCTTGAATCCTAACATGGTCTATCCTTTAACATGGAATATGTAATAATCAGCTCTTAACATGGATAATCTCCTAACAGGGATACAATACTTTTAGTGCATTATTTGTGGGTGCTAATTCCCACCAAAGTTTTTACCTTAACAAGGTTTCCTCGACATCATTTGCTTGTTTTATGGTATTTATTTTGAATTTTTCTTATATACATTGAATAATTGGTTTACAAATTTTAATTTAAATATTTTTTACACAATTGATTCACCCCCCCTCTTAGTTGTGTTGGTGGACTATTATTGCTAACAAAAATTGCATGCGTTTACAAAATTTTCCTATAATATTTTCACCTCTAGTTGATCTCCCTCTTTTACACCAACTACATGTCTCACTTTCCTCTTCTCTTCCCGAATTTCCCTCACTCAAGGAAGACAAATTTGACAAATACCTATTTGGTGGTACCTACACTGGTCCTAAATAGGTCAACACTGGTCAACACCTCCTGAGGTGGTGAAAAGTGATGAAATTGATGTAATTATTGTTTTTGTGTCATATTTAGCATGTTTTAGGAGTCCTATTTTGATAAAAGATCATTTGGTTGAAAATTTCAAAAGTTGTAAAAATTGCTCAAAAGTTGCTATGAGCAACTTTGCAATTTTGGTGCAAAAAGTTGCATTTTGTCTCCCAAATGACCAATTAATTTTAAAGTTGGTTAAATTTTTTTTTTAAGGTATTTAATATCTATATAAAACCTTTTTGGGTCGAGGATGGTGGTTTCTATTTAATTTTGAAGAAAAGATCAATAAAGAGCAGTGTTATTTATGAGAATTTCATAGTTTTCTTGACTTGTGGAGCCTTGTTCTTTTGTGTATATGTGTTTCGTGCCACAAATAACACATGGATGGAAGATTATTTGAGTCTAATCTCTAGTGAATCAAGTTTGAGACAATTTCATGATGTTTTGGAAAATTTATCGTGGTTTTTGTGATTGCAGGTCCAAACCCTTGTTAGGGTATCCAGTGGACATTAAAAATTGCATAACTTTCAATCCCTCCATGGAAAAAACCTACAAATTGGTATATTAGCATATAGAATAAAATGTTTAGAAATTATAAGGTGTAGATCACTCACCAAAATCTTGCTATGATATACATTAGGATTACAAATCCAACCCTTAAGTTCAAGTTTGATTAGCACAACCAAATGGATGAAGGGTGATAATGCATAGTGTGTATGTAGAAATACCTTCATAGGATTAGTTCAATCAATTCAACTAAAAATATGAAATAGGTAAGCTAAGTAGAAATTTGAATTGAAGAAATTGATAAACATCCTATGGTTCTCTAATTAGAAGGATAATATGAGTGCTCTCAGCTACAAATGAGCAATCCTAAAGTGACAACCTCTAAAATGAGAGTGAAAATGATGTGCAATTTTCCTAAAATGATGCATTGAATCCTAATTATGCTATTACAAAGCTAAAATTGAATTATAATTACTCTAAACAATGGATGTATATTTGACTATAATGATGATGCAAATGGAAGTGAATGTGAATTTGTGGTTTTCAATAAGAAATGCATTCTATTTATAGGATTTCCCCAAGGGTAGGGAGTAGAGTGATATAACCATGGTTAGATGAGAGGGGTTGAGTTGTGTTTCCAATAGGGGGACAAGATGAAAAAATGAGCGGTGAGGATAAAAAAGGCTAAATGAGTGGCTAAGATAGAAAAGATTGGAGTGATCCATGTGCTTTCCATCCTCTCCTCATTAGCTAATTGATTTTTTGTCCCCTTTGTTGAAATTAAGAATTAATTAATTCAAACAATTAATTAAATTATCCATGTAAGGGAATTAGATGTGTTGGATTTGATTTGATTTAATTGAAATATATAACTAATTGATTAAATTAAATTCATACTTTAATTAATCCCTTTTGGCTTGCATTTAATTAATTAATGTCTTTGTTAATTAATCCATGATGTTGACTTGATTTGAGCACTTTGAATTTGGTTGAACAATTTAGGGTGTATAAAATGCCCCTCTTTGAATCAATATGCAAAGCGCATTGGTTCAAAGAATACCTAATGTTTTGATGTCATGATGTTCAATCTGATGTCTGATTTGATATAGACAATTGATGCTTGATGCTAATTTGATGTTTGATTTTAATGTGGTTTTGATTGATGCAGACATGATGTTTGATTTCTGATGCAGATTTGATTGATGTTGATGTTACCTCGATACAAATTTGATATGAATCCCTGATAAAAAATTCAGCTTAGTTTTGATGCCCCACTGATAATTTTGAATTTTTATTGTTCAATGCTCCTGATTGCAAAAAATTCTCCAATTAAGATTGTCTGGTCTTCTGATGATAGATGCCCCCTTGGGTAACAGATCAAAATTGAATTTTGAAAAATATGATTGAATATCATGATTGGAAAAGAGTTGAAAATTTTGGTTGAATTTGTAATTTTGAGGCATTTCCCGATAATTAACAAAGTGGAAAATTACCCCAGGTACACAATATATGATGAGAAAGAGTAATTAGGTTATAAAATGACAAAAAGTGCATATATAAGGGTGAAAATTGGTGTTGAACCCTACCATTTTCAATGCAATCATGTAATGCAATGTGACTTATTATATGATTAATGATGAATGTATCTAGATGATATGGTGCAGGAGCACCTAGGTAAGGCTAGATGGTAACCTAGGGATCCTATTTATATTTTGGCTTGTAGTGGTCTTAGACAAGCCACTAGTGAAATAATAGGACTAGATAGGTCCTAGGGTGTGTTGTTTTGGTTAGAAGACCAAACTAGATCATTTGATGTTTAGGAAGCAATGGTTTGTCCAGTTTAGGTAAGTCTTCCAAGAATGGTGGAACCATGGATTTTATGCCTATTAGAGTCTAGGAGAGCTATTTTGAGGTCTAATAGGCATATTAGTTTTTTTGGATAAGTTTCATAGTGTGTTGACCAAGTTTGAGTGCAAGAATCAAAAGGTTATAAAAGTTGTCAATGTTGTCATTGACAACATTGACAACATTTCTTGCAATTATGCATCTTTGAGCATTTGGTTGTATAACTATTATAAATAGTTGGATTTGTGCCATGGTAAAATATATAAGGCCTCCCCTAACCTATGTCTTGGGTTGGCTAAGATTTGGAAGTAAGTGTACAGACCGAGTAATTGAAAGATTGGTTACAGTTGAGCATTTTGTACACATTTTAGGTTTTAATGGATTGAACTCTGCACTGTGACTTGTGCATGAGGAATATTTTTTAATTAATTTTTTCTATACATGATTAGTTAGTTAGTTTGTTCTCATTTCATTTCTTTCGTAAATATTTTTGTTTTTTGCACTGTCGCTAGTCTGAACCAGACAATTTTTGTAAATGGGGTCATAGCTCATCATTCCACCATGGCACTTGTATAGGCTCATGGGATGGGTGAGGTGTATCCTTGTACTATATGTGTGGAGACAGTTGGGCCTTGGAAAGCTTGTTTTATATTTTTTTAGTGATGCCCTAAGCGAGTCAGAGTTGCATGGCTAGGGATCACAGTGAATTTCAGAGGTAATATGAGTGATTGAAAGTATTGGTTTCTTCAATCAGAGGATGTGGAGAGGAGGAAATGTGTATGGAGAAGCCCAAAATACAACAAGAATTTTGGGTGATGAGTTCTTCATGGTGAAAACTAGAATCCTGATGGGTATGCCCAGTGTATGGTGAAATCCTTAATTATAGGCTTGAAAATAGTAACCCTCTGTACGGACAGTCTGGGAAGGCAAGACCTAGAAAATCCTTTAGGTGTTAAAAAAGGGTGTCATAATCTAGAGTTAGTTTTCTACCTTGTTAAGGATATTTGTTAGTTAGCTGCAAAAAGGTGCCTAGTTAGGCCTAATGCTTGTAGCCCTATTTTAGTGAGTTTGGGGCAAGTTCTTGATATGTTTTTAGGCATTGTGTTGCATGCAATTGCCTTGTTTTGGCCCTTCCTCTCCATTGGTGAATAGTGATAGCCTTATTGGATCACTTGGTGTAAAAATGCAAGAAGACAATCATGGATCATATAGATGGTTGAGTTGATTTCTTAGGTGGTGTTGACAAGTTGAATAGGTGAAGGATTTAAGAGGAGAATACTTGGGAAATAAGTTTAGATAAGAACCCTAATAGGCTATAGAAGAGGCCTATAGAACACCCTAGGAGAAGATAGGGTTGTGAAAAAGACTTTCCATTACATCAGATTGGTATCAGAGAAAGTTAAAGATTTGGGAAGTTAGTGTATGTCTCTATATACTGGTGAATCAGTAGGGTAGATCATTATGGTGACTAATGCAAAGTTAGCTAAGGAGATGGGTGAGTAAAATGAGAAGAATAAACTCCTTGAAGAGGCCCTAGATGAAATGAGAGTGAAACTACAAGAAGTAGTTGATGCCAAAGATAAAGGAAAAGAAGGTGAAAGAAGTGACAAAGGAAAAAAGATTGCTCAAGAAGATATCATCCTTGAACTAGACCCTCCTTTGAATGAAGAACCATTATTGAAAGTCATCAAAGCCCTAGGAGGAAAGGAATTAGAAGGTGTACCACCGTTTAGTGGGAAAATGGACATTGAAGCAGTGATGGAGTGGATTGAGGGGATGGAAAACCATTTCTAATGTGAAGGTGTCACATAGGCACAAAAAATAAAAGTTGCAAAGTCAAGGCTCAGAGGATCAACATTTACATGGTGGAAATAACTGCAAGATGAAAGGGTTAGGATGGGTAAGCAACCTATAGCTAGCTGGAAATCCATGGTGACCAAGGTAAAGGAGAACTATTTGCCAAAGGACTATGAAATTCAACTTCATAGAAAGAGACAAGGTCTGAAGCAAAAGGACTTGGATTTGGCCTCTTATACAGAGGAATTTCAGAAGTTATGCCTTAGTTCCAAGATTCAAGAAGAGGAACCTATCAAGGTAGCCAAATAATTGGGTGGTCTAAAGTGGAACATGCAAGAGGAGATAAGTTTGTGGACTCCAACCACTGTTTAGAAGTACCACAAATTATCTCTTAAGGTGGAAGAGAGGAACAACAAGAAAGGAGACTCTAATCTCAGAGGTAGAGGCAAAGGTAGAGATTAAGGGGGCTATAGAGGTGGTTATCAAGGTAGTGGTAATGAAAAAAGAAATCAAAAGAGTCCAAGTTGACAGATCATGGTAGTGAAACTACTTCAAGAGGGGTTTATACCAAAGGAAGAGGTAATCAATGAGGCTCTAGTAGTTGAAGGGGTTCAGGCAGAAGAAACTCATACTTTGCAAGTATGAAATGTTACAATTGTGGCCAATTGGGTCACCCTGCCTACAGGTGCCTGGATAAGCCCACTTCTTCTAACAGTAGAAAGAGGATTGCATATGCTCAAGAGGACACAACAAGTTTCAAAGCACCAAAGGTTGATCACATTGAGTCAGAGATGAGAGAGAACTTGATGTTCAGAAGGGTTTTGATTAGACAACCAGTTAAGGATGAGCCCAAACATAGAATCACACTGTTTAGGGTTAGGTGTAAAATTGTTGGTAAAGTTTGCAAGGTGATTGTGGATTCAGGCTCCACAGACAATATCATATCAGAGGAAGCTGTCAAAAAACTCAAGTTTACAAAGATACCTCATGTCAATCCATACAAGGTGACATGGTTGAACAAGGGCTAGAGTGTGTAGGTGAATGAGCAGACCTGGGTGGAGTTTTGTATTTTAGGGTACAAGGACAAGTTACTATGTGATGTGATACCTATGGATGCATGTTATATACTCCTAGGAAGGACTTGGAAATATGACAGGGGTGCAGTGTATGATGAAAAAGAGAACTCCATATCTTTCAAGAAAGATAGCATAACTTTTAAGATACAATCCTTGTTGGAGGAAGATGAGCCACAACCCAAGACCCCAAGTGTCTTGTTGAGTAGTAGAAAGGAGTTCATAAATGCCCTTAAAGATTAAGGGAGTGAAGGCTATGCCATATTGTTTAAGCCTAAGGAAGAAGAGAAGCCCAAACAAGAACCATTGCCATTGGAAATTAGAGAGCTTCTTGAAAAGTACAAAGATATTGTCAGTGATGGGACTCTTGCAACTTTACCTCCTAGAAGAGTGATAAGTCATCAAATTGACTTTGTACCTGGTGCATGATTTCAAAATAAGGTAGCATACAAGCTTACTCCTGACTAGAACCAAGAGGTGGGTAGACAAGTGCATGATCTATTAAACCAAGGGCTAATCAAGAAGAGTATTAGTCCATGTGTCATACTAGTGGTCTTAGAATCCAAGAAAGGTGGTAAGTGGAGACTTTGTACTAATTCTAGAGCCATTAATATAATGACAATTAGATATAGATTTCCAATTCTTAAAATAGAGGATTTGATGGACTACCTTGGGGGGTCAAGGTATTTCACTAAATTGGACTCGAAAATTGGGTACCACCAGATTAGGATCAAAGAGGGGGATGAATGGAAGACAACCTTTAATACTGTTGATGGGTTGTATGAGTGGAGAGTTATGCCATTTGGCCTCTCAAATTCCCCTAGCACATTCATGAGGCTCATGAATGAAGTGCCTAAGGACTTCACAGGGATATTTGTGGTAGTATATCTTGATGATATGCTTATCTTTAGTAAGAAAATAGAGGAACATGTGAAGCATGTGGAGATGGTGCTTAAGAGGTTGCAAGAAGAGAAGTTGTCAATCAACCTTGAGAAATGTGAGTTCTTCAAGCAAGAACTTGTGTATTTGGGAATTTTTGTATCCCAAGGGTCATTGAAGATGGACCCAAGTAAGGTGGAGGCTATTTTGAATTGGCCCACACCAACCACAAGGATAGAATTTAGAAGATTTCATGGGTTAGCTCAGTTTTATAGAAAGTTTATAAGAGAATTCAGTGAAATTTGTGCACCAATGATAGACACCATTAAGAGTGGTCTAAAGACTAAGTTCAGATGGACTTATGGAGCATAGAAACCATTTGAATCATTGCAGAAGCAAGTAGCAACACAACCTATCCTTAGAATCCCTAGTTTTGATCAACTGTTTACTTTGGAGTGTGATACAAGTGAAATGTCAGTAGGGGTGAGTTAAGCCAAGAAGGTAGGCCAGTAGCCTTCTTCAGTGAAAAGATAAATGAAGCCAAGAAGAAATATTCTTCTTATGATTTGGAACTATATGCTTTGGTTTAGTATCTTAGGAAGTGGAGAAATTACTTTTTACCAAAATAATTTGTGGTGTTTACTGACAACCAAGACTTGAGCTTTATAAACACACAAGAGAAGCTCAGTAACAGACATTTGAAGTGGATGGAATACCTTCAATCATTCACATTCATAACAAAGCACAAGAAGAGACAATTGAACAAGGTTGCAGATACCCTAAGCAGGAGGTTGCTAACCATTCAGGAAGTTCAATTGAAGAGAATTGGGATAGAGAGCTTCAAAGACCTATATAGTAGAGATGAAGACTTTAGCGAAGCCTATAAGGTATTCTCTGATTTTTAGAATCATTTTCATAGTAAATTTTTTGATTTTAGGTGGAAGAGTGGATTATTGTTTAAGGGGAGCCAATTGTGTGTTCCTAAGGGTTCAATGAGAGAAAATATCATTCAGGAAAAACATAATGTAAGCTTGAGCGGCTATTTTGGTGTAAAAAAACACTAGAGTTAGTTCAAAGGTCTTACCATTGGCCAAAGATGGTGAGAGATGTAACCAAGTATGTTGAACAGTGTGTAGTGTGCATCAAAGAAAAAGGAGGAGCTAGAAATGTAGGTTAGTATAGACCTTTACCAATCCCTAACAGACCATGGGTGTGTGTTAGCATGGATTTGATTGTAGGGTTACCTAAGAAAAAGCATGACCATGACAATATTTTTGTTGTAGTAGACAAATTTAGTAAGATGGGTAATTTTATACCTTGTAGGACTACACATGATGCTAGTAACATTTCACACTTGTTCTTTAAGGAGATTGTACAAATCCATGGACTACCCCTAAGTATTGTATCATATAGGGATGCTAAGTTCATGAACCATTTTTGGAAAACACTGTGGACTAGATTGCGTAACAACTTATCATTTGCTTAAACTTACCATCCTCAGAATGATGGCCAAACTGAGGTGGTTAACAAAGTTTTAGGTAAATTGTTAAGGTGCCTAACCAAGGAGTATGGGAAAACATGGGATGTGGTCATTCCCTAAGAAGAGTATGCATACTATGAAAATGTAAATAGAACAACAGGTAGAAGCCCATTTGAAGTTGTGTATGGGATGCACCCAAGGGGTGTATGTGATCTTAGAGACCTTGGAGCCATGGAGTATAGAAGTGATCATGCTAAAGACTTCACTCAAACCATGAAGGAGATCCAAGAGAAGGTAAAGAAGACTATACTGGAGTCCACCCAAAAGTTAATGGCCAAAGTAGATGAGAAGAGAAAAGATGTTCAATTTGAGATAGGTGATTATGTTATGGTATATCTAAAGAAGTCTAGGTTGCAAAAGGGGATGCCTACAAAACTACAGATGAAGAAAGTGGGACCCTGCAAGATCTTAGTCAAGTATGGGGCTAATGCCTATAAGGTGGATCTACCTACTGAATTGAGCATCTCACCTATTTTCAATATGGAAGAATAGATAAAGTTTAGAGGACATTTGACTGAGATAGATGTGAACACAGAAGAGGTTGGTAAGGATGTAGAACCAGAGGATTTACCTCCCAAGATGCAGATAGAAGTAGGTCCAAGGTGTTGGATTCAAGGGTCAAGAAGACTACCAGACATAAGGTGTACATGGAAAACCTCATCAAGTGGATGGACAAACCAAAATTAGAGGCACCATGGGTTGCATCTACAGATTTCAAGAAGATGGGTATTCCTTAAGACATTTTTTCCATAGGAGTGACATAACTTTCCTTTGTAGGGAGTATGGTGCAGGAGCACCTAGGTAAGGCTAGATGGTAACCTAGGGATCCTAGTTATATTTTGGCTTGTAGTGGTCTTAGCCAAGCCACTAGTTAAATAATAGGACTAGATAGGTCCTAGGTCATGTTGTTTTGGTTAGAAGACCAAACTAGATCATTTGATGTTTAGGAAGCAATGGTTTTTCCAATTTAGGTAAGTGTTCCAAGAATGGTGCAACCATGGATTTTATGTTTTTTAGAGTCTAGGAGAGCTATATTGAGGTCTATTAAGCATAATAATGCATTTGGATATGTTTCATAGTGTGTTGACCAAGTTTGAGTGCAAGAATAATGACAACATTTCTTGCAATTATGCATCTTCAAGCATTTGGTTGTATAACTGTCAGAAATAGTTGGATTTGTGCCATGGTCAAATATATAAGGCCTCCCCTAACCTATGTGTGGGGTTGAATGTGTTGGATGATATCAGTTTTGGTTATTGATCATGCTATTGATATTCATGTTTTGTCACTAATGTCAACATATATTTCTGTGGAGAAGACAGACTGGCTACTTGACTAGAAGAAGTGTACACACACTATACAAATGATTCAGAATGATAAAATTTGGATTTTAGTAGAAGGATGTGTACTGATCTTATTCCTAAGGTCACTTGAATGAAGGTTATATATTGTGGATGTTACAGTTGATTTGGTGAAGACTGGTTTTCTAGACTGTAACTGTGATTCTGGACAGATTAAGTCTGTGTGTTTCTGGTATATAGTTTTGGCGAAGATATTTCAGATGATGCAAGCTTACTGGTGGAAAATCGACATATGCTAGAGTAATGGGTTGATTTTGATTGTTATTTATTTACTGGTTCTGGAGAAGACCTATTTACTGGCCGACTTCAGATATGTAGCATGTGAAATTAATTATGAGTGTGGATTGCAGATCTGGAAGCATATGTGATGGATTGTAATTAATTTTTACTTGTTATAGGTACCATGTTTATCTTAGTAAGGGGTTATATAATTATTTGGATGATGGAAATATTTAATTGGCTGACCTAGTTAATTATGTATTAGGAAAGCTTAAATTGGCTGACCTAATGAATTATTGTTAAAGGGTATATATGAATTATCTTTTCTTGTGGAGTAGATGTGACAGAGAATAAAGGAAAGAGATGTGTGGAAGCTACGAAGCTTGTTGATTTCTGGATATAGAGAAGAGTTGATGATTGTTATACTTCATTAGAACTGACCAAGCAAAGACAATTTCTATCAGAGAGTTCACTAGATTGTGTATTTTCTTTACACACTTGATTCAGATTGTAAATCCTTGAGGGTGGCTTTAACCTTTTTTTGGCAGCATGCCTTAGTAGTGAGCCTACTATTTTCTTTGACTCCTAAAAATGTCTGTCTCCTAGCAGGGAATGTGTACTGTAATATTGTAACAAGCTCCTAACAGGGCTAATATCTTTTAACAGGGATACTATACTCTCAGTACATTATTTGTGGGTATTAATTCCCACTGAGGTTCTACCTTTAACAGGGTTTCCTTAACAACAAATATTGTGTTATGGTGTTGGCATTAACTGTGTTATCATTTACTTTTGTTGATATGGTTTATAAAGTTTAAATTTTAATAATCTATACTACAACTAATTCATCCCCCCTCTCATTTGTCTTGTGGAATATTATTCCTAACAATTGGTATCAGAGCTACTGGTCCTTAGAGAGAAATTTTAATAGCTTGAGGTGATCCTGAAGATGAATTACTACAGGAACGATAGTCCGAAGTTTGATCCTAAAAATTTTAACAGTTGGAAGAACAAGATGAGAACACATTTTCTGTCTAGGAATTGATTACTCGATGATAACAAAGAAGAATGAAAATATAGTGACAAAGGGTGAGGTAGAAAAGGCTTCTGAAGATTATACAAAGTTATTTTCATGCAATATGGTTGCAAGGGAATCTTTGATCAGTGCTCTTTTAGAAGGAGAATTCACTCAAGTAAAAGACTTGGACTCTGTACATGAGATCTGGACAAGACTAGAAGCATTATATGTTGGAGACAAGTTTACAAAGCAAGCAAAGTTACAAAACTAGAAGACAAAGATGGAATCACTGAAGATGAAAGAAGATGAGAACATTAGGGCATATGCATAGAGAATTATGGAAGTGGTTATTGGCATTAGAAACTCTAGAGGAACTTACAGTGAGGAAGAAGTGATTGCAAAGATACTTAGATCTTTGACACCTGTATACAGAACCAAAGTACAAGCTATAGAGGAAATTATACCTTTGACACTGAACTTCACTAGAGAGATGTTGATTGGAAAGCTAACTAAATTTGAGGCCACCAATTTGGGAGATACTTTACCTAAAGTTGAGTCAGCATTCAAGGCAACCATGCACAAGAACAAAAAGACCTTATCTGGAAATGCAAGCACCAAAAGTGGTGACATAAGAGAAGAGCTTGGAGCTTATGCTGATGAATGGGAACATATACATGAAGAAGAAAGAAAGCTAGATGAATTTGTGGCACTGATTGCTGGAAGAGAAAAGAGAGGTAAGGGTAAATTTGAAGGCAAATTACCTTTGAAATTTTTTTCATGTAACAAGATTGGTCATTTTGCATCTAGATGTCCTACAAGAGTTCCAAAGCACAAACCTAAGTTTTTCAAGTCTAAATATTCAAAAGACAAGAAATGTTATTATGCTAGTGAGGGTATATCAGATGATGATGATGGTGACTATGATGAAATTGGATTTTTTTCTATTAAGGATGATGTACCTATGCATGAAGAGAAAGATTTAGTATCTCAAGTTGAAAATAAATCTGAATGGGTTATAGACAGTGGTTGTTCACATCATATGACTGGAGATAAAAAAAAGTTTGCGAGTTTGAAAAGACATGATGGGGGTGTTGTCAGGTTTGGTGACAATACTCCTAAGCTTATTATTGGATTTGGAACTATCTCTTTAGATGGAAATACTAACACTAACAATCTATTACTTGTTGATGGACTTAAGCATAATTTTTTGAGTGTTGGATAGCTAGTGGACAAGGGTTATCAATTAAACTTCATTAATGGGAAATGATCTATTAGGAGTAAAACAAGAGACCTAATCACATCTGGTACTAAATCCAGAGGTAATGTATTTGAATTGAACACATCTGAAGCTTCTTGTTTTATTGCGAAGTTTGATGGTAGTTGGTTATGCCATATAAGATTTTGTCATATTAACTTTGATAACATTGTGAAGGAAAGTACAAATAATGCAGTAAGAGATCTACCTAAGATTGTAAATCCATCTAACACTATGTGTAGAGAATGTGTTATGGGGAAGTAGACTAGAAGAACTTTTAAAGAAAAGCTTATTCAACAAAAGTGAAGTTGGATCTGGTACATACAGATCTGTGTGGTCCTACATGAACAAGATCATACTATGGTGAAAGGTAATATATACTATTTGTTAATGAATTTTCTAGAATGATGTGGGTTACATATTTAAGAGAGAAATCTGAAACATTTGACAAGTTCAAGTTATTAAAAGAAAAAGTTGAGAATAAATCTAGTTTAAAGATGAAGTGTTTGAGATCAGATAGAGGAGGAGAGTTTACATCAGAGCTATTTAATGCATACTATGAAGAAAATGGAATACACAGACAAAATTCAGCCCCTAGAACTCCACAACATAATAGGATAATAGAGCGAAGAAACATAACTATATTAGATGCTGCAAGGACTATGTTTCTGGAAGGAAATGTGTGACATGTTCACTGGAGAGAAGCAGTTGGGACTATTGTGTACACACTAAACAGAATCCAGATCAGAGAAGGTACAAATAAAACTCCTTATTAATTATGGTTTAATCATACACCTACTCTGAAATATTTCAAAATATTTGGAAGTAAATGTTATATCAAGAGAGATGATGAGATAGGAAAGTTCAATGCTAAAAGTGATGAAGGAATATTTCTTGGTTATTCCAATAAGAGTAAAGCTTATAAATGTTTCAATCTGAGATTGAGGAAATTTATTGAAAGTGCCAATGTGAGGATAGATGAAAATTTTTAGATTTAGGAAAGGATATATGACTGTGATCAGATTATAGAAACAAAAGAGGTTACTACTGAACCTGAAGAATCTTTGATGATTGACAATGAGATTGAAGATGACCAGACTGAAGCTATCTAGACATTGAAGACACCAAGGTATGTTAAGAAGAACCATTCTAAAGATCAAATTATTGGTGATGCAAGCAAAGGCATGATGACTAGATCTAGAGCTAGAGACAAGATCTATTTGATTTCTTAAGTTGAGCCAAAGACTACTGATGAAGCATGTAGAGATGAATCTTGGACTAAAGCTATGGAAGAAAAAATAGAATAGATAAAGAAAAGCAATACTTGGGAATTGGTTCCAACACTTGAGAACAAAAATGTGATTGGTACTAAATGGGTTTTTAGAAACAAGATGGATGAGGAAGGAACAGTGGCAAGAAACAAGGCTAGACTGGTATGTAAAGGCTATTCACAACAAGAAGGAATAGACTATGAAGACTCCTATTGCCAGATTGGAAGCTGTGAGATTATTCCTTGCTTATGCTGCACATAAAGACTTTAAGGTTTTTTAGATGGTTGTGAAGTCAACATTCTTGAATAGTGATCTAGAAGAAGAAGTTTACATTGAGAAACCTGATGGTTTTCCTTTGATAGATGATGAAAACATGGTTTGTAGACTAAAGAAAGCACTGTATGGACTAAAACAAGTACCAAGGGAATGGTATGCAAGACTAGACAAGTATCTACTTTGTATTGGTTTCATGAAAGGTAATGCAGATAGTAATTTATACTTAATAAATGAAGAAGATGGAATCTTGATTATTAAAGTTTTTGTTGATGATATCATTTTTGGAGGAAATGATAAGATGAGTAAGAAGTTTGCTAAAGAAATGGAAAATGAATTTGAAATGTTAATGATTGGTGAGATGAAATTTCAAATCAATCAGAGTAAGTTTGGCATTTTTGTATCTCAGACCAAGTAGCTTAAAGAAATGTTGAAAAAGTTTGGAATGGAAGATTGTAAACCTATTGGAACACCTATGGTGATAGGAAACAAACTGACTAATAGTAATGAGACTCAAAGTGTTGTTCAGACTAAGTACAAATCGATGATTGGAGGTCTACAATATCTAACACACACTAGACCAGATATTTTCAATGTAGTTGGAATTGTGGCTAGATATCAGGCAGATCCTAAAGAAACACATTTTAATACTGTGATAAGAATTTTCAAATATCTGAAAGGGACAATAGAATATGGATTACGATATCAAAAATCTGATGATTTTACATTGCAGGCTTTTACTGATGCTGATTGGGTAGGTAATGTGGATGACAAGAAGAGTACAAGTGGTGGTGCATTTTTCCTTGGAAAAAGGCTAGTTTCTTGGTTGAGCAAGAAGCAGAGCTGTATTTCTCAAGCTACTGCTGAGTCAAAATATGTTATTGCTGCAATAAATTGCACACAAGTTGTTTGGATGAAACAAATGCTCGAAGACATCAGAATAAATTTCAAAGTGTCAGTGGTTATTCATTGTGATAACACTAGCATAGTAAATATGTCAAAGAATCCTGTAATGCATTCAAAAACTAAGAATATTTCTATTAAGTATCATTTCTTGAGGGAGAAGGTAGAAAATAAAGAAATTAGACTAGAGTACATTAGCACAAAGGAACATATAGCAGATATATTTACCAAAACTTTTCCAAAAGATTCTTTTGAATATCTTAGAGGCATGCTTGGGGCGGTGGCCCCTCCGAATGGTAATTAATTGATGCAGATATGCATCAGTCCAATAGTTTTTAGAGCTATATCACTCTTTGGAATTGATGTATGGATCTACTCCTTAGGGGGAGTGATCACAAGAGAACACTATGGAGTACATTTAGGTGATCTTGCACCTAATTGTTAGACATGAATATTTGAAAAATCTACACCTTAATGAAGACTACAGATGATATATGGCACCCTTTGTCATTGCTGCCAAAGGGGGAAGGAATATATGTGAAAATCTCTACTATTTTTGGGAGATTTTTGTTGAGGATATTGAGAAGATTGTATTGAGAGAGAGTACTTTTGGGTTGATGAATATGAATTTTCCCATATGTTTCCATCAATGCCAAAGGGGGATATTGTTGGATGATGCTAGTTTTGGTTACTGATCATGCTGTTGATTTTCATTTTTTGTCACTGATGTCAACATATATTTTTGTGGAGAAGATAGACTGGATAATTGACTGGAAGAAGTGTACAGATACTATACGAATGATTTAGAATGATCAAAGTTGGATTTTATAAGAAGGATATGTACTGACCTTATTCCTAAGGTTTCTTTACTAAAGGTTACATATTGTGAATGTTACAGTTGATTTGGTGAAGATTGGTTTTCTAGACTGTAACTGTGATTCTGGACAAAGCAGGTCTCTATATTTCTGGTATATCTTTCTGTCGAAGTTATTTCAGATGATGCAAGCTTATTGGTGGACAACTGACATATGTTAGAGTAATGGGTTGAGTTTGATTGTTGTTTTGTTACTGGTGATGTCAGCTATGGCATGTATTCTAGAGAAGACCTATTTACTGGCCAACTTCAGACATGTAGCATGTGAAATTAATTATGAGCATGGATTGCAGATCTAGAAGTATATGTGATGGATTGTACTTAATGTTTACTTGTTATAGGTATTGTGTGTATCTTAGCAAGGGGTTATATAATTATTTGGATGATGGAAAGCCTTAATTGGCCAACCTAGTTGATTATGCATTAGAAAAGCTTAAATTGGCCAACCTAATGAATTATTATTAAAGGGTATATATGAATGATCTTTTCTTGTGGATAAGATGTGGCAGAGAATAAAGGAAAGAGATGTGTGGAAGCTGCGAAGCTTGTTGACTGCTGGATATCGAGCAAAGTTGATGATTGTTATACTTTATTGGAACTAACCAAGCAAGGATAATTGCTATCAGGTAGTTCACTGGATTGTGTATTTTATTTACACACTTGATTCGGATTGTAAATCCTTGAGGGTGGCTTTAACCTTATTTGGGCAGTGTGCCTTGGCAGTGAGCCTACTATTTTCTTTGACTCCTAACAGGGTCTATCTCCTAACAGGGACTGTGTACTGTAATATTGTAACAAGCTCCTAACAGGGCTAATATCTTTTAACAAAGATACTATACTCTCAGTACAATATTTGTGGGTGTTAATTCCTACTGGGGTTTTACCTTTAACAGGGTTTCCTCAACAACAAATATTGTGTTATGGTGTTGGCATTTACTGTGTTATCATTTAATTTTTCTGATATGGTTTATAAAGTTTAAAGTTTAATAATCTATACTACAATTCATTCACTCCCCCCTCCTAGTTGTCTTGTGGACTGTTATTCCTAATAGTATGAAGTTTGGAAGTAAGTGTACAGACTAAGTAATTGAAAGATTGGTTATAGTTGAGCATTTTGTACACATTTTAGGTTTTAATGGATTGAACTCTACACTGTGACTTGTTCATGAAGAAGCTTATGTAATTACTTATTTCTAAATGTGATTAGTTAGTGTGCTTGTTCTCATTTCATTGCTTTTTTAAATATTTTTGTTTTGTGCACTGTCGCTTGTCTGAACCAGACAATTTTTGTAAATGGGGTCATAGCTCATCATTCCACCGTGGCACTTGTATGGGCTCTTGGGATGGGTGAGGTGACTCCTTCTACTATATGTGTGGAGAAGGTCTTGCCATGGAAAGATTATTTTCTATTTTTGCAGTGATGCCCTAGGTGAGCCAGAGTTGCATGGCTAGGGATTACAATGAATTGCAGAGGCAATATGAGTGATTGAAAGTATTGGTTGCTTCAATAAGAGGATGTGGAGAGGAGGAAATGTGTATGGAGAAGCCCCAAATCCAATGGGAAGTTTGGGTGATGAGTTCTTCATGGTGAAAACTAGAACCCTGATGCGTATGCTTGGTGTATGGTGAAACCCTTAATTATAGGCTTGAAAATAGTAACCCTCTATATGGATAGTTTGTGAAGGCAGGACCTAGAGAATCCTTTAGGTCTTCAAAAAGGGGGTTAGAATCTAGAGTTATTTTTCTACCTTGTTAAGGATATTTGTAAGTTATCTACAAAATGGTGCCTAATTAAGCCTAATGCTTTTAGCCCTATTTTAGTGAGTTTGGAGCAAGTTATTGAACTCATTTAGGGTTTCATTGAAATCTATGTTGTTAGGAATTGTGTTGGATGAAATTTACTTGGTTTGGCCCTTCCTCTCCATTGGTGAATATTGATAGCCTTATTGGATCACTTGGTGTGAAAATGCAAGAAGACAATCATGGAGCATATAGTTGGTTGAGTTAATTTCTTAAGTGGTGTTGACAAGTTGAATAAGTGAAGGATTTGAGAGGAGAATCCTGGGGAAATTAGGGTTAGCTAAGAACCCTAATAGGATAGAGAAGAGGCCTATAGAACACCCTAGGAGAAGACAGGGTTGTGAGAAATACTTGTCATTACATCATGCTCTATGATGTAATGATAGATAAATGTTATAAGAATGCCATGATGTAACGATTAATGAATAATGATTATTGATAAATGTTTCTGCAAATGTATAGTGATTTTAATGAGTAATGAACTAAATTCACTAAAATCTAAATAATATAATGGTTAATGTACTTAATGAATCTAATGATATAATTATCAGTACAATGAGATGCTTTTAAATGAATCTTATGATGGATGATGTAATGTTTAACAATATCTAATGAACTTAATTCTCAATGGTAATGATTAATCTGAATGCAATAGTGAATTTATAATGATATGCCAAGTGAACCTATATGAATATTAAGTAATGAATCTAGGACTAGATAATGATAATGATTAATGCATGAACCCTAAAAAACTAAATGAAATGCAAAGAGATAAGTGAAAATGCATGATTTTTGTTTGTTAAAGTGATGTAGGAGCATCTTTTGTCCTTGGCAATCCTGCTCAACCAAAAAGATGTTTGTTTTGTTCTTTAGTTTGTTTGGAGATTTCTCAGGAAATACTGTGTTTCTCAGGTTCTATTGCTCGGACATGCTTGTTTCTATTGCTCAAGTCTATCGCTCGGGAAAGCTTGTTTATTTTCCTATTGCTTGGGTTTTTCTTAAGATGCTCAAGTTCTGTTTCCTGTTGCTCGGGCTATTCCTTACCTAAGTCACTCTATTTCCCGGTCAACCTTTGCCTGAGATGTTTATTTTGGAGTTGGATCTGGTGGCCGAATTCTTTAGTTGATTTCTATGGCTTAATTGATTTGGGGTCTCTCATTGGGATCTTTATGGACCTAAATATTGGTCTCACTTTGGATTTGAGCACCGACCTCTCTTGGTGGACTCTTGTATATATTTGTTTCTAGGTTCTTAGTTTTAGGAAGTTCTTAGAGATCTTAGAGAATGATAGATTGGATAGAGGATTGAGGTTTGAATTATCTGTAAGCAGGTCTGTGACCTTGCATGTATGAAGACCAAATTGTAATTCTTTGAATATATGGCCCAAATCAGGAAGGCCTTGCAACCTGACATGTAATTATTTTGATAAAATAATATAAAAGATACCTGTTGTTTCTTCTCTCACTATGTTTTTTTGGCTTCCGCATTGGTTCTGCAAGGTGGTTTGGTAGTTGGGAGAGCCTTTGGCCCCATCTCTAGTTCCTTCTTGCATCAGGTGGTATCAAAGCATTGGTGAGATCTAAGTTCCTTCTTGTAAACCCTAACCCTAGTTGGTATTGTTGTGGGGTAGCATATTGCGATCTAACCTATAATTGCAGAGGGATTCAAGATGGTTTGTGGGAGAGGAAATGAAAATCCAAGTCTAGCTGATATGCTTAGATAGATGGATGCTAGATAGGAAGCTGTTGAGATAGCCTAGTGCAGAGGAAGACATCTTGAAGATGTTAGTGATGATGAAATTGAAGAGGTTCAAGGTGAAGTTTCACTTGCACCTGTGATGAATCAGGAAGAACAGAAATTCCTAAGAGATTTGACATGTTTGAAATCCACACCTCAATTTAATCCCCTTGAGTATAGTGGAAAGTTGGATTCTGATGAATTGATTGACGGGATAACTAAGATGAAAAAGTACTTTGAATATGAGAATGTAGTAGAGGATAAGAAGGTAAAGATTTCAAGCACTAAATTGAAAGGTCATGCATCCTTATGGTGGGATAATCTGCAATTGGATTGAAAGAAGAAGGGTAAATATAAAATCAAGGTATGGGATAAGATGGTAAACAAATTAAAAGGCAAGTTTTTACCCTGTGATTATCAGATTAACCTAATGCGGCAAATGCAAAATTTGAAGCAGAAAGACAAATCAGTAAAAGACTATACTAAGGAATTATACAGATTGGACATAAAATATGGACATGTTGAAGATGAAGTAGAAAGAGTAGCAAGAGACTTGAATGGATTGATAAGTTCCATACAAGATGAGATCAGTTTGGTCAAGATGGAAAGCATTGAGGAGACATATTAATTTTCCCTAAAAGATGAGCAAAAGTTGAACATAAGATATGAACAAAGAAAAAGAGGTAGAGGTGGTATATTTCCTATAGGAAGAGGTAGATCCCATAGTGAGAATAATAGATCTAAACAAGACAAGTCATATTCACACACATCTCAAGACAAAGGAAAGAGTGAATGGAAAGGTGGAAGGTCATACTGAGGAAGAGGTAATTACTCCAGAGGTGGTTATAGCAGAAAGGGGTTCCAAGTAACTTGTTACAATTGTGGTGAAGAAGGACATAAATCCTTTGAATGTGCACATACAAGAAAGAAAGGAAGTAGTAGAAGAAATTATTTGGTGCAAGAGGAGTCACCAAATGAAGCTGAGAAGGGAGAAAATCTCATGATCTAAAGAATACTATGGAGTGAGAAAGATAAGAAAGATCCTATCAGAAAAAGTTTGTTCAAGACCAGATGTAGAGTTGCAAACAAGGTTTAGAAGGTGATTGTTGATAGTGGAAGCTCAGAGAATATGGAATCTGAGGAAATGGTTGCAAATTTGTAGTTGGAGAGGATGAAATATATAACTCCCTATCAGATCTCATGGATCAAGGATGATCATACATTAATGGTGAGTGAACAATGTTTTGTGAATCTAAAAATTGGAAAGTATTATGATAAGGTGTTGTGTGACATTATGCCTATGGGTTGTTGTCATATTTTGTTGGGTAGACCTTGGAAATTGTTGGAAATATTCAGGACTAACCAAGTTACTGAGAGGGGAGGGGTGAATCAGTAACACTTAAAAATTTTAAGTCATTTCTGCACTTGTATATATTTAACCATTCATTCATCTAGTCTACTGCA
>MU227896.1:2103457-2119220 GCA_018584345.1 Thuja plicata
CATAATTCCATACATCAGATGGTATAATACATTACATATATATACCGTCCATAATTATAATTTACATTTCACAAAGTCGGCCTCATACAAATTAATAACATAATCTTATTCTTAAGTCGGCCTTACACAAGTAAACAAAATATTACTGAGTCGGTAGAAGCTCAGTTCCTCAAGCTGGCTTGGTAATCTTCTGATACTCTGCATCCACTACAATACTTAGCATCATCATGCTCTTGGTAAGAGTAGAAGCTCGGTCCATACTAGTCCCGAAGTGTAGCTTGGAATATGGTAGCTGTGGTGACTCGGTAGATATATTGTCACTCGGTAACCGCTGGTGACTCGGTGATAACTGACTTTTCGGTTGTCTTCAACTGACGACTCGGTAGATGGTGAAGCTCGGTGACTACTGTCTACTTGGTATATGTTGCTTTTCTCAGTAACCGCTGAACTGTTCATATGCTCGGTGACCACTGTTCTTTTCGGTATGAAATGTTTAACCGTTGAATTCTCGGTATAGGCTGTGGACTGAGTGATGAGCTCGGTAAGCATTCAGAATCGAATAAGTGTTTTCACTGATGACAAATATATCATAATTCCAACAGGAAATATGATAGACATGCTATACATGATGGAAGATTGAATAGATATTCTATTTGGGTTGATGGTAAGAAGCAAGTTTTGCTACCTTTGGTTGAAGAATCTGTTGGTGAGATATGTACATCTGTCAAATTTTTTTTGATGGAAGGTAGATAGTTTGTTAAGGATTTGAAAAGAAATGACATTTGTTATGCTTTGATTCCTAACAAACTAAGTAAGAGTAGAGAAGATGACATTCCTGCAAAAGTTGAAAAGTTACTCACTGAGTACAAGGAGATAATTTCAGATAATGTACCTGATGGTTTACCACCAATGAGAGATATAAATTACTATATAGATTTAATTCCTGGAGCTAGTTTACCAAAAAAATCACCACATAGGTTAACACCAACTGAGAATGAAGAGCTTAACCAACAAGTTCATGAATTTTTAAACAAAGGTTTGATCTGAGAGAGTTTGAGTCCATGTGTAGTACCTACTATTTTGGCACCTAAGAAGAATGGAGAATGGTAGGTGTGCACTAATTCCAGAGCAACTCAAAAAATCATAGTGAAGTATAGGTTTCCTATACTGAGAATGGATGACAATGGATTATTTAAGTGGAGCAATATATTTTACCAAAATTGATTTGAAAACTGGATATCATCATATCAAAATCAGAGAAGGTGATGAGTGGTTGGTTATGCCCTTTGGTTTAACTAATGCACTGAGTACATTTATGAGGTTAATGAATGAAGTTTTGAATAAATTATTGAATAAGTGTGTGATTGTATACTTGGATGATATTATGATATTCAATAAGGCTGGAGAAGAGCATTTGATGCATATAAGGCAAGTGTTGCAGAGATTGAAAGAGGGAAAGTTGCTAATAAATCTGAAGAAGTGTTCCTTCATGAAAGAAAAGCTTGTGTATTTGGGATTTGTGATTTTAGATGATGGTTTGAAGATGGATCCATAGAAGGTTGAAGCTATAGTGAGTTGGCGTACACCTAAAAATATCATTAAGGTAAGATCATTTCATGAATTGGCAAGTTTTTATAGAATTTTTTTCAAAAATTTCAGTTCTATTTGTAATGCTATGAATGAGACAATGAGAGGAGACAAAAGAGAATTCAAATGGACACATGGAGTTGATAAGAGTTTTGAAGCTTTAAAGCTGAAGGTTGTTGAATTAACTTTGTTAGCATTACCTAATTTCAATAAGGTATTTCAAGTTGAATGTGATGTAAGTGGAAGTGCAATCAGAGCTGTATTGACTCAAGAAGGTAAACCTGTTGCTTTCTTTAGTGAAAAGTTGAATGATGCAAAGAGGAAATTTTTTGTTTATGATCAAGAGTTATATGATATTGTTCAAGCTATGAAGAAATGGAGACATTATTTGATGCCAAATGAATTTGTGTTTTATACTGATCATAAGGCTTTATAGTATCTGGGTAGTCAGAATAAGTTGAATCAGAGACATATGAAATGGGTAGAGTAATTAAATAGTTTCACATTTGTGATTAAACATAAGAGTGAAGTTTCTAACCAATTTTATGATGCATTAAGTAGAAGGAGATATTTGTTGACTAAAATGAGAATTAAGGTTCTTGGTTTTGATGACATGAAGAATTTGTATGAAAGTGATCCTGATTTTTTAGAGTAGTGGAGAGTGTGCAGATCACCTAATTAAAATCAATCAAGTAAGTATGAAGAATATTTCATTCAGGAAGACATGTTGTTCAAAGGTAGTTAGTTGTGCATACTAAGAGGATCAATGAGAACCAGTTTGATTAAGGAGAAGCATAGTAGTGGATTGGATGGACATTTTGGTATTGATAAAACATTGAGTTTGCTTAAGGAAAGGTACTTTTGGCCTCAGCTATATAAGGACATTGATAAATTTGTGAAAACCTATGGAGTTTGTCAAGTTGCAAAAGGAGTGAGTTAGAATACTAGTTTGTATACACCAATTACTATTCCTGAGAAACCTTGGAGTGATATCACCATAGATTTTATTCTTGGCTTACCTAGGACAACAAGAGGTAATGATTCTATATTTGTTATTGTGGATATATTTTCTAAGATGACACATTTCATACCATGTAAGAAAACATCAGATGCAGTACATATGGGATATCTTTTCTTTAAAGAGATTGTCAGACTGCATAGATTATTGAGGAGCATCATCTCTAACCGAGATAGTAAGTTTGTAAGCTATTTTTGGAGAACACTTTGGAAGAAGTTGTATATTGAGTTGAAGTTTAGTTCTACATTTCATCCATAGACTAATGGACAAACATAGGTTGTAAATCAAAGTTTGGGTAATTTTTTGAGATGCTTAGTTGGGGACACACCAAGTAATTGGGATTTGATGTTGGCACAAGAAGAGTTTGCATACAATAGTTCAGTGAATAGAAGCATTGGAAAAATAGATTTTTAGATTGTTCAGGGCACACAACCAAGAGGTATATCAGATCTGAGAGATACTATTGGTGAAGGGAAAATAAATGCAGAAGTAGAGAAATTTTCTGAGTTCATGAAGACATTGCATGAAGATGTAAAATAGAAGTTGGAGAAAAGCAATCAGAAGTACAAATTAAGATAGTGCAGATAGATCAAGAAGACATAAAACATTTGAAGTTGGTGATGGAGTAATGGTTTATTTGAAGAAAGAAAGATTTCCTATGGGAACATATGGAAAGTTGAAGATGAGGAAATTTGGTCCTTGCAAAATACTAAGAAGATTTGATAGTGGAAATTCTTATGAAGTTGAGTTACCTGATGACATGGATATATCACCTATATTCAATATTTTAGACTTGTATGAATATCATGAACCTGATGAAGAAGTAACAATACCAAGTGATTATCCTAAGAAGCAGATAGAGGAAGTTGAAAAGATTTTGAAACAGAGAATTGGCAGAAGCACAAGAGGAAAGGAATACATGGAATACTTGGTAAAGTAGAAGAACAAAAAAATTAAGGACTCATCTTGGATTTATCAATATAAGTTGGATTCATTTCATGTTTGACCTGAAAAATGATCCGGGGAATCATTTCTATTAACCCCAAATGTCTAATGCATGAGCATCTTGGGTCCTTGGAAATCTTGCTCAACCAAAAAGATGTTTGTTTTGTTCTTTAGTTTGTTTGGAGACTGCTCAAGAAATTCTCTATTGCTCAGGTTCTTTTGCTTGGGCCTTTTGATCAGGCAAGCTTGTTTATTTTCCTATTGCTCATGTTTCTCTTCTGATGCTTGAGTTCTATTTTCTATTGCTTAGGGTGTTCCTTGCCTAAGTCACTCTATTGCTTGGTCAACCTTTTCTTGCGATGTTTATTTTGGAGTCGGATATGGTGGCCGACTTCTTCTGTTAATTTTGATGGCTTAATTGATTTGAGGTCTCTCATTGGGATCTATGTGGACCTAAATCTGGGTCTCACTTTGGATTTGAGCGTCGAACTCTCTTGGTGGACTCTTGTATATATTTGTTTCTAGGTTCTTAGTTTTAGGCAGTTCTTAGAGTTCTTAGAGCATGATAGATTGGATAGAGAATTGAGGTTTGAATTATCTATAAGCAGGTCTGTGAACTTGCATGTATAAACCCAAATTGTAATTCTTTGAATATATCCAGCCCAAACTGGGAAGGCCTTACAACCTGACATGTAATGATTTTGATAAAATAATATAAAGGATACCTATTGTTTCTTCTCTCACTGTATTGTTTGGCTTCTGTATTGGTTTTGGAAGGTGGTTTGGTAGTTGGGAGAGCCTTTGGCTCCATCTCCAATTCATTCTAGCATCATAAAGTCCAACATAATCAATTTTTAGAAATATTTGTGATGATACATCCTTGATGAAGCCTCCCTCTTTTGATTTTTTTCTACCCCCCTTTGAGAAATCCTATAATAATGATAATGAAAAATTAATCTAAGCTGAATGTAAATGCAAATAAGATTGTCACTTATCACTAGATGCATTTATTTTTACTATTTTCATCATGGACCTTTTTGAGAACCTGAAAATATACAACCCTCACTGGTGAAACTTTCAACCATGATTGTATGAATACCTTGTGCTCCAAATGTCAATAATGGAAATGGTACAACCCTCACTAGTTATATTTTCAAACCATGTGAGTATGAATACCTCTTTCTTCAAATTCAATGTTGCAAGTGGATGTTGGTATTAAGATATGATAAATCTAAATGTACAAGGTATCTGTTTACATAAAAAACAAATATATGATCCCTGTTGATATACAAATATCCTCAATGATTCTTTTATGATCATGTCATTAGAATAACTTGCATACTTATAGGAATCCACCTTACAAGTAGAAATCAAGAAAAGATCATTTCTCCATCATTGCTTATCTAGTCCAAATATATAGTTGATTTTCTAAAAAATACATGATACAAAAATCAAGAAACATATTCAAACTAAATTTTCTATTTTTTTATTGATCCATTTTCTCAAAAAAAAATTCCATCCATTTTTATCCGTGTTCATTTTGTTTGATTTTGATGAGCCAGCTTAGCGTTTGATGTTCTTCGATTTTTTTTAAATTTCATGGATTGTTAAATATGTGATGTTTGGATCAATCAAAAATTGTCAAAGATTGTGATTCCTTATTTTTGATAAAGGTGTTGAAGTCTTACTTGTGTCTATTCTCTGATGAGCTCCTGGAATTTGAATTGTACCACTAATTGGATTTGTCAATGATAATGGACCAAGGTAACTTTCAAAATGGTGACAAAATCTTTATGTAAAAATGCAACTCTGAGACTTTATTATGACTATGTACAAATGACAGAATGCAATGGGGTATATACAAGTATGTGGAAATAAAAATGTAATGCAACTAGGCTTGACTTAGGGAAAGTAACACCTATTTACCAAGTTTTCACCACTTGGGTTTATTGCACTTTTTCTCTTTATTTTACTTTTTTTTCTACTAAGGGGCCTATCGATAGGTCTTCACCAAGGCACTTTTATCTTTTTCATTTTTTTTTCAATATTTTTGGATTTTTTCAAAAAATTTTATACAACATGATGCTCTTTAATATGATACTCTCTCCTCTTATAATCTGTCAATGGATACTCTTTCATCTGATTTAGGTATAAATACTCTTTAGGTGTATGCTATTGATGGGTTCTTGAATCTCATCGCCTTCACAATTAGCTAATTTGTATCTTCTTGTGCCAGAGGATGATGTGATTACAAAGGGTCCTAGCCAATTTTCCTTGATTTTCCCTTTTTGATTGATTTCATGGGTTTTCTCTTAGAATGAGATCACCAAATTGGAAGTCTCAAGCTTTGATCTTTTTGTTATAATTTTGAGATATTCTCTTTTGGTAAGCTTGAAGATGATTATAAGCTTGATATTGATATTATTATAGTAACTCTAGCTCTTCCAATCTGGACACTCTATACTCCTCATCTTTTAGTATTCCATGTAGTGAGACTCTTAAGGAGGGAATTTCCACTTCTAATGGTAAAACTGCTTTAGCTCCATACACTAAAGAAAAAGGTTTTGCTCCGGTTGGTGTTCTGATGCTTGTTCTATAAGACCAAAGTGATGGATTTAACTGTATGTGCCAATCCCTACGTGAATCATCAACTATTTTCTTGAGGATTTTAAGAATGTTCTTGTTAGAGGTTTCTTCTTGTCCATTTCTTTGAGGATAATAGATTGAAGACAATGTTGAGTAATATGAAACTTTTCACATAACTCCTTAGCATCATTTTTTTGAATTGCCTCCCATTATTTGTGACGAGTGCATGTGGGATACCATATCTGCAAATGATGTAGTTTAGGATGAACATTGAAATTTTCTTTCCAGTTACAGTTGCTAAGGGTATAACTTTCACCCATTTTATAAAATATTCTGTAGCAGTGATAATGTATTTGTGTCCATTAGAAGAAGGAGGATATATCATCCCAATCAAATCAAACCCCCATTGATAGAAAGGCCAAGGTGTAGTAATGAGATGTAACTCTTAAGATGGTACATGTATCATGTTCCCATGATATTGACACTTTTGACAAATTGTAACAAATTGGCATGCATCATTTTCCATGGTCGGCCAATAATACCCTATCCTAAGAAGCTTCTTTGCTAAGGTAGATCCACTCAAGTGTGTCCCAAAAATCCCCTTGTGAACATATTGTAAAGAAGTTTTAGATTCCTCACTCTTTAGACATCTAAATAACATTTCGTTAAGACCTTTGTGATACAACATGTTGGCAATAAGGGTGAAGTGTGAGGCTTGGCATATACGATTTCATTTCTCATTTTGGGTTTGGTCCAAGGGTAAGGCATTATCTTTGAGATAGGTGTAAATAGGACCAAACCAAGTAGATTCATGGTCCACCAGTATGAAAATGATTTGGGAATCGAGATGGTCATATGTGGGTTTTTCCAATTCCTCCACCAAGAACTCATATCTATCATCTTGATTATGTACTTGCAAAAGTGAGGCTAGTTTTTCCATGAAATCATCTTCTTTGTTCTTGGCTCTAGGTATTTTCTCGAACATGATCAATAAAAATAAAATTTTGAAGTCATCAATCATCCTTTTATAAGGCATAAACTTTTCATCCTTAGTTTGGTATTCATAATTAATTGAATTAATGATTAATTGCGAGTCTCCATAGATTCTTATTTCTATAATCCTGCATTCTAAAGCCATTTTGAGTCCTATCACTAGGGCTTTATACTCTTCCATATTATTGGTGCATGGAAATATAAGTTTAAATGATTTCGGGATTGTGAAACCTTGTGGTGTAATAAAGAGAAATCCCGCCCATGATCAATGTTGAGTATCGGATCCATCAAAGAATAAATTCCATGTCTTTGGATCACTAGTAAGGATACTTGAGTCTAGAAACCCTACCTGAAGAGGTTCATTAATTGATATTAGAGACTCTGCTAACTGATCTACAATGACTTGTCCCTTAATAGATTTATGATCCACATAGTCAATATCAAAATCGCTCAATACCATGACCCATTTTTCTAGCCTCCCTATAAGAGATGACTTGCTAAGAAGGTACTTTAATGGATTAATTTTAGCAATGAGCCTAATCTTATGTGCTAGCATATAATGTCAGAGATTTTAAGATACAAAAATGACTTCTAAGCATTCTCTTTCTACACAGGTATAATTAAGTTCATACTTGACCAATGTTCTACTAGTATAGTAGATTTCTTTTTCTTTTCCTTTGTCACCCTCTTGTGCTAGCAAGGCCCATAATGATTTTTCTGTTGCTGATATATATAAGATCAAAGGCTTCCCTGATATTGGAGCCATTAAAACTAAAGGATTTGCCAGATATTTCTTTGAAAGAGAAAATGCCTCTTCAAATTTACTATCACATAAAAAGAGGATGTCTTTCTGCAACAATTGAGTAAAGGAATTACACTTTTCTGCCAATTGTGATTGTAATTTATTGTAACCTTCATTGTAAAGACCATAATTGACTAATATTCCTTGGTGCCCCCATTTCCATAATAGCTTAAAATTTAGCGGGATCCACCTCTATTCCCTTTGTTGACACAATGTATTCTAGCAATTTCCCTGATTTAATGCCAAAGGCACACTTTTTAGGATTTAGTCTCACTTTAAATTCTTCCAATATGGTAAATATTCTGTGAAGGATGGTTAAATGTTCTTTTGTAGTATAATATTTTGTAAGAATATTATCTACATAGTCCTCCATAAATGTGTAAATCATGTCATGCATGGAAGATGGTTGTCATGACCCATTGATAGGTTGCTCCAACATTTTTAAGACCAAATTACATCGCATTCTAGAAAAAAGTACCCCAAGGACAGGTAAAAGTCATCTTATCTTGATCTTTTGGAGCCATCTTTATTTTATTATAACCACTAAAGCCATCCATTAAGGAAAACATAGAATGCCCCATTGTGAGATATACTATAGTATCAATTTTAGGAAGAGGGACATCATCCTTGGGACATGCTTTGTTCAAATCTCAAAATTCTGTGCGTATCCTTATGATTTTGTTAGTTTTGGAAATAGGTACAATATTGGAGATCCAGTCTGTATACACAATAGGTTGAATAAATCCTATGTCCAAGATTTTATTCAACCTTGATTTAACCAATAAGTCCACATGTGGATCATCTTTCTCAATTTCTTCTTTACTGGTTTGACTCTGGGAGCTATGTTAAGATGGTGCATTATTAGATTTGGATCCAATCCTAACATATTTGCATAGGACCATGCAAAATTCACTGGTGTTTCTTTGAAAAAGTCACCAAATTTCTCCCTTTCTTTTGTAGAAAAAGATGTGGCTAGATGGATGACTTTTGGTTCTCCCTCTGTTCCAATGTTTATCTTTTCTGTGGGATCTATCAAGATAGTTGATCTTTCTTCATGATGGTCAAGTAAAATCTCAATTCTCTCATCGTTAGGTGCCTAAATTAGGTTTTCACCTTTGAATATATCATGTATTTTTACTATTTTTAGATCTAGTGCTGCCACATGGTGGTTTTCACCACTAGATCTTTCATTTTTTTTGTTTTTCTTTTTTATTTGTTGATTGAGAAACTTGACATTCCCCCCATTTCTGCCTCCTGATATGATTTATTTGTGGGGAAAGGTTCAACCATATTCAAGTATATGGCTATAGAATGATCATCTTGGAATTAGGATATATCACTTGTCTCGAGTTGTTCCCAATCAATCAATTCAGGGTGAACTGGGGTAAAGGGTCAATGGGAAAATATGGGTTAGTGGGAGCTAGAGTCATGATTTTTTTTGTAGGTTCATACATTGTATCACAAAAATAAATGACTTATGTTTCCTAAAGATGGTCTATATAACTAGGATCAAAATACTCCTCACTAGATTCCTCTTGAGTTTCTTGTGGTAAAAACTACTATAAATTAAACCTAGAGAGAGATTCTCCTAAGAAAGAGGGCACATAGGCTCTCCTACCTACTCTTCATTGGAAAGTGATGCATTTTGGAGTGATATGGGAAATTTTAGGGTTTTCATTTATGGAAACACATCTGGTATGATGATCACTTTGAGTTTTTTATAGTTTTGGAGATGCAAATTGCAAAATGATTAAGTATAGTGAACAAAAATATAGAGTATAGTAGTACAAGTTTGGACAAAGGAGATAGCATATGATCAATAGTGTCATGAGATCTTAGAGGAATAAATTTTGGGGTATGTATGACCTTCTATTAAGGTCACTTGAGTTTTGGAGTTGATTGCAGTGAGTTACAATATTTTTGTAAAGAAAAGCGGAAGAAAGTGATGAGATGATATGAAGTAGATGGAATGCATGGATGCATTGTGATGTCAGACAGATGCAAGATACAACTGGAACTATCTAAGCATAGTTGATTCTTGTATTGTTCATTTCTAAGATTGATTGTAATAGAACTATTTTTGATTTTAAGAGTAGTGTGCTCAGTATACATTTAACATGGGTTTGTATTCCACTAACAGGGAAATGTGCTAATTCAATATTCAACTCCTAACAGGGCCAGGTCTCCTAACAAGGACACTATAATTTTAGTACATATTTGTGGGTACCATCCCCATCATGGTTTTCCTTTGGCCAGGGTTTCCTCATCAACATTTCATGGTGTTATGAGTTATGTGTTATGTGCTTATGTTCTTTTCATTTTAGTAATTATATGGTTAAGTTAGAAATTATTAAGTTCATGTTTAAAGTGATATAATATTGATTCACCCCCCTCTTGGTATTACTTAATCTTAACAATTGGTATAAGAGATTTTATCCCTTTGAGAGAAAGTTTAACATGTTAGGAATAAGGTGTCTCAACCTTGTATAATTCCTATTCTTATTATTTGTTTTGTAAAATGTATTTTATTGCAAATAATGTAATTAGGTGTGAGTGTACATGTCTAGTTGGCATGTTGATGTGTCACTCCACTTGATGTGTCAGCATCTTGAATGGTGTGTAAGGAGATCATGGATGAAATAGTTATGAGGGATTCCTATGACACGTAAGAGCTATTTCTAGGATATTTCAATGATAGGTGAAGACATGCAAGACATGTGGCAATTTTTTTTAGGGTTCCTATTTTCTCGGAGAATGGTAAAACCCTAATGCGGCTATCTTTGGAAGTTGCCCTAAAAAGGAAAGCGCATGATATAAGCATTTTTTAGGGTTACAGAAAAGGATAGGAAAAAGAGTGTATTGTTGGTATAATCTGGTGCTACTGGATTTGTCTGTGTGTGTCGATTGTCTCCTAAAAGAACTTGCATTGCAAGTGTGTTGTAACCGTTGTGTTGAAGATAATACATTGTGCAGGTTTTGGAGTGCTGGGGTTTTTTACCAAAAGGTTTTCCCCAGGGTAAATCATTGCGTCATTCTCTATTTTCTCTATGCATGGTATGTGGCTGCAATATCATTGTTAAAGTAGTTAACGAATCTGAAATTGTAAGGTTTTTAAAAGAATTTGCACAATACTTTCCTATAGAGATTAGTGTAGGAAGCTGTTTCCGCACTTGAGTTTCCTTACATAACAGCTTAAGGGAGATCAAGATGGATTCTGAAAGTTTGGAGGAAACCTTTGAAGCAACACTTGAAGATCTTGACAAAGCCAAAGAAGAGAATGGTGACTTGAAATTAAAATTGAGAAGAGCAGAGGGATTCACTAAGAAACTAAAATAACAACTTGAAATTTTGAGAAGCCAGAGACAAGATCTTATGGTTAAGATAAAAGAGGATTCAAATAATGATAATTTAGATTAGATAATGCAACTTGAGCAAGAGAAAGATACTTTAAAGCTTGATTATGAAACTACTTCAGTAAAGATGGCTAAAGAGATTTAACAGGAAAATGATGCTAAGAACAAAATTGAAGAAACCTTAAAGGATGCTAATATTCAGATTTGACAAATGAAGACTTAACTTGATCACTACAATAAAAAGTATCTAGAATTAGAGAAATATAATCAGATCATAAAAGGAGAACTTGCTGAGGAAAAGAATCACATTGAGAGACTTCAAATGAGTGGTGAATTGATCGATGAATAGAGAGATAGACAGAAACCTAAAGGAGACATGAATGGCATTGTATTCAATGTATCTGAATGTTCAAAGATTCAAGAAGAAAAATTTGATGCGAAGATTGATGGAGAAAGACCTACTCTTGAAGAACCTAAAGAAAAGATAAAAACATTCTAAGGTAGATGTTTTGGATGTAACAAGGTTTGACACATGAAGAGAGATTGCAGAGGTAAAGTCCCTTTCAAACCTTTTTGTTGTTATTTATTTAATTATTATGCATATGGGCACAAGAAAGTAGAATGCAAGAAACCTGACCAATCAAGATACAAACAAGATTACAATAGTGAAGAGACAACAACTAAGATCTCATGTTACAAATGTAATAACCTTGGGCACATCACAAGGTATTGCAAGTTGTAGGTTAATTAGAACAAATCATTTCCTATATGCTACAAATGTAACAATCTAGGGAATATAGCAAATTTTTGTAGGTACAATGGAACTGACAACAAAAGAGTACCACCCCTTGGGTGTGTGCACCAATTTGTGGACCAAAAAAGTGGACACATCTTTAAAAAAATCTCAAATTTCCTATAACCCGATCGGGTTATTGAAATTTCAAAATTATACTAGGCTTGGTAACCAAGCCTAGACAATATTATTAAAAAATTTGAACTTTCTAAGAACCTGACCAGGTTCTGAAATGTTTTAATTAACTCGATCAGGTTATTAGACATATAATATTTTATAACCCGATCGGGTTATTAGAAACATATTATATTTTGGACAGCCCATGGCTTAGGCCATTTCTAATGCCTAAACCGCAGAGCAGTAGAGCCTAGGAGACCAAAAAAGCCATAGAACCTGATTGAGCTTTGAAGAAAACAAGAAATATTCTATAATTTGCACATTTCCAAGCAATGGCACCCCGTAAGAAAGGTATGTATTATTGTTTTGTTGTTGTTTTTTTGCATTTTTTTATCAAATTAGGTTATGATATTGATTTTTTGTTTTCTTTTAAATTAATTTCATATCAGATTCATCAAACAACCCAAGAAGAAGAAAAATAAATGAACGACCACCCCCCATAAACCCTCCTCCAAATTCTCCTCGTCCACCACCATCACCACCCAAAAAACCTCCTCAAAATTCTCCTCATCCACCACCATCACCACCCGTAAACCCTCCTCAAAATTCTCCTCATCCACAGCCACCACCACCCGTAAAACCTCCACATGTGCCATTAGATCATGTAAATGCAACACAAGAGGACTGCGTGCAACACCTTAAAAAAATAGTGCACAAATTAATATATTAGTCAATAGGTTGAAGGCTTCTGGTCTTTAGCATCACTCTACCCTCGCCACTACATTAGAAAAAATGTCCAATAGTGCAAATGAGGTGTCTCAAGAGGTGAAAAAATGGTGTTCATAGAGGGATAGGTGTTGTACATATTATGCTGATGGTTTATCATATGAGGATGTGAAAAGAAAAGGCATAAAAAAATGTGACATATGTGCCCTTTTTACCGATCCTAATACTAGCAATTCCCTAGAAGTTAATACAAAATGGTTTCCTATACATTGGTGTGTTCATAGGGGATGAAATCAACTTTTTTGGATAGGTGGTACATGGTATTTGACCAACCACCTTGTAATAATAATGAGGCGCCTTTATTTTTTTTGAGGAAGCTATACTGTGAGTTTATCATTGGCAAGAAGTTGAATTACTTTGAATTTCATGAGTTCCAAGGTAGAGGGAGAAGCTCTACGCAGGATAGAACTGAGGCACAAAGGATTACCCGACCACAAGAGAGGAGGTGTACTGCAAGAAAACCCCTCATTCATGTTGTGGTCCCAGTAGTGGTGAAGGAGTCTATGGATATACATACTCTTTATGCAGTTGCATCATTGATTGATGTCATTAGCCAGCATGGCACTCAGTTAGTTGGAGAGGACAGATCAGTTCCTGTGCCACCTCCATCTTAATTAGATGTGCCATTAGGATCATCCCATCCCGCCCTAGCTCCATCATCATTAGATTCACCATTAGGATCATCTCATCCTGTGTGAGCTAGATTATCATCAGATACATTTGTAGGGTCAGCCTAGTCCATTGAGCACATCTGCATCAGTTTTAATGGTATATGTGATGGGGTAGATAGCTAGGCAAGTGTGAATGGTTCAACATCCCATTCATGTGTACATTGTGGGAGAAGATGTTAGAAATCCACTACTGAGGATGTGGCCCTCATAGACAATCTGTTGTCAATGGTGTATGGTATAGAGCCGACACAGGTTTGTTTAAATTTGTGCTTTGACATGTTATTTTAATTAATTACCTAAATCTATTAAAAGTAAATAAACTTTTACGTATAGAAGAATCTAAATTGATACATGAATAATATGCATTGTAGGGTGCAGCCGATGGTACAAGCACACCAAGGAGTGATCATTATAGTACATATAGATGGGTAGCTCAAACACCTAAGGTAATATTTTCTAAATATTCCTAAAATAGAATAGTACATTATTTTGAAAATATCATATCTTAATAATTTGTATGGTGGTAACTTAGTGTATGTTTGTTTTCTATTTCTTTATTGTCAAAGAATTTTTTCTAATGTAATTCAACTCAAGGAATTCACTTCCTTGTCTAGCCATTATGACTCAAATTGATTTGAACTCCCGTCCTCTATCCTTGGACTCAAATCAACCAATGTTGAACTCATAAATAGACTCATACCCCAACCAATCACTTATTGGCTTCTGAATCAACCTTTAACATCATTCAAAACATCCAACCATCATTCTTTTACTCTTATTTCTTATTCAAAATCATGAATACAATCTCTGATTGTTCACTGATTGTGATTATCCTTAATACTTCAATACACCTCCATGGCATTCTAAAGACTCCCAACATAGAACTTCTAAGACACCCAAGAATCCCACACTTATCACAAGGTCCTTATCCTATCGCTCAAAGAACATTCACTTGCTAGTTCAGTAAACTTTACTCTCTGGGATTTGATTGTCATACTAGGACAGTTCCCATATACTAGTCTATATCTTCACCATAGACAAGAACCCAACTAAACCCTAGGTTCATAAGCATCCCAAATATTTTCATCACTTCCCATACCACCTACTCTGATGCAAGTGTCAAGTGTATGATGATCCAATCACTGAATCCATTAACTCTCTATAAAGAGTGGCAAACCCTGTCCATAGTGTACCAATCTCATGACCACAGTGTACCAAGTGGCTTATAAGTGCCCAAACTTGGAACTAGGTCTCACAAGTGGATCACAATGATAGACTAATTCTAAATCCTTTAACTAAAAGATGTCTTGGGTCCCTTTGGGCCAAGAGTGCACTGAGAACATCAAGGGTCTGCATTCTTCATGAGACTCCATGTTCTAGGAGGTGCTCTTGCACCATACTCTCAACCTAAAAACACTCTAAATCCCTCCATGCTAAGGGTAAACACACTAAAACACACTCACTTCCATGCTACAAAAGTCCCATTACCTACTGCAAAAGTGGTCCTAACCTTTGACCCCCACAAATACAATCCAGACCGTCCTTCTCTAATTGTGCCTACAAATTTGTTAAAGAATAGTATTGTGTGTGAAAGAAGAGTTCAAAATTTTATATTGTAATAATGGTTCATAAAATTTGATTATAAACTTGTGATAATAGAGTTGTGGAGCATAATCATTTGTGGAATTCAAGTGAATCATAATCTTCATTTTAAACTATTTCTTATATATTTATTTGGTGTTTTACAGGGCTTGTCAGGGGCTCAGATTTCAAAGATTGAGGATGTCACCCTTTCTGCCATTGACTTTGGCTTAGAGATCTATGTGGTATCATTTATTGCACACCTCTTGTTTATAATTTTAATTGAACCCATGCGGTATCATATTATTTCTCTTATGTTAATTTTGTTTTTTTTAGCCTACCCCACCAAGCTCGAGGTCATTAGGAAAGAGGAAGAAATCATTGGGGACATTGAAACAAAAAATGGTAATTAAGTCCAATTTAAGTATATTTGTTGAAATGTATTAAGTATCAATGTAGTCTATATTGATGAATGCACTTGACTTGTTTATTGTATACATGTAGAATCAATTGGGTTTCACTGAACTGATG
>MU227896.1:2152270-2177510 GCA_018584345.1 Thuja plicata
GGAATAATTATAGATCTAGTTATAATTTCACATAATAGTTAATTCCTTACTTAAAAATAAAAAGGCACATAATAAATAAATACATAAACACACACATATATTAAACATTTATATAAGCATATTTATAGAACCATATATATAGACATATGCATATGTGTGCACCCATATGCCTATGTGTATATATATCCATGCAAATATTATTATTATAATCTTGCATTACTGCATACACAAGAAATTGCTTATTACCATGCATTTAATTCCATAATACCATCAAATTATTACTAATTGATAGTCCAACCACAAAACAATATTCACCTATTTCTAGGGACTATAACGGATATCCACAATGATCAAATACTATGTATCTATAAACAAACATCAATCCATAATCAAATGAAAAATCCCAAAAAGACTGAACCTGAGAGTAAGGATCAGGGCTAGGCTTAGCCTTGCAGGACCTGGTACTATCTTCATAACAATAACAATGATTGAGGATTTTGGGGCACGCTCAGACCTGTAAAGCCAGGTGAAGTCGATTCCCAGCACCTGCAAGCCTACATCACCGAGAGGAAATACATGTGCATTGATGTACATATTGAACAAGACATTGCAGACAGATTATTGGGATCGATACATCGTGTGGACCTCATCCATGTGAGTAACTATGACTTCATCCTGAATCATGAAAACACATCATGTATATAGGCACACACACACACACAAGGAATGTAACATCTTCATAACAACAACAATGATTGAGGATTTTGGGGCACGCTCAGACCTATAAAGCCAGGTGAAGTCGATTCCCAGCACCTGCAAGCCTGCATCACCGAGAGGAAATACATGTGCATTGATGTACATATTGAACAAGACATTGTAGATAGATGATCAGGATTGATACATCGTGTGGACCTCATCCATGTGAGTAACTATGACTTCATCCTGAATCATGAAAACACATCATGTATATAGGCACACACACACACACACAAGGAATGTAACATGAGGGTTAGAATCTTGAGCATTGGGTTAGTCAATAATTGATACTAATAATAAATCATCATAAACATAATAACTATCCTAAAGCTATAAGTGACATACAAGATTCATCGAAAGTAAATTTAATAGAAGAATATATCTATATCCATCCAGCACATATCACATAACATCCTAACTATGTTCAGAAAGGTATTGAAGGTCCTTTATACATACATGGAGACAAATACATACATAAATGATACCTTCAGATAATATGTCTGATATTAGAATTCTCAGGTACAAGCCAATGAAATGATTATAAACAACTTAAAGGAAAACAAGTATTAAGGTATAAGGAAACATCTAAAGATCTTACTTCATTCAAAAAACTTGTATTACAGTTAGAGGGGTATTACATTTTATAGTAGGCACATTACCAAACCAAAGTTCATAAGGTGTCTTATTTGCGCCTGGCCTCAATTGTATTCTATTGATCGTGTAAATTGTTGTATTGACTGCATCTCTCCAGTAGGTATGGGCAACCTTTCCTTCAATCAAGATAGTGCGTGCTGTGTCAAGTATTATCCTATTCCTCCTTTCTTCTATCTCATTCTACTGAGGGGTTCTGGGTGCTCTTAACTATCTTTTGATTCCATGTTCTTCACAATAGTCATAAAATTGGTCAGAGGTGAATTCTCCTTCTCTATCAGATCTCAGACATTTTATCTTTAATCCAGATTCATTCTCAACCTTAGCTTTGAATAATTTGAACTTCTCAAAAGCTTTAGATTTTTCTTTTATGAACGCAACCCACATCATTCTTGAGAAATCATCAACAAACAAAATAAAATACCTTTATCCGTAGTATGATCTTGTTTGAGTAGGTCCACATAGGTCTATATGTATTAGATCTAATTTGTTTTTGGTAGAGTCTTGTTTTCTCTTGAATGAGGTCATCACATGCTTCCCCATCACACATTCCCTACACATGGTGTCAAATATTCTTGCAATGCTAGGAAGGTCTCTTACTACCTTTACATTACTTATCTTGACTATGTTGTAAAAATTGATATGACAAAGTCTCTTGTGCCATAGCCAATTGTCATCTACTTTTGCAATAAAACAACTTACTTATGAGTTGAGCTGAAAAACATTACCTTTGGTGTTTGAGCCTGATGCAATCATGTCTCCTTCTTTATTGTTAATGATGCACTGGTTGTTTTTGAATTCCAACTGATATCCTTTATCAAGCAACTATCCAACACTTAGTAAGTTATGATGCAAACCATCCACATAGAGAACATCATCTATCTTGTTCTTTCCATCTAAGGTGATAAAAACTCTACCTATGATAGGTTTGGCAGTGTTATCTCCAAATCTAACCATGCCACCTTTTTACTTGTCCAAATGTACAAATCTATCTTTGTCTCCTCTCATGTGGTGTGAACATCCGCTGTCAATGATCCAGTCAGTTTTGATGTCAGCTTTTGAAAATAATGCTAACTCCTATTATTTTACTTCATCTTCTTTGTCCATTTCTTCAAGCATCTTCTCAATGTCTTTAATGGGAATGAATCCAATTCCATCTTCTCCTGAGTCATCATCAGCTACACCATCCTCAACATGATAACATTCTTTAGTGTACTTAGGTTTGTAATCTGATATGAACTTCTTGACTCTTGTAGGGCACTTGGATGCAAAATGACCAACTTTGTTGCATGAAAAACATTTGAATGGTATCTATCCTTCATATTTCCCTTTACCTTTCCTTTCCTTCTTGGAAATCATAGGAATGATTTCTTCTAGTTATGTATCCACTTCTTCATTATTACTAGAGCTGCTTATAAATTTCTTGTTGTGGACTGTGGCTCTCACTTTTAGGTTCTGTCTTCAATCTAGATATCTCAAATGCAGATATTTTGCTGATCAAAGTCTCCCTCTTGAAGTTTTTTTAAAATTGTATAGTCTCATCTAAGATATTGATCTTTCTCTCATAATTTTCTGTTAATGTGGTCATTAATTTGTCCATTAGATCTTCCTCTGATATTTCTCCACCATTGTTTCTTATACCTAATACTACTTCATTAATCCTCTGATTGTAAGCTCTGATATTTTCTTCAGGTAACATCTCTAAATTGTTGTATCTTTTCTTCCATGTCTTTCTGTGTGCATTATTTTCTTGGATGTCTCCTTCAAACATATCTTCTAAGTATTTCCAAATAGAGTATGATTTATCTATCTTCTTGATCTCAGAAAATTCACTGTCAGATAGGGCACTGATTAGGGCTTCTTTGGCAATTGCATTATTAGTGAACACTTCCTTTTGTTTCATAGTAGAGTCTTCTCCTACAAGATCTTTCAAGGTGGGAACTTCAATTTCTTGAGTGGAAATCTCATAGATCTCAAATCCAATGCACTGAAGATTTTTTATAATTTTGTTCTTCCAGTCAAGATATTTTCCTCCATCGAACTTATGACTCTCTTTCCTGAAGTATGCCATCTGATATACCTTAAGCTGTTAGGCTTTCTCTCCAAGGCACTTGGATCTGATACCAATTGTTAGAATAGTCCCAAGGATAACTAAGGGGGGGGGGGGGGAATCAGTTATCAGTCAATTTAATTCTTTTCTCTTTNGGGGGGGGGGGGTGAATCAGTTATCAGTCAATTTAATTCTTTTCTCTTTCTTAAATGTAATTTGATATAAAGTAAATGCACATTTTGATAACACAATAGAGTACTCAACAATTTTGATTACGGGGAAACCAAATAGGTAAAAACCTCGGTGGGAATTAGCACCCATAAATAAATACACTAGTTTATAATGATCCCTATTAGAAGATCTTACAACCATATTAGGAGTTGATCTTTACAATGCAAGAAGTATAGAGACCTGGTTAAAGGTCAGACCCTGTTAGGAGTCTTTTACAGATAACCCTGTTAAGGGTAAGGAATCACTATCTAATAGCTCACTAATAAAATGGTGAAGGCTAAAACCTTTAGTACAACAGATATACGCTATATCTGGTAAATGAACTATTTGAGTAGACCTGCTGTCTTGATCAGTTCCAATAAATTTCAATCAACTTCTATTTCTTCACATAGATCTTCAACTTATTCTTTTTGACTTTCTACTCTTCTCTGTCTTTTATTTTTCACTTCATTTTTCATGCTTAGCAAAAATAATAGAACTTCTATATGTATCTTAACCAAGGATAAGGTCATGACGGTATCTGGAAACACTTCATCACCATTTTTGTCAGCTCAACCAAGCACACAATCAAAGTTAGGACCGCACAACTCAAACTGAATAGATGTGTCACTTCACAAAGGCGGCTTCACCAAATTAACTCTAACATCAATATTATATTGAAACATGTTTAGGGCCTTTGGATAATTATATTTAACTCATAAAAAAACATTAATACAAACACGCATATCCTGAAGATAGGTGCAACTCAAGAGACACTGTATTTACGTCGGCTCTTAATAGATAAACTCTAGAAACTATAACTGCCATAACTGATTAATCATAACTCAACTGTAACTACATATATGACTCAGGGTGAATGCACATAGCATCTAGAATATGTATACACCATGGAAATAAACACACATGGTACCAAAACATCTGTATTGATAATTTCATATAGGATACCTTCTGTATATTATATGTTGTCATCAATGAAAAACATACAATCAATTATTTGCATAGAGGCAAATATCCAACAAGAAGTTGACACTCTTAACAAACTACTTCTAGCATCTATTGTTTTTTAAGGAAAAGATGATGTAGAACTTGAACAAGGCACTAGATGACTTGGATAGTCACTATGAGTGGTTTGAGAAGATCACTGAAGAGAAGGCTGAGAAGAAATATCTCATGAAGAAATTGGAGGAAGTGTGCAAGTATATTTAATGGGACTTGGGCATACTATACAAGACTACATCAGAGGCCAAAAGTTGTGTCACACAAGGAAGGAAGTTATACAGTTACTGTATCAACCCTATCAGACATATAAAGAACATTGAGGACATAATAACGAAGGATAGAACTAATTTGGATAAGTTGATGGACAGTTGTGAGACATCCTCACAATCTATATTAGAGATAGACAGAGAGGTGTCCAAATTTTTTAACCAACTAAGTGTACTTGATATAGAAAGAGGTTGAGTTATGGCAAGGTTTTGTTTGTTGAAGAGTCTAATCACTCCCATATCTCTAACATGGAGAAGACAAGACAAGTCCTTACAGCTAATATGCCTACTGACGTAAAGACAACATAGAATTCTTCATTTTCACTGAATGGGATGATTCATGTGAGTTAGGTTTTGGTGAGGACCTGGACAAAGGAAGTGAAGATCTTGGAAAACTCTTTTCGAGATGTACTAAAGATGGTCTAATTTTTTTGTAAGAAGTGGTACAATTTTTGTGTATTCCACATTTTTGTATACCTTTTCCATTGATATCAAAGGGGGAGAAGAGAAGAGAAGAAAAAATTATAGATAATTGTATAGAGTAAATGATATATGTAAAATATATACAAAGATATCTTTTTGGTATTGATAATTAGTCATTTTTTACTAAGTGTTGCCATTAATGCCAAACAGAGAGATTTTTGGAAAGTGATGCATTTTGTAGTGATATGGGAAACTTGAGGGTTTTCATTTATGGCAACACATCTGGTATGATGATTGCTTGGATTTGTTTATAGTTTTGGAGATGTAGATTGCAAAATCATTAAGTACACTGAACAAAAATACATAGTGTAGAAGTACAAGTTTGGAAAATGAAGATAGTATATGATGAATGGTGTCATGTGAGATTAGAGGAAGACATTTTGGGGTGTGTATTACCTTTTTTTAAGGTTGCTTGAGTTTTGGTTTTTATTGCAGTGAGTTATAGTGTTTTGAAGACATGCAAAGACAAAGTAACAAAGATATAGGGCAGATGAACAATCATGAAGATTAAGGGAGTATGACATGGAATCCAATCATGCTAAGTTGGATTGAGATTGTGGATTACCTATGCTTTGGTTGTATAAGGTCACCAAATTTGTATTTACTCTTTGCATAATTATTAATTCTATTTTGTAATGTATTAAAGAGTTCACTAGATAATCTAATACACACACACACACACACACACACACACACACACACACACACACACACACACACACACACACACACACACAAAGAGATTTTTGTAAAGGNACACACACACACACACACACACACACACACACACACACACACACACACACACACACACACACACACACACACAAAGAGATTTTTGTAAAGGAAAGTGGAAGAAAGTGATGAGATGATATGAAGTAGATGGAATGCATGGATGCACTGTGATGTCAGACATATGCGAGCTAGAACTGAAACTATCTAAGCATAGTTGATGCTTATATTTTTCACTTCTGAGATTGATTGTAACATAGCTATTTTTGATTGTAAGAGGAGTGTGCTTAGTATACCTTTAATAATTTTTTGTATTCCCCTAATAGGTAAATGTGCTAATGTAATATTCAGCTCCTAATAGGGCTATGTCTCTTAACAAGGACACTATACTTTTAGTACATATTTGTGGCTACCATCCCCACCTGGTTTTTCCCTTGGCGAAGGTTTCCTCATCAATAATTCATGGTGTTATGAGTTATGTGTTATGTGCTTATGTTCTTTTCATTTCAATAATTATATGGTTAAGTTGGAAATTATTAAGCTCATGTTTGAAGTGTTGTAATACTAATTCCCCCCTCTCAGTATTACTTAATCCTAACAGTCTTGGCTTGTACTTGGAATTTCCTTTAGTACAAAAGTGTAAGAATGGACAACATCCACCTCTTTGTCATGAAAAGATGCCTCAGATAATGAATCCCATTCATATTCATTTTAATCATCCTCACTTTTTGAATCAAACATGTTAATGTATTCATAAGGATTAGTGAAATTATTCTGACCATTGCCTTGCTCATGATATCATATTCCTTATTTTTGATCACTAGATCTCCATGTGAGTTAAATAGGTTCTAACAACCTTTTATTTATTTTTCCTACAGGTCCTCTTCCTTTTTAACCCATTTTTTTATAATATAAAATCCTTTCCCATGTTGGTGCGTGAGAATACTAATGTTTTGAACCCTTTTATTTTTTCCTACTCATCTTTATATAGCCATTTCAGAACATTATTGTCTTCTTCTATCTCTGCTGAGGTAGTAGATCTAAAAAAATTATCATTATACTTATGAGAAGTGTCTAATTTGGTATGATCAAGGGTGTACCATGTGATTTAAGAGAAGTTGGCATATCCATCAATGATATAGAGTATTCTCCTATTCCTTTTTTCTTTATCCTACATTATTTTTCAAATTTTTTCATCATGGTGTCGATATTTTTATAATGTACCCCCTTTTCTTTTTCTTTTTCTAATTGTCATCCCTCTTGAATAGAAGAATTTGATGTTGAGGAATTAGGGTTTTCTTCCTTTGATTTTAGGAAAAAAACTTTTTCCTTGCCTTTGTTAGATAGAGAGGGAATAACTTCTTCATGACTTGAGGTAGTGGGCTCATTATTTGGATCTTATTTTTAATTTTCTAGGGATAGTGAGCATATCCTAGGAGCTTTCTCCTTAGATTATTTTTAATGTGAGGTAGATGCAGATGCCTCATTATTATGTGGTACAAAATAATATATAACCGGTTTGATATGATTGCAGTGTTGAAATGGGTTAAGATCTCCACTGATAGTTATTTCTTGTTCAAGATAAGGAAATTTCAAACACTGATGATAGGTAGATAGAACGGCTTGCATCTTGTGTATCCATGGTCTTCCCACAAATATGTTGTAGGTTAAATTTAGATCAAGTACCTAACAAAATATTTCTTTCTGAATAGGTCCTACTTGAATAGGTAGAATGAAAATTCCTTTGGAAGATCTCTCCTCATCATCATATGCTTTAATAGTTTTTTTTTCTCTTAGGATCCATAGACTCTTCATAATATCCCAAGGCTTTCATCAGATTTAGAGTACAAATATTTATGCCATCACCTCCATCAATTAGGACTCTCTTGACCCTATGATTTTGGATTAGGACTTCGATATGCAAGGGAATGTTTTTTGGGTGATTGAGGGACATGTCATCTTTCTCTACAAAGGATAGGCAATGTGGTGCAATGAGATGACTAACCATATTTTGAAATTGGTCCACATCTAGGTTAGTAGGAACCATTGTATCTACTAAGGCTTTTTCCAAGATCTCCTTATGTGTAGGTGAAACTTTTAGTAACTCCAAGATTGATATCTGTGTAGGATTTTTCTTAAGTTGATCCATTAAATTGTATTCTTGGGTAGAAAGGAAGGAGGATTAGCTCTTGTCATAATGTTGGAAGTTTGGGTAAAGTAACTTTCGATGCTTGCCCCTAAGTAATGACATTAACCAGATCTTTGTTGTGTTTATCTTTTATTACTATGAGATTAATAATGTTCTCATAACCAGATAAGGAATTGATTATATTGTCATAAGTATGTGATAAATTTAATTTGTGGTCTCCCTTTTTATTGTATTGATTATTTTTTGAAGATTCACCTTTGTCATGGTTTATAAAAGGAGTTTTAAATGCACTATGATCTTAATTATTCTTGAGTCCATCAACTTCAATAATACCATCATCATTGAGGTCTTGTACCACATGCTTCAACCTCATACACTCATTTATTCTGTGCACTTTGTTGCGGTGATATTCACAATGATTGGAATCACTCCACCATGACACCTTTACTTAAGGTTCATATGGTCTCTCCTCTAGTAAAGTTATAAGTTTGTTGGAAATTAGTGTTCTTAGGGCTGACTCAAGTATTTCTCCTAATTGAGCAAACTTTCCCTATGGTCCTGGAGTAAACTGAGCCATAAAGTTAGGTTTAGGCTTGGTACTTCCTTGATTGATTGTTGAAAGAGTTTGTGTTATTAAAAGGATTATTGGGAGATTGGTTAACATTATTAGTTTGACTAATCGAACCCCTTGAAAGATTATAGGGTTTTGGTTTGATATTGTGAGATTCCACTACTCCGTCATTGACTAATAGAACCTCTCGACAAAAAGTAGGGTTTTGGTTTGAGATTGTGATCTTCCACTACTCTGTCATTGACTAAATTCTTGTTGATATTATTCATCTAAAACTTTGGTTTATTTAATCATTATTATTGTTTGAAGAATTATTGTTAAAGTTATTATTGTTGTTTGAAAAGGTTTTTTAATCCTTGTAGAGATTTAGTTCTCCATTTCCTATTAAAGCATCCTCTATTTGAATTCTATTTTCTATCACTTTTTCAAAACTTGGTGGATAATTAAGTTGTAACTTGAATTTAATTATTGTAACCAAGATTTTTATAAATATATCCATTTTTATTTTTCAGGTATACTTCATGGATATTTAGAAAATATTCTTCTCCATCTTTGTAGAAAGCTCAAAAGGGCTTCCACATTTCTTTTCTTTGTATTGCATAGGTCCAAATGGTAATTTATCATTCAATGTTTTAGGAATATTGATTAATAAATTTGGATATTAATTCCTCAAAGGTTTTATACCTAGAGGTAACTTCGGAAACCATTCCATTGTTGACCTACCAAGGCTTTGGAGAAACAACCTTATCAAATAGGTGGGTTCATGAAGAAATTCCATGCTTAAGGTGCAAAATTCCCTTATGTGATCTTGTGGGTCTATTTTACCATACATTTTCATACTTAGGGAATACCATGTTTTTCCAAAAATGTTTCATAAATAGGTTTTTATCAAATGGGAAAGGGAAAATGACTTTAATTGAGAATTATTTTTGGGCTGCTGCTTTCTTCATTTTATCCATTTGAGCTTGTAGGGATTTTATTTTTTGATTCATGTATTTTAAAGGAGTGTCTTTTTCCTCATCCATTGTTAATTTGGATGTGTCAAAATCATGAAGAAGTTTTACCCCTAATTGAGCTAAGGTGAGGAAATATCTATCTTTGTCTCTTTCTAAGATCTTTTCCATCATCTTTATAAACATAGGGTTTTGAGCCACTTTATTAACCTTTTCTTTGGTTGATTATTCATTATTATTATTATCAATTTCCCTCGTGTTATTATCTTTAGGCCAAGGATTATATTCCATTGGGACCTCCTCTAATTCTCCCTCTTGCTTTTTCTCTGGAAAGGGTTGATAAGGATGATCAGGTGTCTCATGTAGATAGGGTAGTTATTCTCTTATAATGGTTGTCTTCTTAAAAAGACAATTTAATGTGATGAGATCTTGTCCAAACTGACATGAAAAGGAATTTTGAATCTTTGTTGAAGAAGTATCCTTTTGAGAAGAATGATGATTTATATGAACTTTTGATCTTTTAAATGAAATTTTTTTTTTCAAGATCGTGTTTCTTCAAGCATAACAAGCAAAAATACACATATTTCTAACCTCTAAAAACATACACAAAAAGTGTATATTCTTAATTGTTTTTGACAAGGTCTCCACACGCAAACACTTCAATCAATCTACCTATGGTCAATTTGGTTCATAATGGTTTAAAAAGGTAGGATTTTTAGATTAACTAGGTGTTTAGTTTGGCTTCCAAACAATAATATTAAATGAATCATACAAGGAACATGTAGTCACGCATTCACGATTGAGGCCTCTAACTCTATGCGTCTAGGAATTTGATATTTTTCCCTCTAAGTTTTTCAAATTAACCGAGGTCTTTATTTATAGTGGGTGGAATAGGTTGGCTTTACCTTGTTCCCACTTTGGGTCATCCCTCTCACCAACTTTATTAAATAAAATATTGGGAGGTAGGACCACCAAAGTTCTAGCATGTTCATGGAAAATGAGAAAATTGAAATGAAAAACAATTCTAGGAGTTTGATTACCTCAAGAAGGGTAAGAGCATATCCTATTGTTTTCACCTTAAAAACACAATTAACATGGTTCAATTCCAAGCCTTTTAATCTAAAGGGACTAGAACTCGTTTGGATTTTTGATTCACTTGAAAAGTGAAGAGCATATACCTAATTATTTTTTTCCACAAACATGAAGACTTCAATTTTAGTGTTTGTTCATTCCTTAACCTTTCTTTCTATTGTCAAATTTAGCATGTTTGTCATTTTGATCAACTTGAAAATTTGAGAGAATAGGCCTAATGATTCATTCAAAAAACAATAATAGACTTCTAATTAGCTATATTTCAACTTTTCAAAAGTCACAAGTTAAGAAAAGGACTTGAATTTGAAAGGCTTTAGAACTCACCTTATTCGAAGCTTATGCACATTTTTTAGAATGTTTTATGATTTTCAATACATACCTTGGTGATCTTCAAAGAATAACCTTCACAAATGTTAATTCAGCAAAAACCAATCCAAAGTGAAGAAAATCAAAAGTATTTGCATCCACTTGATGGAATTTAGAAATTGATTTGATGAAAAGATCTAAAAAGGAGAAGCAGTATAGTTGATCATAGGGATATTGTAAAAATCTTGACATAAATTTAGCATTTTAATGTAATGATTATATGCTTTAATATCCTTATCACCTAAGTCATCAATAATGCTTGCATTATGAACTTCCTTTGCATATTTGTCAAGTCTTTTTTACCTCTTTCTCCTTGTAATAACTGAGATTTCAAACCACAAGTTTCTTTACTTTCTTATGCTCTGACATTTGCAAAGCACATAACTAACTTTAGATTTATGAATTTATTTTTACTTTGCAGTTTTAATACGCTATTAAAAAACTTATACACGTTGTTATTTATTTCCTACGTGCTAAAATTTTCTTCATAAGTGCCACTATTTATCTGGTACATGCTGAAAGAAAGATTGCAGTGACTAAGCGCAAAAAGAATGATAGACAGATGTTGGAAAGTGTATCGGTACACATTGAAAGAAAGTAAATAGAAAATAGAAGAAATATAGCATGCTGAAAGAATCCTTGTGTGCGTCGAACATTTCTCTATATGCACTGAACTTTACCACATACATGCTAAATTTTGTTGTCTACATGCTAAAAGTTTATGCACACGTGCTTCTGTACCTGAAAATTTCAAATCTGCAAAACAAATTTATCAACAATGGTAAAAAATTCATAAAATTTTGTTAAATTGAGGCATCTGCCCCATGGTAGGTTTTATTTGTGTATGTATGAATACCTTCATAGGATTAGTTCAATCAATTCAACTAAAAACCATGAAATAGGTAAGCTAATTAGAACTTTGAAATAAAGAAGTTGATAAACATCCTATTGTTCTCTAATTAGAAGGACAATATGAGTGCCCTTAGCTTCAAATGAGCAACCCTAAAGTGATAAACTCTAAAATGAGAGTGAAAATTATGTGCAATTATCCTAAAATGATTAATTGAATCCTAATTATGCTATTACAATGGTCAAATTGAATTAAAATTACTCTAAAAAATGGATGTAGATTTGACTATAATGATGATGCAAATGGAAGTGAATGTGAATTGGTAGTTTGTACTAAGAAATGCATTATATTATAGGATTTTCCCAAGGGTAGGGTGTAGAGCAATTTAACCATGGTTAGATGAGAGGGGTTGAGTTGTGTTTTAAATAGGGGGACAATATGAAAAAATGAGTGGTGAGGATAGAAAAGGCTAAATGAGTGGCTATGATATCAAATATTAGAGTGCTAAATGAGTGGCTATGATATCAAATATTAGAGTGATCCATGTGCTTTCCATCCTCTCTTCTCATTAGCTAATTGATTTTCTATCCCCTTTGTTGAAATTATGAATTAATTAATTCAAACAATTAATTAAATTAGGCATGTAAGAGAATTATATGGGTTGGATTTGATTTTATTTAATTGAACTATATGACTAATTGATTAAATCAATTACATAGTTTAATTAATCCCCTTTGGATTTTATTTAATTGATTAATGTAATTGTTAATTAATCCATGATGTTGACTTGATTTGAGCACTTTGACTTTGGTTGACCAATTTAGGGTGTATACACATAGCTCAAACAAAAGGGGAATTTGGTATTCCTTTTCAAGGATATTGATTATAGATCTAAAAAATGACTGATGTAATGATAGATCTAAAAGAAAATATAATATTGGAGAAAGATTGGTGCACCTTGGAATGAATTAGGAAGTTACCTTCCTTGAGACTTATATTTTTGGTCAAAGAGATGTCACAGACTAAAACCATTATGGATCTGGAACTCTGACACCTATAACTTTTGAATGTGAAAATATGAGGCCTCCAAGAATAAGCTAACTCTTTAGGTACAAGTTAAATTTTGAATACACCCCTCTATTGTTGATTGTGTACTTTTCGATTTTGATCTCTGAGATAACCCCCAAAATGCTCGAATCCAATTCTGCAGATCTTGAAACCTGCTCCTACACACAAAAAGGGAAATTATTTGTAAAAGGGGGCTTTCCTTGGTCAAGCCCTCATTTAGGAATTTACCTTGAATTTAAATTAAGTAAGGAATGCTGACATATATGTTGGAAATAATAGGTACTGAGAGGGGGGGGGGTGAATCAGGACTAATAAAACATTTAGACTTTTACTGATACCCTTAAATAGAAGGAAATTAAAATTCCAAGATATGAAGCATATAACTATAACCATAAAGTAATTATACAATCAATCAAATGAAAAAACATGCACACACATAACACTCCATTTTTTATCATGGAAACCCTTAGAGGGAAAAACTATGGTGGGGATGAAACCCACAATCTTCTCACTGCAATAGAAAAGAGTGCCCTATTAGGAGATTACAATATGTCACTTTCTAGGTGACTCACCCTGTTAGGAGTGACCAATACCTTATTAGAAGTATCAAAAGTCCTATTATAATATTGATCCAAAAGAAAAGTTAGAAGAAAATTTATCAATAGTGACTCGCCCTGTTAGAAGAAAAGTTATGTCAGACAATATAGATCTAGAAAAAAATAGGGAGGCAATTGCTAGATTGTGGTCTAACTTGAAAATAAAAGGTGATGAGAAATGTTATTGTCCCTACAAAAATTTCAGGGGCTTAAAGATGAGAAGAATTTTAATCACAAAAACTACAAAGCATTGTAGGGAGCATGGTCACAGTGAAGGGGGCATAATTATCATCCATTGAAAAGTTTTTCATTATATGTGTTTATATTTACTGCATTGAATGTTTATATCATTTTGATAATTTATATACATTAACAATCACTTCATAATAAGATCATGATCATGATTTTTTTATATTGATCATTATTATATAAGTGGGGTTTCCTAGGGCACATGATATGGACTACGATGACCTGGAGAATTTTATTTTCCAAGTGGAGGAACATGGAGACATGGAAATCGAAGTCAAAGATAATGATCCTATGGAAGAAGATGATCATGCACCAGAAAATAATGTTGAAGATGATGGTAAAAATAGATTGATCCACACTACATTTAGTATTGGCACTATTTACTCATTGTAGCCTATTTTGTTATCAACTAGAGGAATTTGATGTTGTTCATGATTTACCTATACTTGAGAAGGTACACGATCCCCTTTATGAAGGCTCCTAAATAACTCTTCTCTCTACTATATTATTGTTGGTGAACTTGAAGGTTATGAACAATTTATCCAACATAACAATCTCATGTATGTTAAGGTATGTCATTTATGTCATCTTTTTTCATCTATTTTTATTGTTATTTTATCACTATTAAATAAAGGATGAAATACGTACCATTAATATTCTTTATATTAACAAATTATTTTTTCGTAGATTGATAGGTGAATTTTTATTACCATAATAAAATATTCTACCTCGTTCATACCGAAAATTATCTACCATTATGAAGGATATTAGAATGTAGTATCAAGGAATAGATGCATGTCCCAATGATCATATTATATATCATAAAAAATATGAATTTAAAATAGAATGACCTGAATGTCATATCAATAGATATCTAATAGATCAACTAACAAAAAAGGTGCCTCTCAAGGTGCTTCGTTATATTTCTATTATTCCACGTATGTAACAAATATTTAGGTGTGAAAGATTCACACAATTTATGGATTACCATGCACATAATAGAAGTGGAGATGGAATTCTTTGAATGCCTGCATATGGGTCTGCATTTAGGGACATAGAGGAAAAATGGCCACACTTTAAAAAATAACCTTGCAATCTCAAGCTTTCATTGGCAGTGGATGATGTCAATCCATTTGGAGAGTTGAGATATATTTACTCAGTGTGGCCTATTTGTTATCAACAATAATATTCCTCCATGGATGTCAATAAAGAGGGAGCACATACTGTTGGCAATGATTGTTCCAGGTATTTTTTCATTTGGTAGTCATGTACATTAAATTATATATAATGTAGTAAAATGGTTTTAATAATTACGTAATGTTTCTATTCACTCAACTAGGTAACTACCAAGTTAAAGATATGAATGTATATATCGAGCCTCTTATTGATGAGTTATTATAGTTGTGAAATGTCGTTACTATGTATGACATCTCTAGACCAACATGACAAAGACAGTTTCAATTTCATGTAATACTTTTATGGACAATTCATGATGCCCCAGTGCTAATAAATTTTTGTGGTATGTTATAAAGTTAAACTTGCGCAATTTAATATTAATTTTAAATTTTTTTAAAAGTATAAATCATGCATTTTTTAAAATAATTTATTGAATATATATATATATATATATATATATAAATTAACATTTTTTATCCAATTATACATGATCTTGCAGGTCTGTAAACAAAGGAAAAATTTGCATGTCTAGTTTGTGGTCCAAAGATGAAATCTTGTCATTAAACAAGTTTAGGAAAATAGGTATTTGATGAGTATAGGAACTTCCTCCACAAAAATCATAAGTATCAAACTACCGAAAAAACATCTTTTCAATGAGAAAGAAGAGACTACATCAAAACCATGAAGAATGACACCTCGCCTATGAAAGTTGGAATATAATAGAATTAATCATCGAGGTAATGTCATTCAATCAAATTATTTATCTCTCATACATTATATTTTTGGAATTTATATTTTTATATTGTTTTTTTTTTACTCGTGTTGTAATTAATGATGAATTTCATTGTTAACTTTTTAAACTTATATGCTTCATGAAGGTCTTTAAGGCATTACTAACCAACTTCCAAAGGGGCTAAAAAGTTAGCCCACACAATTTAGTAGGTTTCCCTACTATGACCAGCTAAATTTTTTGCATTTGTTTGATACTATGTATATAAGAAATAATATAATTGAGACATTATGAAAAATATTGGATGGAAGGCGTGACAAAGAAAAAATTGTCAAAATTTGTAGTGAAATTCAAGAATCCAATCATGCAATAAAAAATGTAATTCAATAAAATAGAAATGGAGACCAAATTAATATAAACGCCCTTCCTTGGTTATTAATGGAGAAGCAAATCAATTCTATAAAAGAAGTCATACAAAAAATTTGATTTCCTATAGGATTTGCTGTGAACATAAACAATATCATAATAAAGAAAGGAGAATTTGAGGCAAAGATAAAAATGCATGATTGACATACCTTCATTAAGGTAATTCATGTTCTTTTATATTTAATATATATATATATTTGTATACTACATTTACTTTTCATTGTATTATGTTTACTAGTTATGGAAAAATAATGAAAAGACCATTTTATAATTTTTGTAGTACATTCTATGTCTATCTCTTCTAGACAAGTTTGACAACAATATCAAGAAATTTATTTACGATCTTGGAAAATAAATGAGGTAAGTAGTGATATTTGTTCAATTTATTGTATAGATATTATATTTTTCATTTTTTTTACTTGTTATGTATTATATTGTATATTATTTTGTTAGGTCTCATTAATATATTTGTCTTGCATCTCTTGTACTAGATGGTGTTCATCTAAAGAAACCCATAAAGAAGATATAAATGATTGGAAAATAAAATTCCTCTTCTAATGTGTGAAATGCAAAAGTGTCTACCTTCGACATTTTTCAATACACAAGAACAGTACCTCATACACCAAGTTGAGGAGATTGAATTTTGTGGACCTGTATATACAAGGTCAATGTGGATGGTTGAGAGGCTTTTGAATTTTTTGAAGGCTTTGGTTCAACCAATAAAACATACTAAGGGTTATATGGTGGAGGGATATATGGTATACTAGACTATGGTGTACATTACTGAATATCTTCCTAAGTTCAAGACAAATATCCATGTAGATCACATTTGAGATCCCAACTCCATTAATGAATTTGAAGGGGAGTACCCGATTGAGAAAGGTAGACTGAGGAAAGTGAGGTAATTATAAGATGTTCATGGACATTAATATGAATACATTTTACATTTGGTTTATATATATATATATATATATATATATATATATATATATATATATATATATATATATTACTATTAACTACTTCTTAATCTTCAATATACGTCAGTTGTAAGTCGTCTATTTATTTTTTATATAGTTGGTCAAGAGTGGAATGTGTTGGAAATATTATGACATAGACTGGGGGGTGAATTAGTATAAATAGGTAATGAAAAAATTCAATCACTGATATAAGTATTTGCACTATTAAATTCGAAGCAACAAACTATGTAATTGAAGTAAACAAATAACAATATCAATCATCCACAATCTCAACACATAAAACATATATTTTATCATGGAAACCTTGGTAAGAGGGAAAAAACCATGGCGGGGATGACACCCACAAGCTGAATACTACAGTAAATGAGTTTTCCTTGTTAGGAGCTACAAAAACCCTTTCCGAGGGTTCACCCTATTATGAGTGATTAGTAATTTTTTAGGACTACAATCAGACCAGTTATGATCTACCTCTCTAGAGGATTTCAAACTTAAATAAAGAAGCTACCCTATTAAAGGATTTAGAAATAAGAACCTGTTAAAGTTCACCCTCTTAAGGGATTTAACCTGTTGCAACTGTTAGGGAACAAAAATATATGTTGATCTATAGAATGACATTGATCGCCTATCAGATCCTTTCTACTCATTTATTTTCTGACACTATACTGAGATTTGCTCCTTAAAATCATGATCACCTAGTCTGAAAATATGATCACAACCCTAAATCAAATGATTTAGTGCTCTTTATATAGAATTTCATTAGGTCACACAAGACTTAGAAATTTCCACCATAGTCAGCTCAAAATATTATCCAAACTCCTCAAAATTAGTGTCATTAACATCCAATATGTCATCCTTAAACATATTACCAATAATTAAAATTAATATGTCAGCCTACCCTACCCATAGTGTCCCTTAGGTACCCTAAGTAAAAAAAGTGACAAAATTTTCTAGGGTCTTTCTCTCAATCTAGGGAACCTATGTATGAGCTACATAAATTTGTAGGACCATAATAGGCCCCTCTACAATAGCCTATCCTATATTTTAAAGCATCCAAGTAGTTTTCTTACAGCGACAATTTTTCTGTTGATGCAAAAATTGTCAAAGGTATTTCAATGGACAGGTGCAAGGTAGCACAAACCTCTGTCCATTCTTCATGGGCATGAAATTCCACCACCAAGGTTCCTGGTTGGGCCATTTTACCTAAGACATGGTCTATTTGTTGCCTCCCACTTTCGGTAACACTCAGCACCATACCTTACCGATAGTGTCCCTTAGGTGCCCTAAGTACACAAAAGTGACAAAATTTGCTAGGTATTTCTCTCAATCTGGGGCACCTGCATATAACCTTTGAAATCTATAGGACCATAAGAGGCACCTCTACAATATCATATCTCATATTTTCAAGAGTCCATCTAGTTTTTTAGGGTAGCAATTTTTCTATTGATGCAAAAATCATAAGAGGTATTCAATGGAAAGGTGCAAGGTAGCCCAAATATCTATCCATTCTTCATGGGCACAAACTACCACAAAAATGCATCCAGTTGGGTGGATTTACCAAATGCATGATCCATTTTTGGATCCCCACTTGCTGGAACGCTCGACACCATACCCTACCGGTAGAGTCCCTCAGGTGTCGTAAGTGCATGAAAGTGACGAACTTTGCTGGGGTATTTCTGTCAATCTGGGGCACCTATGTATGAACCTTCTAAACTTGTAGGACCATGAGAGGCCCCTCTATAATATACTATCTCATATTTTCAAGAGTCCAAGTATTTTTTAGGGCAGTGATTTTTCTGTTGATGCAAAAATTGTCAAGGGTATTCAATGGAAAGGTGTAAGGTAGCCCAAATCTCTGTCCATTCTTTGTGGACATGAACCACCATCACCAACACATTCGGCTGGGCTAATTTACCCAAGGCATGGTCCATTTTTGGCTCCCCACTCACTAGAACGCTCGACGTCATACCCTACCGACAGTGTCCCTTAGGTTGCTTAAGTGCACAAAAGTGACAAACTTTGCTAGGATATTTCTCTCAATCCCGGTCACCTGGGTATGAAATTTCTGAATCTATAGCATGAGAGGCCCCTCTACAATACCCTATCTCATATTTTGAAGAGTCCATTTAGTTTTTTAGGGAAAATTTTTTTCTATTGATGCAAAAATTATCAGAGGTATTCAATAGAAAGGTACAAGGTAGCCCAAATATCTTCATTCTATATGGGCACAGACTGCCACCACCAATGCATCTGGTTGTGCTATTTTACTGAAGGCATGGTTGATTTTTGGCTCTCCACTTTCTAGAACACTCAGCGCCATACCCTACTGATAGTGTCCCTTAGGTGCCTTAAGTGCACAAAAGTGACAAAATTTGCCGAGATATTTATCTCAATCTGGGGAACATGTGTATTAATGGTCTAAAACCATAAAACCATGAGAGGACCCTCTATAGTAGACTATCTTATATTTTCAAGAGTCCAAGTAGTTTTTTTAGGGAAAATATTTTTCTTTTGATGCAAAAATTGTCAAAAGTATTCAATAGAAAGGTGGAAGGTAGCCCAAACCCCTATCCATTATTTGTGGGCACAAATGATCACCACCAATACATCTAGTTGGGCCATTTTACCCAAGGCTTGGTTCATTTTTGGCTCCCACTCGCCGAATTGCTCAACGCCATACCCTACCAACAGTGTCCCTTAGGTTCCTTAAGAGCACAAAAGTGACAAAATTACCTAGGTCATTTCTCTCAATATGGGGCACCTACCTATGAAATGTCTAAATATGTAGGACCATGAGAGCACCCTCTACAATAGCCTATCTCATATTTTAAAAAGTCCAAATACTTTTTGTAGGGAAGCTATTTTTCTATTGATGCAAAAATTGTTAAAGGTATTCAATGGAAAGGTGCAAGGTAGCCAAAACCTCTATCCATTCTTCGTGGGTACAAACAACCACCACCAAAATGCCTGATTGGGCTAGTTTACTCAAGGCATGATTCATTTTTGGCTCCCCATTGATTCGAATGTTCGGCGCCATACGCTACCGATAGTGTCCTTTAGGTGACCTAAGTGCACAAAAGTGACAAACTTTGTTGGGGGTATTTCTCTCATTTCAAGGCACCTGAGTATGAACCATCTGAAGTTGTATGACCATGAGAGTCCCCTCTATAATAGTATATCTTAGTTTTTAACACTCCAAGTGGTTTTTCTAGGGCAATGATTTTTCAAACAATGCAAAAACTGTTAGAGGCATTCAACACATTCGATTTTATTTTCTCTTTATAGACATAACCAATCAACCTTGAACAAAAACCATTGGAATGAGCATTCAAAGCACTATTGTGCAAGTTTGATAATTTAAATAGTTAAATTATAAGAGCTCTAAAATAAACAAATTAGGATACAAAATGAAGACATTATAAGAGCTTCATCAACACGTTAGTAGGAAATCCTATTGGAGGTTGTTACTCTCTTATTTGACTTCAAAAAATTAAATGTAATACACCATCTATAATTTCATCAATGCTATCAAAAAATAGTAGATACTCATGTGTCTTTATGTTTGTTGGTGTCCTCATGTACAAATAGATGGTATAGCATCAACATAAATCATCTTTATGCTTACACACATGTCTCACATATAAATACATCGTATATCATTGATATACAACCATATTATGTACATAAATACATTAATATTATCAAACATCCTAGATACACAACTATTACATTTGGGTATGATATTTTTTCTCTTTAATGTATAGCTCCAACCACTGGTACTCTCGATGACACCTACATTTAAACAGTGTACAAAATATTAGTATTAGATAAATAATACTAACTAAATGGTGAGATAAACATTTAAAGTAAGAAATACTCTAAAACACGATAGAAGAATCTCATACGTCCATTATATATGTAATCTCTACATTCCAAAAGCACAAGAACACGAAGTTTATTGAGAACACAAAAAATTTATAAAGAGAAAAAATTATGAACATAACGACCAAAATAAACCAAATAACATGATGAGCATATGCACAATGAAATTTATTGTCATTTTCTATGAGCTAATAAAGTGTGCCTAAATATTCTATATCTCTCATATTTTTATCCAACAAAACTTAAAATCCATGAGAGAACCAAGTTTATTGACCAAAAAAATAAAGAGGTAAAGTGCAATTAATGTAATAAATATAAGCATAACAAACATAATAAACCTTACAGTAAGTTGGTATTACCTAGTGAAGTGTGCTTGAAGGGTCATCTCGATGCTTAAGGGTATCCAATATTTATTCATGATCAACATTACTAATTGTCTTAAGTTCATTTGTATTTTCCTTTCCTTGATTCTTCAACAACTTAACATTTTCTTCTATAACAAGGTGTGAGTATATGCAAATGGTTTTTTGCTTCTCATAGTCTTCAATTGCAGGTATGCCATTCTTTCTAGTCATGTAGGTTGACAACCATGTTCCTGCAATGACAACTGAACTAGTAGGATACATAAACCCATCATCATTATCTATCATCAATTGTGTGATATTATGCTTTCCTTATACACAAAGTGCTAACCAGTAATACGATCTCTTATCACTCCCCTGTGGTACAACCCATGCAAAAACATGTCCTAGTTGTAGAAGACGTGAAAGATGGTCATAATCAACTAAACTTTCCATGTCATCAATTCTCAAGGAGATTGTTAGAGATAAAGGAGTTAGATACTATGGAACACATGCATCCACCCACTCAATAGACTCAAAAAGATCCCAATCACAATGAAAACACATGGGACAAAAACAAGCCAACTCTCATGTCCAAATGGTCCATGCTCTTGCATCTGAGATTTGAAATCAATGTATCTTTTCAAAATCTCTAAGTATATGAAAATATAATCTATTACTTACTGTGCCCTCATCAACCAACCAAAATAATATGCACACTACTGAATCAAGAGTCCCACCCTGTGATAATACTGAACTACACCAATCAATAATAGAATGAGCATCACAAATTTCTACACCTAAAATCGTTAATTTCTCCTTAACTAGAGCTCTCTTCACACATGCACCTTCTCCATCATGCTCCCCTTTCCCATACCCAGCCTCAAAAAACTCCAAATGTGAGGTACACCCCTCTCTACATGCATTCTACTCAACCAATAAAACATATGAGCATTCTTGAATTGACTAGTGCAGTTATCTGATCAAATCATATGTCTATCCATAGTAATATCATTTTACCGCAAGAACTAAAAACAATTCTCAAAAAAATGTTGAACATACTTAGAAGAGTGGTATATATCATTTCTCACATAAAAATGGTACTCTCTAATTATCTTTTGGTCATGTTATGTACTATCAAGGGAATGTCTATATGTTATGTGAACAAAAATTTCAATCTAAATGGAATTGTAATATTGAGCCCACAACTCATTTTTTGGCTGCAATGTGTAGTTCTCCACAAAGTCAACCCCCAATATAATAGTGCCAATCAGGAAAGAGTCCTTACACATCCTAAATTTTTGATCTAACCACAAAGACCCGTGACTATGCCTTGTATACTTGTAAAAAATATTTTCCTTGAAATCTGAAATAAAATCAGCAACACTACATTCTTTTATAACCAACTCACATCTAGAGCCTTCACCTCCACTCTTCAAAGTATATTTGACTGTCTCATATATCTTTTTTTTGGATAATTATCTTTCAAAAATCATGTTAACTTCCTTCATAAAAACATAAAACAAACTTCAACAAGCCACCACATTGTTAGCACTTGTCATTTAAGAAATCATTTCTATAGAAGAAACAACCATCATCTCTAGGACATAAAAATTGCTCTAGAAAGTCTCTTGATGATTTTGGAGATTTCTTCCACCACAATCCTGCAACATTTTATTAGTTTTTAAAGTAGAATTTATGTGGCATAATAGTTCATGGTGCATTGAAAACTCCACATGATATTTGCAACATCAATTATTTTAAATCTTAAGTGGTACACAATAAAATGGCTTTACGGATTCAAAATCACCTTGTGATATTTGCAATGTTGGATGTTCCTCACAAATTTTTTTGAACAAAATTGTTTTACTTACTTCCAAATAATTTTTAGGATGTGATGTGCAGTTTCGATCACCAATTCTTAACATCAAGACATCCTTCAGATTTGGTGACACTCTTGAATTAGAATACCAAAATAGTTGAATTTCATCCTTCACACTATCAGTTATCTTCTTATCAAAATGTGGAAGCCTCCCACCATAAGACCATGTATCATTTTGAAGAGGATCATTAAGTATTTCTCTTCTTGCAAGTGCTCTATCCAAAATTTTATGATTTATGTTCAAGTCAACACAAGTTTGTCTCATAAAGTGATCCTTTGTTAAATGATGACTTACCAAGGAGGTTTTAATAAACCTCTAAGCAGCTCTCTTATCCTTTTCCTTGCTAGTCTTCCCAATAGAATTGAGAGCACTAAAAAGGTTTCTCACAATAATTGAATTTCTCTCCATTTTATTGTTTAAATGAATCTTCAATTTTGGTAGTATAGGTCCCATATTTTCCATCTTTAACATTTGCACAAAAAGTTGGCGTTGCTCAGTTAATGTCTTCTTGCAAAAAAATTCATCAAAAAGTCTTGAAGCCCACAACTGAATGGTTCTTTCTGATCTCTTGCATTCAAAATTTCTCATAATATTCTCATCAATTTCAAGTAACCATTTTGGTATTTTTAAATGTCTTTGATTTGAAGTTTGTCTTTCTTCCTCACAAGGGGCTTCATTTCTCATATAATTTGGAGATGTGTAATGTTCATTTTCTACTTGTGCAACATTTTCATTCCCCACTACTATATTTATAGTCCCCATATTTACATTTTAATTCTCCATCTCTACATTTTCAATTTGAATCCATGCATTCTCATTCCCAATGTCTACATTTTCATTCTCCAACTCTACATTTTCATTTTCAAACCCTACATTCTCATTTTTAAAATCACTCTCATTACTTTCAAATTCAATGTCACCTTCACTAATATTCAACATACCTTGTTTCCTCTTTCGACGATTTCCCTATCTCTTTCTCTATATACTTTAGTTTCTTCAATTGTAATCTTTCTCTTTCATTTATGTGTTCGATGACTGCTGCTCCCCATTGTGACAACAAAAAATTGATGAAATTGATTTCCAATCATTAATTTTTGAAAAAAGATAGTCCAAAAAGGTTTTTGTCTAAAACTTTCTCACAACTCATGACTGTCAGATGCAAAATAGATGTAGGGATAGATAATAACAATATGTCCCACTAGCCCTTTTATGTGTTGAACATATCAGGTATCCGATACATATCAAATACTTTATTCCTATCGTATACTTGATCCTAATGGGTATTAAAATTACCCATCCTTTAGCCTACCACCAAGAATTTGGTGTTAGCGCCATTGGTTTGGGTATCAGATATATGTTATATATCAGGTATCCAAAATGGAGAAAATGAAAAAATTACTAGATAAATTTAAGGAGAGAGATAGATAGATAGAGAGAGAGAGAGAGAGAGAGAGAGAGAGAGAGAGAGAGAGAGAGAGAGAGAGAGAGAGAGAGAGCACTTAGGGGTTGTAAGGGGTCCTAGGACCCCTTATTACCCCTTAGGACCCCTAAAAATACATCTTAAGGGTGCTAAGGGGTCATAAGGGGTCTTAAGGAGTATAAAAACCCCTTATGACCCCTTAGGAATTTTAAGAATACATATTAGGGGTCCTAAGGGTCATAAGGGGTCTTAGGACCCCTTAAGATCCCTTTTGACCCCCTAGGTCCCCTAAGAATACATCTTATGGATCCTAAGGGGTCATAAGGGATCCTATGAAACATTG
>MU227896.1:2212455-2244867 GCA_018584345.1 Thuja plicata
AGATTCATCATGGCTGACAAGGGAGGAGGTTAACCATCTTGGTTTTCCTCTGCACACCTGAGTCGTGATAGGGTCACTTCTCAAATTACCCCGGGTGTCTGATGTAGGAGCATCCTGGGTGTAAGGGTAATCTTGCATCACCCAAAAATATTTCTATTTTCTTTTAAATAAGGGCTACCTTGTGTAGAGCTGCTATTTATGGAAACTTTCTATTTTTAGTAAGTTGGTCATACGATCTCGGAATGTTCTAATTTTGCATGTGGAGGTTCATCTCAGTCATATCAGCCTGCCAGTAAGGTTTCATGGCTAGATCGAGTCTGGTTTTGAAGATATTAAAAATTTTCGGTATTGAAAACAGGGTACAGAAACTTCGGGCTTAGTTTTGAAGGCTTTAGAGGCCCTGGATGAGGTCGAAACTTGGGCTGAATGAAACTTGCTTAGTTAAGTGTTGTAGAGCGCTTCGTGGCATTTCTGAAATGGGGTTATAATAGTCAATCGGGTCAACTGGTGATGACTTATGGACTCCGAAAGTTGGGCCACCTGAAATAGTAGAAAATAATTTTCCTTCAAAATTTTTCGGGTTTCAAAAGTTATTTTGAGCCGACTTTGATGTACTAAATTGAAAAATAAAATAATTCTAAGTTTGGTTGGCCCTAAGGGCTAAATTTCTGGAACCTTCTCGGGTGGTGGAAATTGCCTATATAAAGAAGGCCCGTAGTGTTGTCTTGGGTAGTTCGGGACAGTTCTGGGTAGATCTGGGTAATGATTCGAGGCTTTGTCCTACAGAATATTGTAAGGGGAATGCCCATGTGGCTTTGCATATTGTAATTCTGAAAGTTTGTAATTCTGCATTTGTGGAGATAATAAGAAGCCCATTTTCTGTTCTTGCGAATTGTTGTTGCTTCTCTATTTCTATTATGTGTTTGTGGCATTAAGGGGAGCACCCTTCATAAAAAAATAGTAAGTTTCCAAAAATAGCAGCTTTGTATAAAATAGCCCTTATTGAATAGAAAAACACATTTTTTTGGGTGATGCAAGATTGCCCTTACACCCAGGATGCTCCTGCATCAAAAAAAGACATGGAAAACCCCAAGAGGATAGCATAAAGATAGAATACAGTGAAGGAGCGACAACATAAGTGTAACTTGCAAAGCCATATAATGAGAAGCAACAAAAATAAAAAATAACAACAAAGCATAATAACCCATAATCATTGCAAGAATCATGGTGGAATCAACAAGGTAAAAGTTTGTATCTCAAGGTTCAAAAGCTATGAAATACAACATGTTCAACATAAGAATAAATCAAAGCCAAAGACAGATATGGTAACTTATCTGCAAGTTCAGAAGCTGAGATGGATGGAATAGAATCAGAGAAGTGATGTTTTGGAGCCCGAGCTCCATAAAGTCATGCAAGAGAAGCGCCATCCATTAATGCAAAGACCCAGATCATCAAAAGCCCATGGTGTTCAAAGAGATTGAGCTCTTTGTTTACAACAGAAAAATCTAGTTTGAGAGTCCTAAGCTCAAGCATGAACTCCAGTTCTAAACACACGTAAAGAGCCTGAGTTTTTTTGGTTACAAATGACCACTTCCAATTGGAGCCCAAGCTTCATGATCAAAAGAATGCATACTCATAGTCACATCCAAAGATGGAATGGAATCATAGAGATAAAACTATATTCCCACCTAAGATCACAAAGGAGATCTTGAAAAGAAACAATACAACTCCCACATCATAGTGATGAACTCCAGATCGACTACCCAAGGATAGAGATGTAGAAGAAAACCAAAATCAATGCCATAATCTCAGAAAAAATGGTGCCATGGATTGGGGTTTTGAAACCCTCACATTTTTACCCAAATGAGAATGTAATGCAATGACCAAGAAAATCCAAGTTTTGTTAAGCTTTGGAATCCGCTGACAGAGGAGTAAATGCCTTAAACACTGCAGTGCATGGCAACCTATTTTAAGTGCCACAATAATAGCTCAACAACCTAGCCTATGCCATGATGTGGAAATTTTGGAGAGTTCGTGACTACTAGGTATCAGTCATGTTGACCTTGAGTTATGTCGAGAGGCATTAGTTTAAGCAAGGTCTTGGGTTATGTGTAATGGGTTTAGGGTTTGGAATACATGTTGTATGGGGTTAGGGATTGTTTATTATAGGTTTGTTGATATATGTTGGTTTCATGTAAAGAAAGATGTATATTTTTTGTAACCAACATTAGGGGGCATATTCTAAGGAATGAATTATGCCTATTAGTTAGGGTTTCTAGCTGATTTGGAGGACTTTTGGAGGGCATTGGATTTTTTCAAAATTGGACTTAAGGGGCTAAATATCTGGACTTGATAGTCAGTTTTAGGGGTTCAAAATTTAGAGAGAAGGTGGTTTTGTGAACATATTTGTTCCTTTGTTCCTTTTGCATACATTTTGTAACCATAGGTTCAGTTTTGATGCAAGATTGTGTTCAAGTGAATGCAACTTATTCCTTGGCATGTTTTTGTATCTTAGCATGTAACCATTTTTCATATTTTATAGAAAATAAAGAAAGTTCCCCATTATTCACATATTTTATGAGTTTTGATATCAATCCTTTTCAAATTTTCTGCATTTAAGTGTAATGTGTTTTACAGCATGGATAAGTGAATTAATCCAATTCCTTCTCTAAGTTGTCAACATACAAACTTTTACAGAATCTGTATGTCTGTTGGTAGATTATCATTTTTTGTGGTGCAAACCCTAATAGTGGGTTTTAAGTCAACCTATACGGTGAATAGTGAATATTTACTGCAAATCTCAATAGTGTGTGTCTTGTGGATGCTGGTTTGAAGTTATGATTAGTCTGAATCTAGTGTGGTGTATCACCCCACTTTATTTATTCAGTTTTTAATTTATCCTTTTCCCTTTTCCCCAAATAGAGAATCAGTCATAGGTGATATTACAAATCCAATAGGAACTGGCCTAGAATCCAGAGATTCCTTCTTAATCAGAGTCCACCCACAACTAAGGAAGGTCTCCCTTATTACCATGTGATATTAGTATTCCCTAATGCTTGAGTTAGGGTGATATTTCAAGGCCTTAACAATTTTAATAGGGTATATATGAGTGATATTTTGTGTTGGAAAGATGTGTTAGTGAAAGATATTGAAAAGAAAGAGAAGTGAAAGCTGCAAGGTTTGTTTGGTTGCTGGATATAGAGTAGAGTTTGTGACAAGAATACTTCATTGGAACTGACCAAGAAAAGACTGTTGCTATCAGACAGCTCACTGGATTTTATATTCCTATATACACTTTTTCAAATTGTGAATTCTTGAGGGTGGCTTTAACCTTCTTTGGGAAGTGTGCCTAGGAAGTGAGCCTGCTACTTTTATTGACTCCTAATAGAGTCTGTCTCCTAAAAAGGACTTTGTACTGTAATGATGTAATAAGCTCATAACAGGGATAAATCTTTTAATAGGGATACTATACTCTCAGTACATTATTTATGGGTGCTTATTCCCACCGGGGTTTTACCTTTAACATAGTTTCCTCGAGAATAAGTATTGTGTTATTGTGTTTGAATTTACTGTGTTATAATTTACATTGCAATTTTGGATTATAAAGTTTAAAGTTTAATAATCTATATCACAACTAATTCACCCCCCCAATTGTCTTGTGGACTATTATTTCTAACAATTGGTATCATAGCTACTAGTCCTTAGAGAGAAGTCTTAATATCTTGAGGTGATCCTGAAGATGTCTTACTACACAATGGATAGTTCAAAATTTGATCCTGAAAACTTTGACAGTTGGAAGAACAAGATGAGAACATGTTTGCTATGTTTGGGAATTGACTACTAGATGATCACAAAGAAGAATGAAAAGATAGAGACTGAGGATGAATTAGAGAAGGCTACTGAATATTAAAAGAATCTATTTTCATGTAATATGGCCGCAAGGGAATCATTAATCAATGCACTTTCTGAAGGTGAATTCACAGAAGTAAAAGACTTGGATTCTACACATGAGACCTGGACAAGACTGGAGGAACTATATGAAGGAGATAAGTTTACAAAATAGGAAATTCTATAAAACTGGAGGACAAATATGAAATGACTGAAGATGAGAGAAGATGAGAAAATTAGGGAATATGTACAAAGAATTAATAAAGTGGTTACTATAACCATCCTAATTTGGTCAGCTCTGACCATAGACCCTATTTTCCCTAAGTGTGATCATACCCCCAATGATGTCAAGACAATTCTTCAAATTATTGGCATAATTCATTTAAATCAAATTTAATCTCCTAGGTGATTTAATCACTAAATTACATTAATTACCGTAGCCAATCAAATCAAATCAATTCAATTCTATCAAAACAATTAAAAAACATGGCTAAGGTAATTAATTAAAAGGAATTAAATAAATCCTAGTTACACCTCATCACTTGCAAAAAGGAAAGCCAATCCCCTAGCCTAATTAATTTAATTAATTGGCTATAGTCCTAATTAATTATCAAAAGAAACCAAAAGCTTAAATAATTAATTTCCCCTATTATTGAATGAATATATTATTTATAATTCATTTCATTAATATTCCCTTTAACCCCTAACTTAACCTATCTCAACCACCTTACCCCTAGGTTCAAAATAATCCCAACCCCTTCACCCATGCTACGCCTAATTCTAATCTTTATCCCATCTTAACCCACTCCCTAATGATGTCACATTCCTAATATTTTTGATTAGGAATTCAACTCATTCCAAAAAGTCCACTTTCTCAAGCTCCCCTTCCTCAAAGTCCACTTTCTCAAGCTTGGACTTACACCCTCACCATGCTTCATTAATGCTCTCATAAATGCATCATTAATGCTTATACTGTCACCATGCCTCATAAATGCTATCCCTCATTAAGGCTCTTACACATGCATTTAATAGCCTTATCTCTCCTGTCACTCCTAATTTCTTCTGTAAATAGAATGAGTTTTAAGCTCAATGGGCCCCTAATTTTGGATTGTTGAAAGCATTGTTATGCTGTTCATATCATTAGATATTTATATTTCATTTTAGCTTTCTTATTATGCATTGTTATAATCTTCATTTTTAGAGCTTAGAATGCATATTTCTTGAGCATTTAGATTAGTTTCATTTAAATCTTTCATTCTAGGTTGTATATGTCACTGATAAATGCATAATCCGAGGGAAATTATTACATTTTTTATGCTCCTAGATAGGAAGAAATAGGTTGATTTTAGTGATTGATATGCTTGCTAACCCTTGTTTTTAACTAATACATTGACTTATTGAAGTGTTGTGTTGTAGCTAAAGGGTACACAAAATAACACACACATTTCTGGCGCCCACCATGGGGAAGAGGTGCGGTGGGTGGTGGAGAGAGCACTAGCAGCAGTGGGAGTGACAGGCGGAATCGGTTTAGATTTATTTCTCCTCAGAGGGATCCAATTCCTTTGTTGACTAGAGATCAGCAGAGGCAGAGATATCAACAACAATATAGGGCACATGATAGAGCTTTAGGGAAGGATACAGGTAGGGGTCCAGGTCGAGATGGTGACGCATTGTCTTAGTGTAAGCATGAGAGAGAGAGAGAGAGAGAGAGAAGATCAGAGCACAAATTATGAAATTAGAGGCTCTTCTAGCAGATAGAGAGAGACATCTGGAGCATTTTAGAGGAGAGAGAGACACATAGGTTGAGCACTTGAGATCTTAGAGAGACACATAGGCTCATACTATGGTACACCAGGGATAGAGAGCCACATACTATTATGCTCTATATCATGCTATAGTGCCAGAGGGTTAGAGAGAACCTTTGTATTTATGGATTGCACAACAGTCTGAGGGGGCGATGCCTCCACCAACTCTATTTGTTCCACCTCCTCCTCCTCCTCTAGATTAGGGAGAGGGTGGGAGTCAGTCCTGATACTATATTTTGTAATATTATTTGAGACCATATTATATATCTAGATCCTTCTGAGATCATTCTTTTGTACGATGACATTTATACATGTATATCAGACTCATACTGATACACTGATACTCTTTTTGTAGACAGTTCCACAGTTTTGATCTATTCCATATCTGATATATCTGAGGTAGCTATTCCTGACCCTGATATGTTCATGGATTCTCATGTTTTGATAGATGTTTTAGATTTTTATGCACACATGATTATGTTTATCTTGGTCTCCTAATGTGTTAGATTATAAATGTGATGACATCATTTATTCTCATTTGATTTATTACTGATATGAATGTGTTTCAAAAGATGCTAAGTGAATATGCAAATGAATGTTTTTGAGATTTTTAGTATGCAAATAAATGTATGGATGCATTTAGGATGTAAAATTAAATGTAATGCTTGAATGCTTTGTTTTTGTATTTTCTCTTTCTCATTTATGAATGCATAATGTATGTCATGGATATGCAATGACATTGATATCAGTAATATTGATGTATGTAATTAACTTGGATTTCGGATGAATCAAGAATTTATTTTAAGCTCAAGTCCCTTTTATGCTGTTCTTTTTAAAATGAATCATGCAATCTCTAAATGCATCTACATGAAGAATCTTAGGACTGTCACTAATGTTGTATACATTGTAGCATTTTATCATCGTTGGGCGTTTGTTGTAATGGATATCACCTGATAGTACAACTGTCACTAATACCCACTTGTATCATGAAAGTATGAACACTATGTGCATTGGATGCAATGTCAAAAATAAACTTAGGCATCAAGGCATAGAAGCCAGGATGACATGTTAGTTATCTTCTTTTAATTTTTAGAATCAATTTAAGTGTAATGTAAGATATGTGACCCGTAATGACCTTCAAAATTCATATCCTTGGGTACATCATGTTTCATAGACCTTAGTGAGAATCTGATTTAGAAAATAGACAAGGAAATTGTTTCAACCTCACCGTAGTTTACACATAACAAGGATCGAGATATATGCAACTATCCACTCATGTTGGCAACTCTGACCATAAACATCCAAGTTAGGTGAAATTTATAGGATCATTTTGAACAATCACCATACACAAAAAACCAAGAAAATGCTATGTCCCCTGTCCTTGCGATTCTATCTCTTTGAATAGACATCATGGAGTAACTCTAAAGACATACCAATCACCAATTGAGAATCAATCAAAGAACATTTATAATCACTTAGATGTCCCTAGTATGAAATATCATGGGAACATAAAAGAATCATAACCAAACCAAGATCAAACTGTGTGTTTAAGTAGTATTGAGGAATACTATTGATCCATTTTTCAAGCACAATAGATATTCATCAATCAGTTTTTGGAATATAAGAAACATGTTTTCATGTCTGAGTATATGTGAGATTAACCATGTTGGAAATTCCAATCCAATGTAGTGCTTAGAAACACCTTTGATGTCTGTTACGGGTAGGTGATGTTTGAAGAAACACCTTTGTTTTGTGAAAGTGACATTTAAATTCAAGTATTAAGACACACTGTTTGTGAGAGGTAAACTATCCTAGACAAGACGCTTAGGACAACCTAGCAGATGCAAACTGACCATGCTAGAAACAATGCCCCTAGTGCAATATGACTATTTCTAAGACGTAAATGCAGACAAATCCCAAGCAAGGATACGACATTTGTAAGGAATCAGAGTCACCAAATAGCACAGGTGTAAGTATGAAAGTTTAGTGTTGTCAGTGTATTGATAGATACAACACAAAGTTTGAATGAATTCTATTTTCCAGGTTTTCACCACTCGGCAAAGCTTTGTATTTTTGCTAGCAAGATGCCTGATTGCGAGGTTTTCATCAAGGCACTTTTTCTCTTTTTCAATTTTTTGTTTGTTTTTTTTTTTTTTTTTTGAATGTTTTTGTAGTATCAAGGTGCCTGTTTGCCAGGTTTTCACCAAGGATACCTTTGTTAGGACTTTTCCACTATTTTTGGATTTCTTCAAGATCAATTTTATGATTTTTTGGTATTTTATGAGATTTTCACTGCATAGGCTCTGCTAGCCAGACATCAAGAGTAGAACCGCTTCAAATGTAGAGTATTAATGGGATACAAAAGAACATCTCCCTTAGGTGTAGCTAGCTGATAAGCTCCAGTCCCAAAATTTGTAGTAATGACATAAGGTCCCAATCAGTTTGGTTCAAAATTTCCTTTCTGTTCTCTGTTAGGTTGGTTCTTAAGATTCTCTTTCAGAATGAGATCCCCCACTTGAAAGTGTCATGGATTGACCTTTTTATTGTACCCTTTTGACATACATTTTTGGTACACTTTCAAATGATCAAATGATTGTTCCCCGCGTTCATCAACTAAGTCTAAAGAATTTACCTGATTAATGTGGTATTGTTCATCAGTAACAAGACCTTGTAAAGAGACCCACAAAGATAGGATTTCAACCGCAATAGGGAATATTTCCTCAGCGCCATAGACTAGGGAAATGGCGTGGCTCCCATTGGTTTTTTAATGCTTGTTCTGTAGGCCCAAAATGATAGATTTAATTGTAAATGTCAGTCTCTGCCAGACTTACTCATAGTTCTGTGTAGGATTTTGAGAATGTCTTTGTTAGAGGCCTTAGCCTATCCATTATCTTGAGGATAATAGATTGAGGAACAATGTTGAGAAATGTGGAACTGTGTGCAAAGGTCTTCAATGTCTTGGTTTTTGAATTGGCCTCCGTTATCTGTGATAATTGAAGAGGGTATCCCATATCTACAAATAATGTAGTTTAAGATAAACATAGCCACCTACTTTCCAGTGGCTTTGATTAGCGGCATGGCTTTGACCCACTTAGTGAAATACTCAGTGGCCCTAATGATGTATTTGTGTCCACTTGAAGAATTAGGATACATTTTTCCAACCAAATCAAAGGCCCATTATTGAAATAGCCAATGTGTTACAAATGGTATGAGTTCCCTAGCAAGAGAATGGATGAGATTTCCATGTGTTTTACATTTATGAAATTTCTTTGAAAATTGAATAGCATCTTTTTCCATCGTGGGCCAATAATAGCCTACTCTTAGCAGTTTCTTAGCTAGTGAAAAGCCATTTGAGTGTCATCCACATACACCTTCATGGACTCCTTTTGATGTGTGATCCAACTCTTCATGTTCTGAACACCTAAGAAGTGTACCATCGAGACCTTGTCTATATAAGTTATTAATAATAAGGACATAATGCGATGCTGTCCTAATTAAGGCTCATTTTTCATTTCTGGATAGGTCATTAGGTATAGTTTGGTTAGTTAGGTAAGCAATGATTTTAGCATACCGATATTGGTCTTGGGTGTTCAAAGCACAAATGATTTGGTATTCAGGGGTATCAAAAGCTGGGTAGGATAGTTATTCCACCAAGAAGTCAAAGTGGAATTGATGTTCCTCAAGTTGTAACATGGACGCCAGTGTAGCCATATCATCTAAAACTTTATTTTTTATTCTTGGTATTTGCTAGAATGTGACAAAGACAAATTAATTCTTTAGGTCATCAAATAGTTGTTTGTAGGGCATCAACTTCTCATCTTTGGTATAATAATCTCCATTTACTTGATTAATAATAAGCTGAGAGTCACCATACACATGTAACTCTACAATCTTCCATTCCATAGCAAGTTTAAGACCATTGACTAATGCTTCATATTCAGAAATGTTATTTGTGCATGGAAACATCAATTTGTAGGACTTGGGTATTTTGTAGCCTTGAGGAGTTATGAATATAACCCCTGCTCCAGAGCCTTGTTGCGTGAAAGAACCATCAAAGTACCTATTCCATGGATACTTGGTTAGATGCATAATTGTTTCATCGGGGAACTCAATTCTCAAAGGTTCATCATCTTGGAGTGGTGAATCAGCTAATTGATTGGCGAGGACTTGTCCTTAAATAGCCCTTTTGTCCACATATTCAATATCAAATTTGCCTAGAATCAAGACCCACTTTGCTAACCTTCTTGTTAATGTTGTCTTGCTTAAGAGATATTTCAAAGGATCTATCTTTGCAATGAGCTTTACTGTATGTGATAGCATATAATGTCTCAATTTTTGTGATGCAAAGACAACTGCTAAGAAATATTTTTTAATTATGCTATAATTGAGTTCATAAGATACTAGGGTTCTGCTGATATAGTAGATTTATCTTTCCTTTTTAGTTTCATCTTCTTGTGCTAGCAATACCCCCAGTGATGTAGCTGTAGCTAAAATATATAAGAGTAATGGCTTCCCATGAATGGGTGCCATGAGAATAGGAGGAGTAGCCAAGTACGCTTTTAATTCTTTGAAGTTTTTTTCACAATGTTCATCCTATTTTAAAGTGACACCTTTATGTAGCAATTTAGTAAAGGGTTGTGCTCTATCTACAAATTATGACATAAACCTCCTGATTTACTGGAGTCTTCCTTGTCATGTCCTCATTTGACTAATGTTGCATGGAGGAGTCATTTCTAGTATAGCTTTAAAATTTTCAGGGTCCACCTCAATTCCTTTTGCTGATACAATAAACCCTAGTAACTTTCCTGATTGAAATCCAAAGGCACACTTCTTTGGATTGAGGATGAGATGAAATTGTTCCATGAGATCTAATATCTTCCGTAAGTATTCAATATGAGTAGTCATTTATTTTGATTTAGCTAAGGTATTATCTACGTAATCCTCCATGTTTTTATGCATCATATCATGGAATATAGTAGTCATAGCTCTTTGGTATGTAGCACCTGCATTCTTTAATCCAAGCAGCATAATGTTCCAGCAAAAGGTTCCCCATGCGCATGTAAATGCAGTCTTCTCTTGATCTTTAGGAGCAATTTTAATCTGGTTATATAACCCGAGAAACCATCCATTAATGAGAAAATTTGATAGCCTACTATTAGATCTATGATCATATCAACGTTTAATAGTGGAAAATGATCTTTAGGACAAGCTTTGTTTAAGTCTCTAAATTCTGTATAGATCTTGATAGATTTATCTATTTTAGATACTCATACCACATTAGAAATGCATCCCTCCCATGTCTCCCCCCATTTATACCTCCATCCCTCCCCATAGCTCCTCTATCTCTCTGAGCTCCTCCTCGACCTCTGACAGGCTGGTGCTCAGCAAGATCATAATCCAATGTATCCTCAATACATGGAATTGCCTCATCAGGCACTATAAAACATGGAAATGGATACTGAAGCATATGACCATGAAGTCCATCTGAACATCCTACATCAACCACATCACGCTACAGATCCCAAGGTACTACTACCATGTCTATAATGGCTCTCTATGTGGCCTCATAGATCAATTGCAGTCCCCACTTTGGTGTCTCATCATGAGTTTATGCATATACGGATGTAACATAGCACCTTCCCTACAATCGGCCATATTTCCTCAATACACGGGTCGCTAAGAATCTCTCAAGGAAATATTTGGTCTGTTTGATCAAGTACCTTCTCTGAAAACAATAAGGCATCTGATGCCTATCTGATCCCCACTCCTCACAATCTAGGTAAGGATGCCACACTACTACAGTCATGTCATCCATAAAATAGTGCCAATACTCCACCTTGCCCAGATGGGGATGTTGTATCCTGTTATTAATAACTGAGAGGGGGGTGAATCAGTGGCTTCAAAATTTATCCTTCAAACTTAACCACCAATCAATAAACCTCAGATTATTATTTCCCTACAATATGAATGCCATGAAATACTTATAATGATTAACTGTCTGTTGGTGTTCTCTGTTAATCCTTGTTCTTTCTTGATTACCGATAAGCAGTATAACTATTTATCGAAACTCAATAAATAAGCAGAGTATACCGATCAATCTAGTGTTAACTATGTTAGATACAAAACAATAAAGAAATGAATCATACACACATAACACATGAATTTTTAATGTGGAAATCATGTTAGGTGAAAAACCACTGGGATTGGTACCATAAATTTTCACTCTTCTGAAGTGAGCCCTATTAGGAGCCAAACCTGTTAAAGGTTACAAACACACGGTTAAGTGTGACCTTGTTAGAGGATTTTATATATAGAGGTTGTCACTTAGTATCAAGAATCTATTGCTACCATCCTTGAATCAACCTCCTTCTTAGACTATCAATAGGTATCAGGCAAGTCCAATGCTAGTTTCATGAATCAACCTTTTTGGCACTCCTTTGGATGTACCTTAATATATAGAAGAATGTTAAGTCCTACTCGGTTAAGAGACTTGATGCTTCAATGGCTAAATTGAAACACTATGACCTGTTCATATTGTAACTTTGAATTACAGATTTTCATATCTATTTAAGTACATTATCTCTCTAATCAATGTATCAATTCAATTATTTGTGCTCCACACTTTCTGCTCTGTGATGCTGTGCTCACTGTTCGTCGGTGTCTACATAATTCCTTAGCTCTCCTTCAACTTGATTGATCAAGACTGTATGAAGTTACTCTTCATTAGTTTCTCTTCAACATCCTCTTTCTATTCTGTCCCCTTAATCCCATCCATAAATGAATTAAGCTTGTCTCTTATATAGACATGATATTCACTATTTCTTGATTCTTGATTCTTGGCATGAAAAAAAATCCAGCCAATTAGATTTAAATTATAACCCCTGATTTGTCTCATAATTATCTTCTTTCCAACTATACAAATCATCTTTAAATCAATCACTTAACTTTGGTCAAATAAAATAAAGAAAACAACCAGTTAAGTCTATCTTTAGCTCTTTCCACCTAGATATCTTGTCATTTTATGAACTCTCTATTTCATCGGTCACCTCTGTAGTTAGTTATTAGTGAAAACTGATAGTTCCATCAGTGTGACTCCAGTTAGCTTCGTGATCTCCGTCCGTCGGGCATCATTGGAATTTTACTTGTCAGGAAACCTTCTAACTTTGCTCATCAAGCATCCTATGGTTTTACTTCATCATGCAACACTGTACTTTAGCTCGTCAGGTATCACTGTGACTGTTCTTCTTTTCTCTGACCCTCGGTGTGCACTCCATCGATGTTGTTTGTCACTAAGTGAATACTTGACTTTTATGCATTGCTGAAAGCATAACCTTTGTTCCATTGATTCTCTGAAGTCTTAGGCATTATGTACATGACCGTACAGATGATATCAAGTTGACATCAGTGACAATACAATACAATACATTAACTATTTTAATGCCTTGCATTATCTTCAACTTAACATTGTCAAACATTCAAATAGTTATATGTCATCAATCTCTCCCTTTGGCATTGATGGAAACATACTATATTATCACACTATATACTATTTCTAATACAATATGAAATACAGTAGTTGAGATTCATCAAACTACCAATCTTTTTGTTTTGATGACCGATAAATGTCTAACCATTGACAAGCTCTGTTTTAGCTTAGATTTGATTCTTGCATCTCTCTATCTTCTGATGTGTTGTGTTCTCTCCTTATGTCAATTTATTTCCCTTGATTATTTTTCTCTTTTGATGTCTTTTTTTTCTTTGTCAGCAACTCTCCCTTTGTAGAATCTTTCCATACAATTTCTCTCCCTAAGGATATAATCTATCCCTGTTGGAGTGATGGATAATCTCTCTCCCTTTCCAGAAAGATCTGATAATATGGATAATTTCTCTCCCTTTGACAACAATGCCAAACAAATATTTTACAAATATCTGACATTCATGTGAAACAATCATTTATCTCCATCCATAATATATTCCTTGAATTTCCCTTATCCATCAACAATATGTCAATATGCTCTGGTGCTTGGTGAAGCTATATACCTATCTATATATAGATGTAGCTTTGAAGTTAATTTTTTTGCTTGCATCAACATTAATGATATTATGATAATATGTAGGCTACATCTTGGTGAAGATATATACCTGTCTGTATATAGATGTAGCTTTGAAGTTCATTTTTTTTTTCTTGCATCAACATTAATGACATTATGATAATATGTAGACTGGTAGACAAGGGTTTGAACCCTAGTCTCTTTCTCAAGTACTCAAGTGTATCCTTGGGCAGTGGCTTGGTGAAGATATCGGCCAATTTTTCTTTTGATTGCACATACTCAAGTATCACTTCCTTTGCTTGAACTTTTTCTCTCAAATAATGATACTTGATGGCAATGTGTTTAGTCTTGGAATGCATGACTGGATTCTTGGAAATGTTTATTACACTGGTGTTATCACAATAGATAATTACTGGTTCTAAACTTTTCATATGCATACCTTCTAGTAGCTCTTTGATCCATGCAATATTTGAGCAATTTTCAGCATAAACATCATACTCTACTTCTGCAGTAGACTAAGAGATGCATCCTTGCTTCTTGCTAATCCATATGACAAGTCTATCACCCATAAAGAATGCTCCTCTAGTTGTTCTCTTCTGGTCATCGAGATTTCTAGCCTAATCAGCGTCGGTAAACACCTTAAGTTAAAATTATCCTTCACTTCTATACTATAAGCTGTATTCCTCAGTATTCTTCAGATATCTTAAAATATTTTTCACAATAGTCATATGTGATTCCCTGGGGTTAGCAAAACATTTAGCAACTATTCCTACTACATGTGCAATATCTGGTCTAGTGTGTACAACATACATGAGTTTTCCAATCATTGATATGTACAAAGTCTGATTTACCTTTATTGTCTTGTCCTCCTTTGTTAACTTACATCTAGTAGCCATTGGTGTTCCAAATGGTTTGGAATCTTCTATCTTGAATATTTTCAGGACCTCTTTGATGTATTTGGACTGTTTAATGAAAATACCTTCACTTTGTTGAATGATATGTAGACCAAGAAATAACTTGATCTCTCCAAACATAGACATCTCAAACTCTTTGTTCAACTCATTAGAAAATGATTTGCATAGCATATCATTGCCTCCAAAAATGATGTCATCAATAAATATTTTAGCAATCAAAGTGTTAGCATCAGTATCTTCCTTTAAATAAGGATTATTGTTTTCACTAGTCCTTACAAATCCAATACTTATAAGATAGGAATGAATTCATTCATACTAGGCTCTAGGAGCTTGTTTTAATCCATACAAGGATTTATGAAGTCTGCATACCATGTTTCTTTTGTCTGGATTGACAAAACCTTCTGGTTGCTCAATGTATACCTCTTCTTCAAGTATTCCATTTAGGAATGCAGACTTGACATCCATATGATATACCTTGAATCCTTTATATGCAGCATAAGAAAGTAATATTCTTACTCCTTCTAGCCTAGCAATGGGTGCAAAGGTCTGTCCATATTCTATACCTTCTTGTTGTTTATATCCCTTGCATACTACTCTTGCTTTGTTTCTTGTGACTTCTCCATTCTCATTCAACGTATTCATAAATATCCATTTTGTTTTGATGACATTCTTGTCATCTGGTCTTGGTACAATTGACCATGTCTTGTTCTTCTCAATCTTCTTAATCTCATCATTCATAGCACTTATCCATTCTTCATTATCAAGTGCAACATTGACATATTTTGGCTCAAACTCGCAAATTAAAAAATTAGTTTAAAGACTTACTTCTTATTCTTGTACTAGCTTTCTTATCTCCTATGATCTGGATCTCTAGATGGTTCCTTCTTACATATCTTTCAAGTACAGGTACAACTCTTTGTGTATCAGCTTCCTCATTATTTTGATCTTTATTCTATTCTCCATCACCTTGCACATTATTTTGATCATTATCCTGACCGTCGGTAATTAGAGTCTAACCATCGATTGCAACATTCTATTGTTTTGGAATTAAGCATTGTTTCTCAAGAAGAGTGTTGAGCTCTTCATAGTATACAAACTTGTTGTTGTCCTCTGGTTCTTTTTTCTCTCCAGCTCATTCTTTTTTGAAAATTGATCTATCTTTACATTTTCACTTTCAACAATGTTGTTATAAGCCTTGATAAGACATTTATAAGCTTTGCTCTTGGTGGAATACCCTAGAAAGATACCTTCATCACTTTTGGCATCAAGCTTTCCATTTCTATCATCCTTTAAAATATAACATTGACTACCAAAGATTTTGAAGTAACTTACATTGGGTGTTTTACCATACCATAGCTCATAAGGTGTCTTCTTTGTGTCCTTCAATTATACTCTATTCAGTGTGCAGACAACAATACTGACAACTTCCATTCATAAGATTTGGGTGATGCCTTTTTCTATCATCAGTGTTCTAGCACAATCAACTATTGATTTGTTTCTTCTCTCAACAATCCCATTTTGCTGTGATGTTCTTGGTGCAAAAACCTGTCTTTTTATACCATGCTCATTCCAAAAATTAGTGAATTTATTTGATATAAATTCTCCTCCTCTATTTGATCTCAAACATTTTAGATCCTTACCACTTTGTTTCTCTACCATAGCCTTATACCATTTAAGCATCTTGAATGCTTTTGATTTATCTTTTAGAAACATAACTGTCATCATTCTAGAGTAATCATCAACAAAGAGAATAAAATACCTATCTCCATAATAACTCTTTATCATCTTTGGTCCACATAGATAAGTATGGACTAATTCTAGAATATCATCAGATGTATGGGTTTTACTTTTGAAACTAGACTTTGTCATTTTACCTTTTTGACAATTTTTGCACATGATGTTGTCAGGCTTTGTCATCATCGGTAAGCATCTTACATTTCTCCTTCTGCTTATGTTTATCATGTTGTCAAAATTCACATGACACAATCTTTTGTGCCACAACCATATGTCTTCATTTCTAGTCATTAAGAAAGTGGTGTTAGTATCATTCAGATAGATTAAGTTACCTTTTGTTTTTTCATTGGTACCAATCAATCTTCTTGATTCATTGAAGATCTTTGCCTTCTTATTGTCAAATGATACTCTCTGACCTGAATTATTCAGCTGAGAAACACTCAAAAGATTATAATTCAATCCTTTTACCCAATAAGCATTTTCACATTTAATCAGGTTATTCAATATTATAGTGTTAGAATGAATTTAGAATAACTGAGAGGGGGGGTGAATCAATTATCCATAGGTGTAGATGTGCCCATTATAACTTTTTAAAAAATTAAACAACTCAGATCTTCTCGACAATGATAGCATAAGTCAACAATACAAGTATGCAGTTTACTATTCAGATGAAATAAGCTTGCTGAAACTTAACAGTAAAACATAATATAAACATTCACACAAGTTGACACCAGTATTTAATGTGGAAACCCAATTTGGGGAAAACCACCAATAACATGCTATCAAGTTTTCACTCTTTTAAAGTGATGCCCTGTTAAGAGCCAACCCTATTAAAGGTTACAAAACACATTGCTAAATGTGACCTGGTTAAAGGATTTAATCACCCTGTCAGGAGTGGCCTTGTTAGAGGACTTAGAACATTCCCATTTGAATGTTTCCTTGCTCAAAGGATTTATACAATGACTACTAGGTCAACCTGGTTAAAGGATTTCAACTGATAAAATGGTTAGAAAGTAATCAACAGGTTTGATTTGATTCATACAACTTAATTTGCAATCCAAATCAAATTTAGATCTTATGCTAATTCACTGAGTGGCCTCCATTCTCATCTCAAACTCCAAATCTGCATGGGAATTCATCAAGCAATCTCTCTCTACTTCTCTGCTCAGCCTTCTTTTCTTAGATCTTGCCAATCAGTCAATTAACCATGCAATCCTCTTGCATACTCTGCATACACAACTATCTTTTCTCTCTTCTATGAATAAGCCCTTGAGGTCATCATATACCTCTCTATCTAGGTCAGATACTTCTTTTTCCACTTAATCAAGATTGTATATCTTAGGTTAGGTCAGATCCAACGTATCTTTCCATCATTACATTTAATTTATTTCTCCAATACAATCACCAATTAAATCTTTGACCCATGCATTAATTACGATTACCTGTGTGTTTACATAGTGTAGATTAAATGTGCTTATCCTTAATTAACTTTACATATTCCAATAAAATCAACTATGTCAGCCAGAGATCTTAAATCTCATCAACCATCAAAATACTGTTGCTCGACCGACACAAAACTTGCTCAACAATTTACTGACGCTCGGCACATATAGGAAAATATGCTCGACACACACTAGTGCTTGGCGAATAGAAAAAATTGCTCGACATAAACTATTCTCAGTAAACCGTCAGTGAAAGATAAACAACATATCACTTTTCCAACTGGCCAACTGATAAAGTACCCTTTATAATTCCTCATAACTCAACCATTCTTCTTGGTGTTCTTGTTAAATATCCTCCATCAATCAATAGATATGGTACTCAAATAGATAGTAATAGTCTCACCAGTTAAGGTTTGACATCAATGACAAAATAATAATTATTTCCGTTGTAGCTTTCCAAACAATATTTATGACATATAGTTCCTTTACCCTCAACTGGACAAGGTGTATCATTACCGATTCTTACTGTACCACCATTATAATACTCAAAAGTGTTAAAATTTTCTTTGTCACTGGTCATGTGGTGAGTGTAGCCACTATCTATAATCTAGATGTCATTCTTGCTAACCTTAGATATGAGTGCAGTTTCTACATAACTTTCATCTTCATCTGAATCATCCTTCACAGCCACAAATACCATCTCAATGTCTTCATCAGGTTCTGTGTCAGTATCTTCATCTTTGCAAGCAGCTAGGTAGCTAGCTTTCTTTCCTTTGTCCTTGTAGTCAGTGGTATCTCTTTTTTTTTATTGTCGATAACCTCTGTAATCTTTATTATCACTTATATCCGATTTCTTCTCAAAAGATCTGTCATTACTTCTATCATCTTTTCTTCTGTTAGGACATCTTACAGCAAAGTGTCCAATCTCTTTATGATTAAAGAATATAAGTGGTAACTTGCCTTTGTATTTACCTTTGCCTCTATGTATCCTTCTAGCCATAAGTACTTCTATTTCATCTAAATCTTCTTCTTCACTTTCACTTTCACTTTAACTATCTCTTCTAGATGTGTGTCTCTGACTTGATTTGATTATTCTCATAGAAGACTTAAATGCAGACTCTAGGTTTGGTAAGAAACTATTATCAAAGTTATTCATCTCAAATGAAATCAGTCTATTAATTAAAATATCAAGAGTAACTGTATTATTTTCTACTTCTCTCATTTCTTGAATGGCAGAAACTCTAATAGCATATACAGGCAGTAAGGTTCTAAATATTTTACTTACCACTGTCTCCTCTTCAAGTATACCTCCAACTCCTCGTATAACATTGAATACTTCTTTTATTCTTGTGTTGTACTATGTGATGTTTTCTCTTTCTTTCATTCTGAGATCATTAAATTTTCCTTTAAGGATTTTTTCCTTGGCTCTCAGAACATTTGTATCACCTCCATGTACAAGCTTCAGTTTGTCCCACATACTCTTTGCAGTTTTGCAATCTTTGACATCTTCAAATTCAGCATCAGAGAGTGAGGAAGAAAGCTATATAACCATGCAATTGTGTTCATGATTCTCTCTTAATTGATCTACTGTTAATGATCCTATGGGAAACACATATTCAGTATCTAGGAATTGAGTAACATCATTAGCAATACTTGATTAGTGGAGTCTTATCCTGCTTTGCCATGAAGCAAAGTTGTCTTTGTTCAACTTGGGCACATCTTGTTTGTTCATCTTGTGATCTTGACTTAGGTCTTGAAACATTCCTTACTAAGCACACAAGCTCTGATACCAATTGTTAGTAATAAATGAGAGGGGGGGAGGGGGGTTAATCAGTGGCTTCAAAATTTATCCTTCAAACTTAATCACCAATCAATAAACCTCAGATTATTAAGTCCCTACAAGATGCATGCCATGAAATACTTATAATGATTAACTGTCTATCGGTGTTCTTTGTCAATCCTCATTCTTTCTTGATTACCGATAAGCAGTATAACTATTTACTGAAACTCAGTAAATAAGCAAAGTATACCGATCAATCCAGTGTTAACTGTGTCAGATACAAAACAATAAAGAAATAAAACATACACACATAACACATGAATTTTTAACGTGGAAACCCTGTTAGGGGAAAAACCACTAGGACCGGTACCCCAAATTTTCACTCTTTTGAAGTGAGCCCTATTAGGAGCCAACCCTATAAAAGGTTACAAACACATGGTTAAGTGTGACCTTATTAGAGGATTTTATACATAAAGGTTGTCACTTAGTATCGGGCATCTATTGCTACCATCCTTGAATCATCCTCCTTCTTAGACTGTCAATAGGTATTGAGAAAATCCAATGCTACTTTCATGAATCAACCATTTTGGCACTCCTTGGGATGTACCTCAATATATAGAAGACTGTTAAGTCCTACTTGGTTAGGAGACTTGATGCTTTAATGGTTAAACTGAAACACTATGACCTATTCATATTGCAACTTTGAATTGCAGATTTTTAGATCTATTTAAGTACATTACCTCTCTAATCAATGTATCAATTCAATTCTTTGTGCTCCACACTTTTTTCTCTGTGATGCTGTGCTCACTGTTAGTTGGTATCTGCAAAATTCCTTAGCTCTCCTTCAGCTTTATTGATTAGGGCTATATGAATTTATTCTTCATTAGTTTCTCTTCAACATCCTCTTTCTATTCACTCCCCTTAATCCCATCCATAAAAGAATTAAGCTTTTCTCTTATATAGACATGATATTCACTGTTTCTTGATTCTCGATTCTTGGCATGAAAAACAATCCAGCCAATTAGATTTAAAGCATAACCCCTGATTTGTCTTGTAATTATCTTCTTGCCAATTGTACAAATCATCTTTATATCAATCACTTAACTTTGGTTGAATAAAACAAAGAAAACAACCAGTTTAATCTATCTTTAGCTCTTGCTAGCTAGATATTTTGTCATTTTCTGAACTCTCTATTCCGTCAGTCACCTCTATAGTTATTTGTCGGTGACAACTGATAGTTCCATCAGTGTGACTCTAGTTATCTTCATGATCTCCATCCATCGGGCATCATTAGAATTTTACTCGTCGGGAAACCTTCTGACTTTGCTCGTCAGGCATCCTGTGGTTTTGCTTCATCGGGAAACACTATACTTTAGCTCGTCGAGTATCACTGTGACTGTTCTTCTTTGCTCTGACTATCGGTGTGCAGTCTGTCAGTGCTATTTGTCACTAAGTGAATACTTGAATTTTATACATTGTTGAAAGCATAACCTTTGTTCTATTGATTCTCTGAAGTCTTTGGCATTATGTACATGACCGTACAGATGATATCAAGTTGACATCAATGACAATACAATACATTAACTATTTTAATGCCTTGCATTATCTTCAAATTAACATTGTCAAACATTCAAGTAGTTATATGTCATCATATCCATCCTGAGTACATATATATGTATGGCTACTCTGTTAGCCATTGTTTATCCACTATCGACCACATAACTGGGATATGCTCCCAGGCCCGGATCTCAAGAACCAAAATACCAATAGTCATGCTCTGAGAATAATTATATACTATCTCATGCAGCTCTTTGTACATGTGCACAAGGATGCAACTACCCCATGAAAATTTGCATCTCAACATAATCATCTGCTCAAGCATGTTGACCCAACCGACCATGAATCCATGTTGTCCTTGGTCAGGAATCAGGACACCACCAATCAATCCAGCCAACTATATGGGAAGGAACTCATAATGGTCACACATGTAGTCCCATGTCAGATACCGGTGTGTAATAGTATCATCGTCAAATAATCGCCGTGCTGTCACAATCGATGAAGCCAAGGTTGAATACAAATGCACCTCTTGTCCCATCACAGGAACTCTCAGTATCCGCCACACGTCCTCTGGTGTGATAGTCATCTCACCCATAGGTAGATGGAAGGTTTTGTGGTATGAGTGCCACCTCTCGGCAAGAGAAGTCAACAACCCTCAATTTACCCTGATATCAGGTAAATCCCTCAGTGACAGTAAACCCACATGGGCAACTAACTCTATCTCATCATCTGACAAAGCCATCAACAGAGCAAGGACACGACTAGGATATGGTCCTTGAAATGATACTACCTCAATAGGAACCTATTCAAATAGATAGTAATTCATGAAAATTTAAAAATCAATGTTCTATCTATGCAAGCTAAGCAAAAAACCTATCAGCTAAGTGTTTTCATAGTCAGTAGAAGGAAAATAGTCAAACTAGAAATGACCCTATTTTTACGAGGTGTGATCCTCTTTTTAGGATGCGATCCCCAAATTTTGGGATGCAATGGGGCATCTAGGATGCAACCCTATTTTTGTAGGAAGTGACACAGGATGCCGCATGCGACCCTGTTCCAACAGGGTGCGAAATATTGAAAAACATGAAAAAACTTACAGCATGCGACCCACAATGTAAAATGGGGGGCAATCCTAAATTTATAGGATGTGATGCAAGAATTTGGGGCAAAAATGAAAGTGATGTGGGTTTTATAGGATGCGACGCCAAATACTAGAAATGACTCAGAATTAAAATGGCTATAACTTGAGTTAAAATGCATAAAAATGAAAACTAGAAATTTCAGAAGGTAGGTTTTTAAGTGCTTACCAAAGGTGGGTAGTGAGCTGGATGCTAATGTTGATGGCCGAGCTTCAAATGATGTTTCTCCATGTGGACCACCATCTTCTCTGCAGAGCTCTTTGAATTACTAAAGTGAAAAGTGAAAATGAGTGAGTAAAAAGTGAATTTGGGCCTATATATTTGACCTTTTGAGCTATTTAGGAGCTTCGGAACTCCTCCCAGACAACTGAAACTCATCTTGTTCTCTTTTTGATCAATCAGGAATGAAATTGAATTTGCCAACATTGTTCTATACAGTGTCGTAAATTTTTTATGATAGCTCCTAAAAATGCAGAATTGCTCCATATATTTTGAAAATGATTCACAAGCTTTACGCCATCAGTTTTCTAGGTTTTATATCATCACATTGCACATTATTCATCAAAAATATTGGTTAGACATCATTTTATCAGACTCAAAACTCACATTTTAAATGTAATTAACTTTGTAAGCGTGTGTTTTCTCTTAACACACCTCCGTTTCTTCACTTCTTCTAATTGATTCTTTCTTGATTTCACTGATCCATGCAAGTGATACATCATTTTACCCGAGGGATTTTACTATTTTTCCTTCAATTTTGTTCTGGAGGGGGCATCATCACACTAAAATTAATCAAATTCTATCTTGAAACAACATTAAAATGAATTCATTATAAAAAAACTAAAGGCATGACAGTTCCTTGACTAAGTCGGGACTGTTGGATTGAAGGCTTTAGTTCTCACTCACTGGATATCCTATGTTAAATTTTTCTTAGATTCTTATTAAATCTCTTTTCAACTTTGTACTGACCTTTGTTTAATCAAGTTCAAAGTCGGTATTATCAATTTTTGGATGACAACCAAGTTCAAAATTGGTATCTTTAAGATCTTTGCTTATTGATCTTTGTTCGATCAAGTTCAAAGTCAATTCTATCAGTTTAGTTCAATCAAGTATGAGACTGATCACATCAGACATTTCATTCAATCATGAGCGAAATTATTAAACTTTCTGAAGTCAACATCAAAAACTTCTTTGAATCAATGCGCTACTCACACATCTATTCAAAGAGGGGCAAATGTAACCACCCTAATTTGGTCTGCTCTTACCATAGACCCTATTTTCCCTAAGTGTGATCATACCCCCAATTATGTCAACACAATTCTTCAAAGTACTGGCATAATTCATTTAAATCAAATTTAATCTCCTAGGTGATTTAATCACTAAATTACATTAATTATCGTAGCCAATCAAATCAAATCAATTCAATTCTATCAAAAAAAATAAAAAACATGGCTAAGGTAATTAATTAAAAGGAATTAAATAAATCCTAATTACACCTCATCACTTGCAAAAAGGAAATCCAATACCCTATCCTAATTAATTTAATTAATTGGCTTTAGTCCTAATTAATTATCAAAAGCAACCAAAAGCTTAAACAATTAATTTCCCCTATTATTGAATGAATATATTATTTATAATTCATTTCATTAATATTTCTTTTAACCCCTACCCTAACCTATCTCAACCACCTTACCCCTGGGTTTGAACTACTCCCAACCCCTTCACCCATGCTAAGCCTAATTCTAATCTTAATCACATCTTAACCCACTCCCTAATGATGTCACATTCTTAATATTTTTGATTAGGAATTCAACTCATTCCAAAAATTCCACTTTCTTAAGCTCCCCTTCCCTCAATGTCCACTTTCTCACGCTTGGACTTACACCCTCACTATGCTTCATTAATGCTCTCATAAATGCATCATTAATGCTTATACCCTCACCACGCCTCATAAATGTTATCCCTCATTAAGGCTCTTACATGTGCATTTAATGGCCTTATCTCTCCCCTCACTCCTAATTTCTTCTATAAATAGAATGAGTTTTAAGCTCAATGGGCCCCTAATTTTGGATTGTTGAAAGCATTGTTATGCTATTCATATCATTAGAGATCTATATTGGATTTTAGCTTTCTTATTATGCATTGTTATAATCTTCATATTTAGAGCTTAGAATGCATATTTCTTGTGCATGTAGATTAGTTTCATTTAAATAATTTATTCTAGGTTGTATATGTCACTGATAAATGCATTATTTGAGGGCAATTATTACGTTTTTCACACTCCTCCTAGATAGGAAGAAATAGGTCAATTTTAGTGATTGATATGCTTGCTAACCCTTGTTTTTCACTAATATAATGACTTATTGAAGTGTTGTGTTGTAGCTAACAGGTAGACAAAATAACACACACAGTTACTAGCATTAGAAACTCTGGAGGTACTTACAGTGAGGAAGAAGTGACTGCAAAGATACTCAGATATTTGAGACCTGATTATAAAACTAAAGTACAAGCTATAGAGGAGATTATACCCTTGACACCAAAATTCACTAGAGAGGTGTTGATTGGAAAACTAACTACTCTTGAGGCCGTAGAATTACGAGATACTTTACCTAAAGTTGAGTCAGCATTCAAGGCAACCATGCATAAGAACAAAAAGACCTTATCAGGAATTGCTAGCACCATCAATGGTGACCTAAGAGAAGAGCTTGGAGACTATGTTGAGGAATGGGAATAGATATAGGAAGAAGAAAGAAGTCTAGATGAAGTGGTAGCATTGATCACTAGAAGAGAGAAGAGATGTAAGGGTAAAATTGAAGGGAAATTACCTTTGAAATGTTTTTCATGTGACAAGATTGGTCATTTTGCATCTAGATGTCCTACAAGGGTTCCTAAGCATAAAGGTGAGTTTTACAAATCAAAGTATCCTAAAGATAAGGAATGTTATTATGCTAGTGAGGGTATTTATGATGATGATGGTGACTATGATGAAATTGGATTTATTGTTATAAATAATGATGAACCTATACATGAAGAAAAATCCTTAGTATCTTGTGTTGAAAAGAAATATAAATGGGTCATAGACAGTGGTTGTTCAAATCATATGACTGGAGATAAAAACAAATTTGTGATTTTGAAAAGATATGATGGTGGTATTGTTATATTTGGTGACAATACTCCTAAACTTATCATTGGAGTAGGATCTATTTCTCTTGATTGAAAGACAAATAATGACAATGTATTACTTGTTCATGGACTTAAGCATAATCTGTTGAGTGTTGGACAATTAGTGGACATAGGTTATTAGTTGAAATTGATTAATGAGAAATTCTCTATCAGAAGTAAATCAAGAGATTTGATGGCATCTGGTACTAAATCTAGAGGTAATGTATTTGAATTGAATACATATGAAGCTTCTTGTTTTATTGCAAAGGTTGATGACAGTTAGCTGTGGCATAGAATATTTTTTCATGTTAAATTTGATAACATTGTGATGGCAAGTATGACTAATGCTGTGAGAGATCTACCTAAGATTTTAAAGCCATCTAATAGTATGTGTAGAGAGTGTGTTATGTGAAAGTAGACCAAAATCAGTTTTAAAAGAAAATCTTATTTAATAAAAGGGAAGTTGGATCTGGTGCATATAGATCTATGTGGTCCTATAAGAACAAGATCATATTATGGTGAAAGGTACTTTATACCTTTTTTTGATGACTTTTCTAGAATGATGTGGGTTACATATTTGAGAGAGAAATCTAAAGCATTTGAAAAATTCAAGTTATTTAAAGAAAAAGTTGAGAATGAATTTGGTTTGAAGCTAAAATGTTTGAGATCAGACAGAGGTGTAGAGTTTACATCATACTTATTTAATACCTACTATGAAGAACATGGAATATACAGACAGACATTAGCTCCTAGAACTCCACAACAGAATGGGATAAAAGAGAGAAGAAGCAAAACCATATTAGATGCTGCAAGGACTATGTTGCTGGAAGGAAAGGTGGCACATGTTCATTGGAAAGAAGCAATTGGCACTGCTGTGTACAACTTGAATAGAATTAATATTAGAGAAGGTACAAGTAAGACTCCTTATGAATTATGGTTTGATCATACACCTACTGTAAAATATTTTAGAATATTTGAAAGTAAATGTTATATGAAAAGAGATGATGAGATAGGGAAGTTTGATGCTAGAAGTGATGAATGAATTTTTCTTGGTTATTCTACTAAGAGTAAAGCATATAAATGTTTCAATCTAAGATTGAGGAAGTTGAAAGTGCTAATGTGATGATAGATGAAAATTTTCATATTTAGGAAAGAATGTATAACTATGGTCAGATTATAGAGATGAAAGAGGTCACTCCTAAACTTGAAGAACCTTTGATGATTGAAAATGAATTTGAAGATCAAGTGACTGAAGTTACTGAGACTCCAAAGACTCTGAGGTATGTTAAGAAGAACAATCTCAAAGATAAAATTATTAGTTATAAAAATAAAGATATGATGACTAGATCTAGAGTTAGAGATTAAATTTTGTTTGATTTATCAAGTTGAGCTAAAGACTACTGATGAAGCATGTAGAGATGAATCTTAGACTAAAGCTATGGAAGAATAACTTGAACAGATAAATAAAAACAATACTTGGGAATTGGTTCCAAGACCTAAGAACAAAAATGTGATAGGAACTAAATGGGTTTTCAGAAATAAGATTGATGAGGAAGGAACAATGGTAAGCAACAAGGCTAGATTGCTGTGTAAAGGCTACTCACAATAAGAAGGCATATACTATGAAGAAAATTTTTCTCCTATTGCTAGGTTGGAAGCTGTGAGATTATTTCTTGCTTACGCTACACATAAAGACTTTAAAGTATATCAGATGGATGTGAAATCAACATTATTGAATGGTGATCAAGAAGAAGAAGTTTACATTAATCATATTGATGGGTTTCCTTTGATAGAGGATGGAGACATGGTTTGTAAGCTTAAGAAAGTACAGTATGAACTGAAACAAGCACCTAGAGTATGGTATGCAAGACTAGACAAGTATCTACTTCATCTTGGTTTCAGAAAAGGTAAAGCAGATAGTAATTTATATTTAAGAAATGATGAAGATGCAATATTAATCATAGAATTTTTTGTTGATGATATCATTTTTGGAGGAAATGATAAGATGAGTAAGAAGTTCTCTAAAGAAATGGAAAATGAATTTGAGATGTCAATAATTGGTGAAATAAATTTTTTTCTTGGTTTGCAAATTAATCAGAGTAAGAATGGTATTTTTATATCTAAGACCAAGTATCTTAAGGAAATGTTGATGAATTTTAGAATGGAAGATTGTAAACCTGTTGGAACACCTATGGTGACTAGACATAAACTAACTAGTAATGATGAGACTCAAAGTGTAGTTCAGATAAAGTATAGATCTATGATTGGTGGTCTAAAATATCTAACTCACACTAGACCAGATATTACCAATGAAGTTTGTATTGTGGCAAGGTATCAAGAAGATCCCAAAGAGACACATCTTGATTCTATGAAAAGAATTTTCAGATATTTGAAAGGAACAACAAAATATGGATTATGGTATGAAAAATTAGATGATTTCATTTTACAGGCTTATACTGATGCTGATTATAGAGGTAATGTGGATGACAAATAGTATACTAGTGGTGGTGCATTTTTCCTTGGGAAAAGGTTGGTTTCTTGGTTGAGAAACAAGCAGAACTGTATTTCTCAATCTACTGCTGAATTAGAGTATGTTGTTGCTGCAATAAATTGCACACAAGTTGTTTGTATGACAAAAAATGCTAAAGAACATTGGAATAATTTTTGAAGAACCAGTGGTTATCCATTGCGATAACACCAATGCAGTGAATATGTCAAAGAATCCTATAATCCATTCAAAGACTAAACATATTACTATTAAGTATCATTTCTTGAGGGAGAAGGAAGTAGAGATAGAAATTAAACTGGAATATATTAGCACAAAGGAACAGATAGAAGATATATTTAAAAAACCTTTGCCAAAAAAAGGTTTTGAGTATCTTAGAAGCATGCTTGGGGTCAAAGTCCATCCTTGTGATAATTAATTGATGTAGATATGCATCATTCCAAGGGTTTTCAGAGCTATATCATTTTCTAGACCTGATGTATGGATCTACTCCTCAGGGGGAGTAATCAAAGGAACACTAGAGCACATTTGGGTGATCTTGCACCTGGCTGTTGGATATGGAGATTAGAAAAAACTACATAAGATTACAGATGAGTTATGGAACCCTTTTCCATTGCTGCCAAAGGGGGAAGGAATCCATGTGAAAATCCCTACTATTTTGGGGAGATTTGTATTGAGTATATTGAGATGTTTGTATTGAGAGGAGAAAGTATTTTTTGATTTGATTTTGGGTTGATGAATTTTCCCATGTGTTTCCATCAAAGCCAAAGGGGGAGATTATTGGATGATATCGGTTTTGGGTACTGATCATGTTTTTGATATTCATGTTTTGTCACTGATGTCAACATATGTTTTTATGGAGAGAAGAGACTGGTTACTTGACTGGCAGAAGTGTACGGACACTATACAGATGTTTCAGAATGATCAAAGTTGGTTATATGAAGAAGGATGTGTGATGACCTTATTCCTAAGGTCTCTTGGCTTTATATTACATATTGAGGCTATTACAGTTGCTTTGGTGAAGACTGGTTTATGGACTGTAACTGTGATGCTTGACAGAGTAGGTCTCTGTGTTTTGGGTATATCTTACTGGCAAAGATATTTTTGGTGAAGTGAGATTACAAGAGGAAAGAAGACATATTTTGGAATAATGGGTTGTGTTCAATTGTTGTGTGATTACTGGTGACATCAGTTGTGGAGTGTAACCTAGAGGAGACCTATTTTGGTGGCTGACTTTAGACATGTAGCGTGTAAAATGAATTGTGAGCGTGGATTGCAGATATGGAATTATAACTGATGGATTGTATTTGATGTTTACTTGTTATAGGTACCATGTGTATCTTAGCAAGGTGTTAAACAATTATTTGTATATTGGGAAAGCCCAATTGGCTGACCTAATTAATTATTTGTGTATTAGGAAAGATTAACTGGTTGACCTAATGAATTATTGTAATAGAGTATATATGAGTGATATTTTATTTTGGAAAGATGTGCTAATGCAAGAGATTGAAAATAGAGAAGTGAAAGCTACATGGCTTGTTTGGCTGCTGGATGTAGATCAAAGTTTGTGAAAAGAATACTTCATTGGAACTGACCAAGCAAAGACAATTTCTGTCAGACAGTTCACTGGATTGTATATCCCTATATATACTTGTTCAGATAGTGAATCCTTGAGGGTGGATTTAACCTTCTTTGGGAAGTGTGCCTGGGTAGTAAGCCTACTACTTTTTTGAATCTTAACAGGGTCTGTCTCCTAACATGGACTATGTACTATAATTATGTTATAAGCTCCTAATAGGGCTAAATATTTTAACAAGGATACTATACTCTCAGTACATTATTTGTGGGTTCTAATTCCCACTGGGGTTTTACCTTTAACAGGGTTTCCTCGACAAAAAGTATTGTGTTATTGTGTTGGAATTTATTGTGTTATCATTTGCATTGCAGTTTTGGTTTATAAATTTTAAAGTTTAATAATTTATATATCACAACTGATTCACCCCTCCCTATCAATTTTCTTGTGGATTGTTATTCCTACTTGATCATGCTAGGTTTTTGAATGTTGTACGACATTTTATTTCTAAACAATCTCTATGTTTTGGCATATCACATTTATTGTGAGATCTTAGGGGGTTTATAATGTCTTTGAAAACCTTTGACCCAACAATTGATGCTAGTGCTAGAGTTGTTGCGATAGATGTGGTGGAACCCATATTTGTAGATTGGTTTGTGTTCATAATCAATCTAGGAATAATTTCTTTGCATTTTTTTTACTGATCTTCTATAGCCTTCTAGTTTAAATATTATAATTATTACTTACATTTCTTATTTCTTTGATGCAGATAAAAATCTAAAAAATTCAAAGTCGAAATACAATGGTTGTAATTGACATACAGTTTATGCAGTCATATGATTGTAAACTTACCCTCTATATACCTATAAAATTATGGTGCAATGAAATAGTGAGCAATTTTCTATCCATTATGGGGGAAAGGTATTCTGGTCTCAACCCCATGATAATCGAAGTAGTCAAACAAGAGTTGTCAATGTTTGAAAGTTTACACTCAACGTACACACAGATTCTATTAATTAACATGAAACCACAGAACAAGGGCCGCGTGTCATATGTGGTCTGCTTGAATAAAACTAAACCAACTCATATATGATCAGATTAAGATTTGATCCAACAGTCGAGCGCAATGGAATTATCGCAAGCTATGTGCTATTTAAACACTACGCGATGGTGAAAAGAGTGACAGGTTTCCCAGGCCTGCCAAGATATACAGGTGGAATGATGAGGATACAGGTGTCAGTATTTTCTTGGTGAAGTATAATGACTAGAATACACGAAGGCGCATAAACTAAAGTAAAAGACTGACTACTTAAACACTATCTTTTAGCCTGTGCTTTAAATCACTGGCTAGGACTTAATCGAGTAGGTAAAATAAATTAGAAGATGATTGAGGCATTTAAAGAAAATCAGCGATCGTGGGATGAAATATTTACGGCTCAGCATGATGGCACAATGGAAAAGTGAATGAAGTTTAACCATTGCGTGGTAGCGAAGGATGTGACATGTGGAAGCAACGAAAAAAGAAAAAGGTACTTGGTGACAATATTAAAATTGATTTACTACATGGAATTTAAAACATTATAACCTTTTATAATACATAGGGTTTATTTCATTATTTGATTATCGACTTTGCATGCAGAAAACAAAGGTGGTGAACGTGGTTTGATCAGACGGTTCAGATTCTCAATGATGTGATGAATGATCGCATGCAGACATGATGAAGAGGGATCATAGAGGAATTACCAATGCCATGGTGGCGGTCTATAAAAGGCAAAAAACATGATTCCAAAGACTATGCACTAGAGAATATATTCATTATCATGTGTAGATATATATGAGGTTGAAATGCTCATGAGATAGACTATGGATGAATATATGATTGGAATTGTTGGAATAATGATATATTTGGCATCAGTGAATGCACTTAATGAAAACACTTATTCGATTTTGAAAGCTTACCGAGCTCATCACTCAGTCCACAGCCTATACCAAGCATTCAGTAAAGCTCACCGATCAAACAGTTCAAACCGAGCAGTAAGGTAGTCACCGAGTATATGAGAAAAATAGCAGTTACCGAGCAGACGGTAGTCACCGAGTCATCAGTCGAAGATAAGCAAGAAGTCAGTTACTACCGAGTCACCAGTGGTTACCGAGTAACAATATATCTACCGAGTCACCACAGCTACCGTGTTCCAAGCTACACTTCGGGACTAGTATGAACTGAGCTTCTACTCTTACCGAGAGCATGACGATGCCGAGTATTGTAGTGGATGCCGAGTATCAGAAGATCACCGAGCCAGCTTGAGGAACCGAGCTTCTACCGACACAGAAATATTTTGTTCACCTATGTAAGGCCGACTTAGAAATAAGTTTATGTTATTAATTTGTATGAGGCCGACCTTATGACATGTAAATTGTAATTATGGACGGTATATATATGTAGTGTATTGTACCATCTGATGTATGGAAGTAATGGAGTAACATGTAAGCATGGATATATGAAATTAGAAAAAGCAGAGCAGAGACTGCAATAAGGCAGCAGAGCAGAACATTTTCGCCGAGTTAGTAAAGGAGCAGAATTGACATATCTATCACAATAGGTGATCAGCAATCAAAGGATCTTATCAGCAATTAAGTTGTAAATCAAGATCTACTATTTCATCCTAACAGTTGAATCAGTTTTGTAAATCCTTTTACCGGGTATACTTAACAGTCTTTTGTAAATCTCTTAACAGAGTGCATACTTCATTGTATGTTTGTAAATCCTCTAACCAGGTGGACCTAGCAGTCCTAATTGCTTTTAACAGGGCAGATCATCAGAAGTGATCATTGTAAGCCTTAACCGGCCAACTTTATACTGC
>MU227896.1:2249803-2272108 GCA_018584345.1 Thuja plicata
TGTTCACCTATGTAAGGCCGACTTAGAAATAAGTTTATGTTATTAATTTGTATGAGGCTGACCTTATGACATGTAAATTGTAATTATGGACGGTATATATATGTAATGTATTGTACCATCTGATGTATGGAAGTAATGGAGTAACATGTAAGCATGGATATACGAAATTAGAAAAAGCAGAGCAGAGACTGCAATAAGGCAGCAGAGCAGAACATTTTCGCCGAGTTAGTAAAGGAGCAGAATTGACATATCTATCACAACAGGTGATCAACAATCAAAGGATCTTATCAGCAATTAAGTTGTAAATCAAGATCTACTATTTCATCCTAACAGTTGAATCAGTTTTGTAAATCCTTTTACCAGGTAGACTTAACAATTTTTTGTAAATCTCTTAACAGAGTGCATACTTCATTGTATGTTTGTAAATCCTCTAACCAGGTGGACCTAGCAGTCCTAATTGCTTTTAATAGGGCAGATCATCAGAAGTGATCATTGTAAGCCTTAACTGGCCAACTTTATACTGCAGTACCAAAGTTTTGTGGGTACCATCCCCACCCCAGTTTTACTTTCTATTTGGAAGGTTTCTGGGTTACCAATCTTTGTGTTATGTGTTATGAATGTCTACATTTTCATACTTGCAGTAGATTAGATGAATGAATGGTTAAAGAATATAAAAGTGCAGAAATACTTTAAAGTTTTAAGTGTTACTGATTCACCCCTCCCCTCTCAGTAACTCTGTTAGTCCTGAATATTTCCAACATGGAATATCATTATGATGTAGATCGATTGTCTAATTTATTTTTGCAGACATATTATGAAATAATTTTTAAGTTATTATGAGACCTAATCGGTGGATAACTGTTAAGAAATAAGCATAACTAGTTCTTCCATTATTGTAATTAAACATTTGGTTATTGATTGCTAGGTTAGGTATTTTTAAGGAATCTTCATGTTTATCTAAATCTTGCATCCTTTGGATTCCATGCTTATAAGGATACCAAGATTAACACTGAGGACACACTAAGACTTACTGTTACTATAGTCAGATGGGATAGATGAATCAATAACTGTAAACTTGAATTCTATTGTACTATTTTATAAAATCAAATAAAGATAAGTCCTTTTTCCTTCCATATATATAATTATTTCATTATCATTTTACAATTAGTCCCTCAGATAAACCAATAGAACTTCTTGAAAGTGATAGTTTGATGTGCATGCTTCCTAATTTTATTCACAGTCTATATTTTCAATTGGTTTTCTCATTTTTCATGGTTAAATTCTGTTGATTGAAGCCTCAATCAATTGATCTATCATATGAGAAGTCTTACCCCTTTTGAAATATCTTTGAATTTGTTTTAGGTTGCATGTACATTTCATATAACCTTTGAAGTGATAAGTTTTCTTGTAAAACTATCTTTGAGGTTGAACATAAGATTGAAATGACAGTGACTCTATTTCCCATTGTGGATTAAGGAATTGTTCTTTCTTGCTTATTGGATTATGGTCATATTTTCATTGTTGATAGTTTTGAGACACTATACCCATTTTATCTATTCAGTTTATATCTTGTATCCATCAATAATTATTAAAATATTTGCAACATTTAATTTAAACACTTCAATTTTCATTGCTCCTAGTTTAGGGATCTCATTAGTACTTTTCCATACTTTCAGATAAGAAAGTTTTGAACACACACTATCTTCTCTAAAAAGATCTAAGGATTTGGGAGATAAGTCTAGGGTATAGGCCTACCAGCCTTGGTTCTATAGAGCCACAATTGCAGAAGGTTGAAACTTAAAATAGGTTGAAACCTTGTCAGTTAGAAAATCCCTTGGTTTTCTCACCATTGGATAGGTAAAATCCTTAGGAAATCCAATCTCTTGATTTGAGCACCAACAGATTGGCGACTCTATTAGGGACATTCATAATTAAAGAACATTTTTTAGAGTTTTTGGTAGTAGAAGCTAGGCTCTTCTAGGAGAAAAGAATCCAGTAGAAAAATAAAGTATTTTCTTCTAAGAAGAAGGTGGCAACTCTACAATTTTAAAGTGGTGATAAATTTGGTCATATAATTTGGTTATTGACTATCTCATGTGGGGTAGAATATCCTTACATCCAGTTCAACATGAATTAGACTTAAGCCTAAGAAAATGTAGGACTTCAAGTGTAAATATGTCATATGTATCATGTGTGATATACCCTGATAAGGATGATCAAGAGTATGCTTGTGAAAAATTCCCTAATTCAAGCCATCATAGCCATGAAATTAGTGATGAAAATTGTAATATTTTTTTCCAAGGTAATAGAGGAGGACATGAGTCTCAACATGATCCAAATTAGGAAATGACTGAAAGAGAGAAAATAATTAACAAATGGGATGTTGTATTTCATGAGATGGCCAATATAGGATCAGAAGATGAAGAAATAGTCATGGCTCTTAAAAGACAGCTAGAAGAGGTACTGAGGAAAATGATAATAACAAGAAGTACAATCTGATCACCAAGAGATAAAGAATCTCCTAAGGATGATAGAAATGGAGTTTACAATCCTCCTAACAGGAAGAACAGTGGGCATGTTTTTAACAATGATCATACCAACCCTTTGTTTGAACCAGACAATAGAGGAAGAACTGATAAAAACAACAATGATTGGGAAAGAAGAGGTCATTGGGAACAATGGAACAATAGAGAACATCATAACCAAAACAATAGAGTGAATCCTAACACATTTGACCAACATGAACAAAATAGACATCAAAATAGTGGAAGGATGTATAGTAGATATCAAAATAATAGGGATCATAATAATGGCCCAAGAGATTATAATACCAACTCAAATTTTGGACAAAGAAATAATTAGAGATTCCAAAATATAAATCAGCAGAATCAAAGACATGGAGCCATCAATCAAAATAGAAACATCTATAGAGCCCCAATGGCTTCTGACAGATATAGACAGTTATATTTTTATGGCATAAGGGGATGTCCTAATGACATAAAAAATTAATTAAGGAGTGCAATTCCAAAGTTTTCATGGAATGGGTTAGAATCAACAGAAGTGCATTATGTAAATTTGAAGACTATTATGCAAGAATTTGATGAATTCAATGACGATGTATACATGAAGATTTTTTTTAAATACCTCATAGAAGATGCAACAAAATGGTTCATAAGTCTACCAGATAATCACACTTCTTTTTCTTCACATGAGTTGACAAGTATGAAGAAAAATCAAAATGAATTTATGGCTGAATTCAATAAAAGATTCAACAAGGTTCTAAATAGGATTCCAAGGGATGTTCAGCTTGTTGATGCCTTTCTAATTGATGATCATATTTTTTTCATTAGTATACAAAGGAAATAGTTTTTGAACCATCGGTAACATGATCATTGAAAGACAGGTTTATAGTGCAACCCAATATAGCAGTTCACAAAGGTCACCAAAACTAGTTTTCACCGACAGAATGATCACAGTGTAAACCAACAACATAGTCTATAGTGTAAACTGACAGATAGTCTATAGAGAAACCCAAGAAGTAGAATGTCTATAGAGACATCACCAAGGAAAGACTAAAGAGAAACCGGAGCACCAGTCTACCAGGAGATAGCTTTAATTCTGAGAATTGTGGATTTGAGTTACAGGTCAAATAAAACACTTAAGTTTAATATTTAGCTTTAAAGCTTATCTTTAAAACCATTTCTTGAGGGACAAGTAAAGCACATGTAATTGTTTCAAATCAGTCTAACTGATTCTAAACATGCAAACTAGGAGATCAAGGTCAAGTTGTAAACCTTTGATCATAGAGTTTTCATTGTAAAGCATGAAACCTATTTAAGTCAACTCATTGTATAAATATATGTGTAGTCAATCAAAACAAATGGGTGTGATGGTGATTTTATCCAAAGAGCACATCTAAGGATCAAACATAGATTTTTATGCAGAAGGACATCAAAAGATGAAATCAATTATAAAGAACAAGATTCAAGTCTACTGAGCAAAACAAAGGTATTAGTCAATCACTATAGGTGATACATCATATTGTCAACTTTAAAGGATCTGTACTCAGCTATTCAAGATTGTATATAATGAGGTCAATAAGTATTTTTGACTACATTCTAACAACTGTAGAAAATAAAAGAAATCCTTTAAGAAGGTGGATTTAACAATCCTTATGTAAATCTCTTGACCGAGTGCACACTAAATAGTGTTGCCAAATATCTTAACCAAGTAGACCTAACCAGTCTAAAATTTTACTCCTAACAGGGTAAGATCATCAGAAGTGATCAAATTTGTAACCTTAACTGACACCTTCCATTCTACAGATAGTGAAGCTTTGTGGGTTTCATCCCCACCATAGTTTTAACCTTCTAACAAGGGTTTTCTACATTACCAATTCTTGTGTAATGTGTACTTACATTTCATAAATGTTTCTATGAATGTTTACATGCAATTAAGTTTATGTTATGATATTATATGCATAAGATAGAAAAGAATCTATGGTCAGTAATGCAAGGAATTGATTACTAAAGGATTAAAGGTTAATTGATAATTTTTTTTAAGGGTACTAATTCACCCCTCCCCTCTTAGTACACACCATTACATTATTCCAACAATTGGTATCAGAGCTAGATCTCTTATTCGGAAAAGTTTATATCACTTGAGAGAAAAGATCACACAATGGAAAGGTACAAGCTAGATAAGAATATTGAGAATCAAAATTTGTAGATACAGATCTTCTATGAGAAATACAAAGAAAAAAGAATCAAGATGAGAGGGTTGCTGGATGAAAGAAAAGTTATGGAATCTCACTGTAATGAAATAGACTATCATGAAGAAGAGATACCTGATTTGTTTGAGTCATCAGGATCTACATCTCACAATACATCAGACACATCAGAAGGAAGCATTAAAACTCTGAATGAAATCAATCAAAATCTGATAGAGAAAGTAAAGGTACTTCAAACCAGTCAAGAGACACAGATTGTAAGGATGATTGATGTAATGAATAATGCTAGACAAGATGATCAAGAAATAAAAATAGCTATTGATGATAGGAAGATCAGTAAAAAACAACAAGAGAGTGAATCAGAGATATAAAGACTTACTAAACCCCATCATGAGATCACCAATCAAATAGTTCTTATGAGTCATGAGGAAAACTGAATGAGCATAGAACTCAATGGGAAATTGGAATCTATTGGTGAGATAAGAGAAGAAAATGAAAGACTGAATCATGAAGTAAGGATTCAGAAAAAACACAATGATATGATAAAGAAAGCTAAAGAAAGTACAAAAAGAATGGATGATTTTCTGAATGGAAAAGGAGACTCAACAACAATACCAGTCTAGGGTATATTGAGCATGGATAATCAGGCCACACATCAAATTTTTGCAGGAGAAAAGCTAAAGGTATTCCTAAATCCACATCTACATTCATAGGAAACTATTATAACTATAACAAGAAAGGATACAAAGGATATGAATGTAAATCTAAGGTGAAACAACCAAAGAAGGAATCCCACATGGAAAAATATTTTCCTACTTGCAAAATGAATGGGAACACATCTCTTGAGTGTAGGAAAAAGAAAAGGCAAGCATAGAAGCCTAAAGAACAAGAAAATACTCAACCAAGAAGAGTCAATAAATCATATGTTTGGGATTAAAACACATGGGAAAATTGCATATGTGGTAGATATGGACACATAGTTGCAAAGTAAATAAGGAAATGGATGAGAAGGTCTAGCAATTGGACTAACACTAGAATGGCATTCTTACACTGTCATAGGGTCATTCGTCTAAGCAAGGACTACAAAGACTGAGTGACAGAGACAGACACTTTTGCCAATGGAAATACGATTGAAGACATCAGGAAGATGAGAAAAAAATATGGATGAAAGCTACAAATAGTGATGATGCTAGACCAAGAAATACAATTGGTGACACCTTATCCAATGGATTTGGTGATATCACCACCCCCACCTAAGAAGAACACTTAAGTATGGAACTCCAATATACAAAGCTATATTTTACATCAGTTCCATTATACATTGATAAAATGCCAAACTAGCATGAATAAAGATGCACTATGGTATTACTTGTTATGAATTTGTGAATACAATCACGTTGGTCAAATACATACCGAGAGTCATAGGTAAACATATAAAAGATAAGTTGTTAATGTAAATTGAGAATCATCGGAAATCATGTAAAAAGACAATGAAGTCTTCCCTTCATACCGAGCTCCGTTGGTAAACATGTGAAAGGTCAATTGAATTGACATTTACCCTGAACATCGCATTCTCATTGAGAATGAAGTTAGTATGTTCCCTGAGCAACTCTATCTTCAAACACCGAGAAGTGGGTAAAGCATTTATTGCATGACTTAAGGCATCATCTATAAAAGGGCAACGTAAAAGATGATTCATTCACAAAGTGACTAAGAGTGAAGAGTAAAGCAAAGCAGAGTGAAACAGAGTGAAGAACAATGACCAGATTGTAGAGTGATTCACAAGCATATTCATGGTATTCAAATAGATTCACAACATCTACAACATATCAAGTGAGTAACTAAAACTCACCAAGTTCACAGTTTGTTTACAGGAAAAGCCATAATTTCTAGAAACAATGGAAACCACATCTCATGTCTCCAAGATCAAGAATGAAAAAGGATAAGAAATTTAATTTGATAAAGAAAACTACATGTGAAGAGCCTAAGTACAAATTATGTCCCAAGGTTGCTTCACAACCTAACAATGTTGGAGTGTTCTCAAGCATACCTCCTAGGGTTTTTCTATTCGAGGATGTCTGAGCCTATATCCACTGCAAATTTGTAGAAATCAGATATCTGGAAGTTGAGGAAGCTTACAAGAAGCTTTGCATAGATGGAAACATCAAAGATGAACATAAAGACATTGAGGTGAAAGAGATGACAAATGCCCTAATGTTCCCAAAGGAGTTCAAGAAAAAGTAGATTCGGATAGTTCTTAGCTGGGTACATGACTAAAAGAAGTGGCTGGACTAGCCAAAATAGATCACTAAGGAAGTAATACATGAAGTGACCAGTTATCCAGTAACCGATAAGGCAAAATAACTCAAATATCCTCCTCGCCCTGACATAGAAAAGATGACAGCTATAGTATGAGATGGAAAAGGATTGAAGGTAAATTTCATCACTGATATAGAGAAGAAATTTGGTGCATGTGTGCTGGGATAGAAGGTATTCCAAGCCAGCAAACTGAATGGAATTGCATGTGGAGCAGTTGACACTGCTCATAAGATTGTGAAGAAGGGTCTACAACTGGATCTATCTGAGCTTCTATTGAAGAAACTAGAGGAGAACATGAGGACCATTAGATCAGAAAAATCTAATTCATGTAAGTTTGGTTCACTCCTCATGTGTATATTCTTCTACTTTAAAGATTTTTTACCATTTGTCAGTAATGTCAATTGGGACACTACTGGACTAGTGAAAATTCAAATTAGTGAATTTATTAAGTCACTAGGGGACAACTTTACATCAGTCATGGATGCATATTTCACCAAATTCAAAGATAGAATGAAGAAAAGGATGAAGATACCAGAACAACTAGTGGATCAATATAAATATGATATTTGTTTCATGGTGGACATCGATACAACTTTGATCAAACCAACTATACCTAGGAAAGCATGGTTAGCACCACTTGACTATGAGATAAACATAGATCAGGCAAAAAAAGCTATTGAAGCATTATTGAATAAACCAGTGGACAAATCATTACCAATTTTTGGCACCTATGAAGAAGCTATGGCCAGAATAAAAAAGTCTTAGTTAAAAAGATAGACAGAATGAAGAATAAAATAGTGAAAACACTTGAAAGAAGTTTTCGGTAAATGATGAAGAAAAAAAAGAAGAAGCCACCGAGGGTCAGTCACTCATCAATGAAGGTGAACAAGTGAGTAACTCCAAGTCAACTGATTCCGATGCACCACCTGCAAAGAAACCAAAAAATACTGCTGCATCTAGGACAAGGAGTCAAAATACAAAAGATAAAAACTCACCACTGGTTAATAAAGGAAATGTGAGGACTTATAAAAGAAAGCCTCAAACTGGGAAAAAATCAAAACCAAAGAAAATAAGGAGATTAATCCAAAGAAAAGAAGATAAGGAAGACACTGAACAAGATGAACAACCTAAAAAGAACAAAGTTCCTACCATAATTGATGAGATTGCTGCATTAATCATCAAGCCATGTAGAACACTAGATCCTAATATTAGACAATGGATAACTCTAAAACCCGATGATCAAAATAAGATAGAAGAAGCCATCATCAAGACAATGTGTTTATTCAAATATATACTTGTACAGTTTGATAAGATGATGCCACAAGAACTTAAAGGCAGATTATCAACAAGGTAGACATACCCACTAAATAGTGAAATACAAATAATGGAAATATCCCTCATTTCAATTATGCCACTCGAGTCAAAGATGGAAGAAATTTATGAAATGATGAAGAATCATTCAAAGAAGTTCTCAGAAAAATTGAGAGCCTACAAAGTACTACAAGGAAGCTTAATAGAGCTTGAAAAAGAAAGTGATAAATCTTGGAGAGAAGTACTCAATATACCTAAAGAGGATACAAGACTTGAGAAGGTATTAGCTCTTAGTAAGAAGCCTCATAATGAAGAGAAAGAGGAAACACTGAGTCTTGAACACATCTTAATAAATGAGGCTGAGGATGTCAATCTAGTTGATCTAGCAACACAGGAAACCAAGGCCATGGATGACATACCATAGATTTTTCAATCATTAGGGGATATAAATGATGAAAAAATCAAGGATACAACTATCATAGATATCACTAGAAGTGATCCTTCTGATGAGGTAGAGACAGATGAAGATGTCACTGTTACCACTGAGAAAACCAAGGAAGAGGACACAAAAATGGATGCTGTACATGTTAATATACCAAGGCAAATGCCATTATTGATACAAGCTATCAATATCATCTCAAAAAATGAGAATTCACCCAACCATGATGCAAGCATACCCGAGGATAAGGGTGAAGAGGAGAAATAAAACACAAATGATGAACATAAAATAATAGATGGAGTGTAGAAATATGCAAGTAAAGAAAAAGGTGATGCCACTCCAAAGGATATCAAAGGAGAAGTTGCAGATAAAGCTAAGGTTTATGTGGATACATCTACAACCTACCGACAAGTAAACACTAAGCAGCAAGATAAAGGCACAACACCTCCAAAGCCATCCCCAAGTACATCAGACCAAGTATAAGATATTTCTATGGTACTACATACAACTGCCTCCACCACAATTTCAAAGAAGAAGAAGAAGAATACAGATAAAAATATAGTTACATTGGATGAAATCATTGAAATACTAGACTTTGATCCTAGGACATTGGATCTAGAGTCACTTACAAAGTATGGAGAGCTTTGTAAAAGGAAAACTATACAAGATAAGCTCAAAAAGAAACACAAGGACACATAGGTACTAGAAAATACAAAGGATATACTATTGTAGATTATTCCTGATATCAAAATTGATCAAAATGCTCCTATACTTGATCAATTAGCAATTCTTATTGAAGCCATCACATCACAGAATATAGATGCAGAGAAGGGAATAGAAGAATGTGTAGAGAAGAAGTACCAATACAAGCTAACAGAGAAAATAAACCAAGAAGTGGTAGAGAAGAAGGTAAAGCTATCTAAATTGGTAAATATATTGGAACAAATGATTTTGGAAGTTATAACCTTAGTTCAAAAGTTATGCACAATGATCAATTCACTAAGGAGAGTAGTGAAAAGATTGCAAAGATAGATGCATATCTTAATGCTAGTGCACAAGGTCTCACAACCAATGACAATACATTCAAGTTGCATTATGAAAAGATTATGGAAGAAAAAAGGTTGAGACTTGAGATTCAAGAGGCAGAATTCAAATTGAGAGATGAGGTAACCATGCTCCAGGCTCTACTACTACCGAATCTCACATTACTACAACAATATATGACTTCGGTAAGATCATTGATTGCCACACCATAAATGTCTATAAAAAAAGATACATGATATGCATGCAAGAATCACCTTGGAAATCATGACCCTTGAGCACCTAAAAGAACAATGGGATAAGAAAATAGAGGAGATGCAAAAATACCATTCCCACATTTTTGACAAGTTGTAAATATTACACCTTTGTCATTATTATAAAAAAGGGGGGGAATTGATATGATAAAAGAGGAAATGAATTGGTGTGATAAGGTGAAAGGGGGAAATGATGAAAGAGGGGAACTATACGTATAAAGGAAAGTTTATATACATGTACATATACTATACCAAGGCATGCACATAGGGGGAGTCATATTGACAATATAAAATACATGGTGTATATACTAAAAATTTTAGTTTTGCACATATCAATTTTTGATACTAATGCCAAAGGGGGAGATTGATAATCATATTTTTTCATTAGTATACAAAGGAAAAATTTTTTGAACTGTCAGTAACATGATCACCGAAAGACAAGTTTATAGTGCAACCCAACACAACAGTTCACAGAGGTCACCGAAACTAGTTTTCACCAACAAAATGATCACAGTGTAAACCGATAACATAGTCTACAGTGTAAATAGACAGATAGTAAACAGAGCAACCTGAGAAGAAAAATGTCTACAAAAACATCATCGAGGAAAGACTATAGAGCAACCTGAGCACCAATGTACCGAGAGATAACTTTAATTCCAAGAAATGTGGATCTGAGTTGCACGTCAGATAAAACACTTAAGTTTTATATTTAGCTTTAAAGCTTATCTTTAAAACCATTTCTTGAGGGACAAGTAAAGTACATGTAATTGTTTTAATCAATCTAATTGATTGTAAACATGAAAACTAGGAGATCAAGGTCAACTTAAAGCGTGAAACCTATTTAGGTCAACTCATTGTATAAATAGATGTGTAATCAATCAGAACAAATGGGTGTGATGATGATTGTATCTAAAGAGCACATCTAAGGATTAGACAGAGATTTTTATGCAGAAGGACAAAAAAAGATGAAATCAGTTATAAAGAACAAGATTCAAGGCTACTAAGTAGAACAAAGGTATTAATAAATCACTAAAGGTGATATATCATATTGTAAACTTTAAAGGATATGTACTCAACAATTCATGATTGCATATAATCAGGTCAATAAGTATTTTTACTACATTCTAACAAGTGTATCAAATAGAAGAAATCCTTTAAGAAGTTGGATTTAACAATCCTTATATAAATCTCTTAACAGAGTGCACACTAAACAATATTTCTAAATCTCTTAACCGAGTAGACCTAACTAGTCTCAAATGTTACTCCTAATAGGGTAAGATCATCAGAAGTGATCAAATTTGTAGCCTTAACTAACACCTTCCATTCTTCATATTGTGAATCTTTGTGGTTTTCATCCCCACCGCATTTTTTACCTTCTAACAGGGGTTTTCTGTGTTACCAATTCTTGTGTAATGTGTACTTACATTTCATGAATGTTTCTATGAATGTTTACATGCAATTAAGTTTATGTTTTGATATTACATACATAAGATAGAAAAGCATCTATCCTCAGTAATGCAAGGAATTGATTACTAAAGGATTAAAGGTTAATTGATTAAAAGTTTTAAGGGTACTGATTCACCCCTCCCCTCTTAGTACACACCATTCCATTATTCCAACACTAATTAATTTCTATATGGGTGCTTTTGATAATAAGACAAATTCTGAAATCAGATCTCATAAGCCTTCTACTTTGGCACATGCTCTCAAGATTTCTAGAGGTATTGAAAATGATAGGAAGGCATTTGGTATAATATAAGAGGGAGGAAACTCATTTGTTCAATCCAAAAGAGCGTAATAAACACTAGGAGGAATACATATTAGATAAGCTTAGGAATATGGTGAAAGGCCTCCAAGTGAATAATGGAAGAGACAATTTTAAGTAGAACCAGAATAATCGGGTACCATAAAAAAATGATAGATATAAATTAAAAGATATGCCTTATAGCAAAAAATGGAAGGATGGGAAAATAGTGAACAAGAATTACATACTCCTAATCCATTGAGGAAGAACAACCATTTTGTGGAAAGCTATCCATGGTGTGAAGCCCTCATATTACCACATTCTTATGAACATTGTGTTGTTACCCAAAGATGGAGAGAGGATGAAGATAAGAATGATGATCAACAACCTATAGTGAATAATTTATCAATAGATCATATGTGGGGATATGATGACTATAGCTCCTCAGATGATTACTACTGCAGGGATGGCCTAAATAGAGTATATCAATATGGGAGATATCAGGAGAGTACTCCAAGGTTAAGAGAATTAACAAAAGAGGAGAAGAAAGCATACATAATAGCTGCAATAGAAGAAGCAAGAAGTAATTATAGGTTAAGGAATAGAACAATAAATGTATACAAAGGGAAACCTGACCAAGGAACTGATCCAAAGAGGCTGAAAAACAAAAACATTACTCAAGATAAATAGGTAGATCCTCAAGACTTTCAACCAATAGTAAGAGAAAAGGTGGTTAGTAAATCTCTTCCCAATGAATGTTCTTTCATGTCTAATGAATTATCTCAAGTTAAGATATTTGTTCCTTTGCTTGAAATAGTTAAAACACCTAAATATAAAAATGAATCTTTGAAAATATTGTCTAATGTAGGTAATAAGGAAGATCTTAACCAAGAAGTAAAGGATCCTCCAGCTATTTATCTAGGAACAACTTTAAGAAAAAATGGAAATAAAATTGATCCTTTTTATCTTACTATATTGATAAACAATATATTGGTAAAGAATTGTATGATAGATTCTGGTGCAGCAGTGAATATTATGCCTAATGATGTAATGAAAGAATTAGGAATGAATGTTGATAACAAATTCAGTAGATGTTATGATATGGATAATAGATCTTTTCCTGTTGTAGGTATAATGAAGAATGTTGAATTTCAATTTCATACATGTTCTTAAATGTCTTATAAATTGGATATTATTGTAGTTGAAGTTCCTTCCAATTATGGAATGCTTCTATCTAGACAATGGTCTAGCTTAGTAGGAGGTAGTATTAAATTAGATCTTTCTTATGCTTCTATTCAAGTGAATGGTAGGGATGTGAGAATTTATAGGGAGAATACAATTCCATACATTATTGAGGATGTGGATCCAAGCTTGTTTACACATTTCTATCATTCTGATATGGATAACTTTCAGGTAAGTATTTCAAAAAATTCAATGCATAATATTGAACCTATTGAATTACATGCTGAAGTAAGTAACAATACAATTTGGAAGATGGATTTTGATGGTGCTTGTTGTAGGGATGGTAATGGAGATGGTGTCATTTTCTTTTCCCCTGATAAGAAAATATTTAAATATTCCTTTTAACTAGATTTTGAATGTACTAACAATGTTGCAGAGTATGAAGCTCTACTTCTTGGTTTGAGGATAGCTAGTAAGCATAGAATAAAATGTTTAAGTTTTTTTGGTGATTTTCAATTTATTATTTCTCAAGTTAAAAGTAAATTTGTTGCTAAGAAGCCTCATCTTAAAAGATATATAAATGAAGTATGGGATTCTATGAAATTTTTTAATGCTTTTTCTATTGACTGGATAGATAGATCAGAAAATATCCTTGCAGATTTTATGGCTAATTTGGCATTGAAGCATAATGACATCCCTTGTGAAGACATAGTTCAAGTTGAAGTTAAAACTAGGCTTGCTATACCTGATAACATCAACACCTTGCAAATCTTTGAAGATGACAGAGATATAATCAAATTTTTAGCATGTGTACAAGAGTATGAAGATCATTTGATAGACTTGAATGATCATATAGAAATAGAGAATGGGAAAGAAGTATTGTTTGGAAAGGAAGTCATTCAACTTAAAACCAATAAGGTTCCAAAAGGTCTTGTAGAAATGGAGATATTGTTTGACAATAAAGATCCAAAAATGGACAAGAAAAGCACCAATGTCACAATGGATGAAGTAGAAAGGATAAACTTGGGAAATGAAGAGACTCCAAAGGAAGTATTTGTGGGTAAAATCTTAACCCCCAAGATCAGAACATATATCTTTAAATTATTGAGAAAATATAGGCATGTATTTTCTTGGTCCTATGATGACCTTAAAGCTTATTGAGAGGACCTTTTTTAACATGAGATATCTTTGAAGCCTAATGCCAAACCATTTAGACAAAGACAAAGACCCATAAACCCTACCCTAGCTCCCAAAATCAAAGATAAGCTAATTAAGATGAGGCATGTTGGTATAATAAATCCAATTAGACACTCAACATGGGTTTCAAATTTGGTCCCTATGAGGAAGAAGAATGGTGATATCAAACTTTGTGTAGATTTTAGGAATCTACATATCATCATTAAAGGACAATTATGCATTGCCTAACATGGAAGCATTGTTACAAAAGGTCATAGGGAATGAATTATTGTCAATGATGGATGGGTTCTTAGGATATAACTATGTGAAGGTAAAAGAAGAGGAACAATACAAGACAACATTTACTACACCTTGGGGTACTTATGTATATGCTAGAATGCCTTTTGAAATTACTAATGCAGGAGCTACCTTCCAAAGAGAAATGGATGTTTCCTTTGAGGATTTCATTGATGTAATAATGGTGGTGTATCAGGATGACCTAACTGCTTTCTCCAAAAGGGAAGAAGATCACTGTGGACACTTGGAGAAGATTTTTCAAAGAGCCCTTGAATATGGGATATCTCTGAACCCAAAGAAATGCCATTTTGCAATAACTGAAGGAAAATTATTAGGGCATATAGTATCCAAGAATGGGGTGAGAATAGACCCTAAGAGGATTGCAACAATTGATAATATTGAGGTTCCTAAGAGTGTTAAAAAAATACAATCCTTCTTTGGACAAATAAACTTTGTAAGGAGATTTATCCCAAAATTTTCAGAAGTAATTAAACCACTTGCTATGATGTTAAAGAAGGGTGCAGATATGAAGTGGACAAATGAAGCTTTAGAGACATTTGTAAAGATTAAAAAGGCAATTAAGGAATCTCCTATCCTCAAATCCTTGGATTATACTAAGCCATTCCAATTATTTTCCTTTACATCATATCACACCATTGTTGTTGTCTTACTACAAAAGAATAATGATAGATATGAAAAACCAATAGAATTCTTCAGTAAAACCCTTCAAGCCTCTGAGTTAAATTATGATATCAATGAGAAATAATCTTATAAAATTGTAAAGGTAGTAAATTCCTTTAGGCCTTATTTGGTAGGAGAAAAAGTAATAACCTATATTACTAATGCAACAATTAAGGATATATTCAGACAATCAAAAGTCACAGGGAGAACATGTAGATGTGTAAATTAAATTTAGGAATTTGATATAGACATCCATATTAATAAGATTATTAGAGGAAAATGATTAAAAAGGTTGATGGGAGAATCAAATATGGATGCATTATAGATTAATCAGATTGATCTAAGTGAAGCTTAGACAAGTATTGAAAGATGCCCTTGGTACACTAACATAGTACATTTCTTAAAACACATGAAATGTCTTGAAAAACTTACTGCTAATCAAAAGAGGACAGTGAAATTGAAAGCATATAGATACATCTTATTTCAAGGAGACTTATACTCAAAAAAACATGGATGGGATACTTATTTTATGTCTAGATACATACCAAGTAAAAAGGTATTTAAGGATTTCCATGATGGAGCATGTGGAGGACACCTTTTAGAAAAGACACTGCACACAAGATATTGAATGTAGGATACTGTTGACCTTGCATGTTTAAAGAATTCCATGAATATGTTCATAAATGTGAAGCATGTCAGAAGTTTTCAGGAAAACTCAAATATAATGATGCATTACCTCTCAATCCTATGTCTGTTAGTAATAACTGAGAGGGGGAGGGGGTGAATTAGTGGCCTAAAAAATATATCCTTCAAGCATTAACCACCAATCAAATAAACCTTAGATTATTAAGTCCCTACAAGATGCATGCCATGAAATACTTATAATGAATAATTGTTTGTAGGTTTTCCTTGTCTGTCCTTATTCTCCTTGATTACCGATAAGCAGTATAACTATTTACTGAAACTCAGTAAATAAGTAGAGTATACCGATCAACCTAGTGTTAACTATGTCAAATACAAAACAATAAAGAAATGAATCATACACACATAACACATGAATTTTTAACATGGAAACCCTGTTAAGGGAAAAAACCACTGGGACCGGTACCCCAAATTTTTACTCTTCTGAAGTGAGCCCTGTTAGGAGCCAACCCTATTAAAGGTTACAAACACACTATTAAGTGTGACCTTGTTAGAGGGTTTTATACATAGAGGTTTTCACTTAGTATCAGGCATCTATTGGTACCATCCTTGAATCGGCCTCCTTCTTAGAATGTCAATAGGTATCGGGCAAATCCAATGCTACTTTCATGAATCAACCTTTTTGGCACTCCTTGGGATGTACCTCAATATATAGAAGATTGTTAAGTCCTACTCTGTTAAGAGACTTGATGCTTCAATGGTTAAACTGAAACACTATGGCATGTTTCTAATGCAACTTTGAATTGTAGATTTTCAGATCTATTTAAGTACATTACCTCTCTGATCAATGTATCAATTCAATTCTTTGTGCTCTACACTTTCTTCTCTATGATGTTGTGCTTGACTATTTGTTGGTGTCTGTATAATTCTTTAGCTCTTCTTCAGCTTGATTGATTGGGACTGTATGATTTTATTCTTCACCAGTTTCTCTTCAACATCCTCTTTTCATTCACTCCGTTTAATCCCCTTTTTGTGAATGTGTTTGTTACGACAATAAATTAAGCTTGTATCTTATATAGACATGATATTTACTGTTTCTTGATTCTTGATTCTTGATTCTTGGCATGAAAAAATCCACCCAATTTGATTTAAAGCATAACTCCTAATTTATCTCGTAGTTATCTTCTTGCCAAATCTACAAATATTCTTTAAATCAATTAATTAAATTTGGTCAAATAAAACAAAGAAAACAACCAGTTAAGTCTATCTTTAGCTCTTTCTAGCTAGATATTATGTCATTTTCTGAACTCTCTATTTCGTCGGTCAATTCTTTAGTTAGTTGTCAGTGACAACTGATAGTTCTGTCGACATGACTCGAATTAGCTTCCGAATCTCTGTCCGTCGGGCATCATTAGATTTTTAATCATCAAGAAACCCTATTTTTAGCTCGTGAGGCATCTTATGGTTTTTCTTCATCAAGAAATACTATCTTCTACTCTTCGGGTATCACTGTGACTTTTCTTATTTTCCTTTACTGATGGTGTGCACTCCATCGATGTTATCTGTCACTTAGTGAATACTTGACATTTATGCATTGCTGAAAGCATAACCTTTGTTCTATTGATTCTTTAAAGTCTTTGGCATTATGTACATGACCGTATAGATGATATCAAGTTGACATCAATGAAAATACAAACACAACTAATTTAATGCTTTTCATTATCTTCAACTTAACATTATCAAAGATTCAATCAGTTACATGTCATCAATCTCTCCCTTTGGCATTTATGGAAACATACTATATTATCACACTATACTATCTCTAATAAAATATGAAATACAACAGTTGAGATTCATCAAACTACCAATCCTTTTGTTTGATAACCAATAAATGTCTGAACTTCGGTAAGCTCTATTTTAGCTTAGATTTGATTCTTGCAGCTCTTTGTTTTCTGATGTGTTGAGTTTTCTTCTTGTATCAATTTATCTCTTTTGATTGTTCTCTCTCTTTGATGTCTTTTTCTTTTGTCAGCAACTCTCCCTTTGTATAATAATCTTTCATACAATTCACTCTCCCTTAGGATATAATCTCTCCCTGTTGGAGTAATCTGATAACTAATAATGGATAATCTTTATCCTTTTTAGAGAAGAATGTGATAATATGGATAATCTCTCTCCCTTTGAAAACAATGCCAAACAAATATTTTACAAATATCTGACATTCATATCAAGCAATCATTTTTCTCCTATCCATAATATATTCCTTGAATTTCCCTTATCCATTAGCAATACAACAATATGTTCTGGTGCTCGGTTCTGGTATATACCTGTCTGCATATAGATGTATCTTTTGAAGTTCATATTTTTTCTTCCATTAACTTGATTGATATTCTTATAATATATAGGCTGATGCAATCTTTAGTCATATTACTGACTGGCATACAAGGGTTTGACCCCTAGTCTCTTTCTCAAGTACTCAAATGTATCCTTGGGCAGTGGCTTGGTGAAGATATCAGCCAGTTGTTCTTTTGATTGCATATACTCAAGTATCACCTCCTTTTCTTGAACTTGTTCTCTCAAATAATGATACTTGATGACAATGTGTTTAGTCTTGGAATGCATGACTAGATTCTTGGAAATTCTTATTGCACTAGTGTTATCACAATAAATAATTACTAGTTCTAAGATCTTCATATTCATACCTTCCAGTAACTATTTGATCCATGCAATATTTGAGCAATTTGTAGTGGCAACAACATAATATGCTTCTATAGTGGACTGAGAGATGCATCCTTGCTTCTTGCTAATCCATGTGACAAGTCTATCACCCATAAAGAATGCTCCTCCAGTTGTGCTCTTCCAGTCATCAAGATTTCCAGCCCAATCAACATCGGTAAAAACCTTTAGTTCAAATTTTCCTTCTCTTCTATACCATAAGCCAAATTACTTAGTGTTCTTCATATATCTTAGGATTCTTTTCACAACAGTCATATGTGATTCCCTGGGGTTAGCATAAAATATTGCAACAATTCCTACTGCATGTGCAATATCTAGTCTAGTGTGTACAACATACATGAGTTTTCCAATAATTGATCTTTACAAAGTCTGATTTACCTTTGTTGTCTTTTCCTCCTTTGTTAACTTACATCTAGTAGCCATCGGTGTTCCAATTGGTTTGGAATCTTCCATATTGAATATTTTTAGGACCTCTTTGATGTATTTGGACTGTGTAATGAAAATACCTTCACTTTGTTGAATGATCTGTAGACCAAGAAAGAACTTGATCTCTCCAAACATAGACATCTCAAACTCTTTTCTCATCTCATTAGCAAATGATTTGCATAGCATATCATTTCCTCCAAATATGATGTCATCAACAAATATTTCAACAATTAAAGTGTTAGCATCAGTATCTTCCTTCAAATAAAAATTACTATTTTCACTAGTCCTTACAAATCCAATACTTATTAGATAGGAATGAAGTCATTCATACCAAGCTCTAGGAGCTTGTTTCAATCCATACAAGGATTTGTGAAGTCTACATACCATGTTTCTCTTGTCTGGATCGACAAACCCTTCTGGTTGCTCAATGTATACCTATTCTTCAAGTATTCCATTAGGAATGCTGACTTGACATCCATTTAATATACTTTGAATCCTTTGAATGCAGCATAATCAAGCAATATTCTTACTCATTCTAGCCTAGCAAGTGGTGCAAAGGTCTCTCCATAGTTTATACCTTCTTCTTGTACATACCCCTTGCATACTAGTCTTGCTTTATTTCTTATGACTTCTCTATTCTCGTTCAGCTTATTCCTGAATATCCATTTTGTACCAATGACATTATTGTCATCTAGTCTTGGCACAAGTGACCATGTCTTTTTCTTCTCAATTTGTTCAATCTCATCATTCATAGCACTTATCCATTCCTCATTATCTAGTGCAGCATTGACAGATTTTGGATCAAACTCACAAACTAAACAATTTGAGTTTAAAGACTTACTTCTTATTCTTGTACCAAATTTCTTGTCTCCTATGATCTGGATCTATGGATGGTTCCTTCTTACTTATATTGCAAGTACAGGTACAAATATTTTCATATCATCTTGATCATTATTTTGATCTTTATTCTATTCTTCACCACCTTGCACATTATTCTGATTATTATCTTGACCGTCAGTAACAACAGTTTGACCGTCGGTTGCAACAATCTGTTATTTTGGAATTAAGCACTATTTCTTGGGTAGAGTTTTGAGTTCTTCACAATATACAAACTTGTTGTAGTCATCTAGTTCTTTTGTGCTTTCCAGCTCATTCTTTCCTGCAAATTCATCTATCTTTACATTTGCACTTTCAACAATTTTGTTAGAAGCCTTGATGAGACATTTATAATCTTTTCTCTTAGTGGAATACCCTATAAAAATACCTTCATCACTCTTAACATCAAGCTTTCCATTTCTATCATCCTTTAAGACATAACATTGACTACCAAAGATTTTGAAGTAACTTACACTGGGTGTTTTACCATACCATAGCTCATAAGGTGTCTTCTTTGTGTCCTTCTTTAATTATACTATGTTAAGTGTGTAGACAATAGTACTGACAGCTTCCCTCTAGAAGATTTGGGTTATGCCTTTCTCTATCATTAGTGTTCTAGCACAATCAACTATTGATCTATTCCTTCTCTTAGCAATCCCATTTTACTCTGGTGTTCTTGGTGCAGAAACCTGTCTTTTCATACCTTGCTCATTACAGAAATTAGTGAATTTATTTGATATAAATTCTCCTCCTCTACCCGATCTCAAACATTTTAGATCCTTACCACTTTTTTTCTCTACCTTAGCCTTATACCATTTAAACATCTTGAATGCTTCAGATTTATCTTTAAGAAACATGATTGTCATCATTCTACAGTAATCTTCAAGAAAGAGAATAAAATATCTATCTCCATAATAAGTATTTGTCCTCATTGGTCCAAATAAATCAGTATGGACTAATTCTAGAATGTCATTAGATGTATGGGTTTTAATTTTGAAACTAGACTTAGTCATTTTACCTATTTGACAATTCTTGCACATGATGTTGTTTGGCTTTGTCATCATCGGTAAGCATCTTACATTTCTCCTTATGCTTATTTTCATCATGTTGTCAAAATTAACATGACACAATCTTTTGTGCCACAACCATATGTCTTTGTTTCTAGTCATTAAGAAAGTAGTGTCAGTATCAATCAGATAGAATAAGTTACCTTTATTCTGTTCACCGGTACCAATCAGTTTTCCTGATTCATTAAATATCTTTTCCTTCTTATTCTCAAATGCTACTCTGTGTCTTGAATTATTCAGCTAAGAAATACTCAACATATTATAATTCAATCCTTTTACCCAATAATCATTTTCACATTTAATTAGGTTATTCAACATTATTTTTTCTTTACCTTCAACTGGACAAGGTGTATCATTACCGATTCTTACTGCACCACCATTATAATACTCAAAAGTGTTAAACTTTTCTTTGTCACCGATCATGTGGTGAGTGCAGCCACTATCTATAATCTAGATGTCATTCTTTCTAACCTTAGATATGAGTACAATTTCTACATACCTTTCATCTTCATCTGAATCATCCTTCACAACTACAAATACCATCTTGATGTCTTCATCAGGTTCGGTGTCAGTATCTTCATCTTTGCAGGAAGCTAGGTAGCTAGCCTTCTTGCATTTGTCCTTGTAGTCTTGGGTATCTCTTCTTTCTGATTTTTGGTAACCTCTATAATCTTTGTATCACCTCTGTCAGATATCTTCTCAAAAGATCTGTCATTACTTCTGTCATCTTTTCTTCTGTTAGGACATATTGTAGCAAAGTGTCCAATCTCTTTACAATTAAAACATACAAGTGGTAACTTGCCTTTGTATTTACCTTTGCCTCTCTGCATTCTTCTAGCCATAAGTGCTTCTATTTCATCTAGATCTTCTTCACTTTTACTTTCACTTTCACTATCTCTTCTAGATGTGTGTTTATGACTTGATTTTCTTATTCTCATAGAAGACTTAAATGTAGACTCTAAGTTTGGTAAGACACTATTATCAAAGTTATTCATCTCAAATGAAATCAGTCTACCAATTAAAATATCAAGAGTAACTATATTGTTTACTACTGCTCTCATTTCTTGACTGGAAGAAACTCTAATAGCATATATAGGCAGTAAGGTTCTTAAGATTTTACTTACCACTGTCTCTTCTTCTAGTACACCTCCAACTGCTCGTATAGCATTGACTACTTCTTTTATTCTTGTGTTGTACTGTGTGATGTTTTCTCCTTCTCTCATTCTGAGATCATCAAATTTTCCTCTAAGGCTTTCTACCTTGGCTCTCAGAACATTTGTATCACCTCCATGTACAAGCTTTAGTTTGTCCCACATCTTCTTTGCAATTTTTCAATCCTTGACATCTTCAAATTCAGCATCAGAGAGTGAGGAAGAAAGCTCTAT
>MU227896.1:2285328-2302416 GCA_018584345.1 Thuja plicata
TCATATAAGAATGCCAGTTGAATTTCATTGCTAGATCATCTGTATTGGCGAAGTTATTAAGGATTTACTGTTGAGATTTTAGGGTGCAAAATCTTTGAGCTCAATTTTCAAGACCTTAGAGGCTCCGAATCGAGGTTGAACCCCCGGATGACTAGCATTTTGCTAGTCAGACACTGTAGATCGTGATCTCCCCTTTCCAGAAAGTGATTATAATAGCTAATTGGAGCTACGGTTCAAAAGTTATGGCTTCCAAAAGTTGGGCTACCTAATCTCATATTTTGTAAATATTTAAAGCCAACCCTTTTGTAATAAAAGTGAAAAAATAATTAAATGCTAAGGGTAGTCAGCCTTAATGGCTAGATTTCTGGAACCTTCTCGGGCGGTGGAAAATTGCCTATTTAAGGAAGGCCCGTGGTGTTTTCTAGGGCAGTTCTGGGTGTTGTTATTTGAGGCTTTGTCCTACAGATTATTGTAAGGGATGCCCATGTGGCTTTTGATATTGTAAATATGAAGTTTGTAATTCCACATTTGTGGAGCCAATAAGAAGCCAATTTTCTGTTCTTGCAAATTTTTGTTGTTTCTCTTTGTTCCTATCGTGTACTTGTGGTATTAAGGGGAATCCCCTTCATCATGTCAAGAGGTTCTCTCTGAACTTCTTGACATTATTCAAAATTTTGTTTTCCATTATGAGAAGGTGTTCATAGTGCATGGAAGTTCTTCTTCCAGGGACCAAGCTTTTAAGGATTGCATTATTGTTACTAAAAACTATCTCTTAACTGAGCATCATGCTTTTTGTGAGAAAATTCTCACCATTAATGACCTGAAGGAATTTTTCTTTTCCACGGTGGATGAAAAGGCTCCTAGGTGTGACAACTTTCCATGTGAATTTTTTAAATTCTTTTGGGACTATGTTGGCCCTGACCTGCATATGGTCTACCTTGAAGCATTTCATTCCAAATCCCTTGGAAATATTGTCAACAAAGGAAACATTAAATTCATACCTAAAGCAGGGGATCCTGAAGATATTTGTAATTGGAGGCCAATAACCTTGTTTAGTGTCTCTTACAAGATTATTCCTAAAGGCTTGGCTCTTAAAATCTACCACATCCTACCTCTGGTTGTGTGCCCTGAGCAGACTGGATTCATCAAGTCTAGTTATATCCTTGAAAATATTATTACAGTTTGGGAAGGTATTTCATAGGCTAGGAAGTCTAAAAATGAGCCATATTCCTCAAGATTGATTTTTCCAAGGCTTATGACTATATTGAATGACCCTTCTTTCTTGCAATGCTTTAAGACCTTGTCTTTGGTCCCACCTTCATTCAGTCAGTTGAGATTATTTTTAGTGATGCATCTACTTGTATTACCATTAATGGAAGACAATCCAAGGCTTTTAGCCTTTTCAGATCTATCCGACAGGGCTGATCTATAGCCCCAAATCTTTATGTTCTTGCTAAAGAGGGGTTTGGCTACCTTCTTATCAATGATATCTCTTCTGACCTTGTCAGAGGAATTTGCTTGTCTGAGTCACCTACCCATCTTTTCAATGGTCATTTTGCTGACGATTATTTTCTCACTCTCATTGAGGATGAGGATACTGTCTTCAATGCTCTCCAATGCCTTAACACTTTTTGTCTTGCCTATGGTTTTTCTATTCAATGGAACAAGACTCTCTACTATATGTATTCTTTTCTTCCTTCTCCTCCTTGGCTCTCTCAATATGGCTAGAAATGGGTTCATCATAGAGAGGTCTTTCTCTTTTTGGGCATTCCCTTTTCCTTTCAAGCTTCAGCTATTGAATGGTGGAATGTGGTTCTTACAAAGATTAAAAAGAAGCTTGAATATAAGATTACCAAGATGCTTTCCTTGGTTGGTAAATTCTAGATTTGTTCCAAAGTCATAGAAGCTACCTATTTTTCTATTCTTCTTGTTGGGATCCTTAAAAATCCTCCTACATGAAGCTAGAGAAACTCCTTCACATTTACTCTAGGATTTTGGTGCTGATCATCATGGGTTTCACAGAGTTTCCTGGGAGTATTCTGCCTTCCCAAGGAGTTTGAAAACCAATCCTCCTACTCAGAAGTAGGGAATTGAGTTATGTGGTAAGTGGGTCATCTGTTCTTTGACTAGGAATGAAGCCTTGAAAATCCTTCTCAGGAATTATATTTCCACTAGATTTAGAGTCAATAGGCTGGCTTGGAAGGGGATTGGTTTTCAAACCCTTCTCATCATGTCATAATTAGTTCAAATCTAGGGCACTTTTTTTTTTCAAAATAATCTGGAAAGCCTGGGAGGCTATTAAGATGTGGCTCTATTGGGATGGAGATGGGTTCCATGATGGGATATCTATGAACCAACACAATATTTTGTTCTCTCCCCTTTTTTCTGTACAAGGGGTCCCATTGGCTAAGGTTCAGGGTGCTAGTTCTCTATGTTTTCATAAACGTGGCATCTTGACACCCAATTTTCTTTTCTAGAGCTACTATGAGCCTCAAAATGTGGGATGATATGTAATTTTAGTTTTTTTTTGTCTCACCCAGATTGATAGACTTTTGACTTGTTAGTTTCTGCCTTACCTCCTCACATGATTCACAAGTTGGGTGTTCAACCTATTAAGCCATGGTGGAAGGATTGGAAATGGTATTCTTGCACTCCTCTTACTAGATATAAGCTAAAAATGGGATACCATTGACTGGTGCCAAATTTTCCCATGGTCACCACTATCAACCAGTGTTTCCACTTGCAGTCTTCTCAGAAAAATTGGAGACTAAAATTTCACACTATCTAGACCACCATTACTAAGCCAAAGATTGCACACTTTACTTGTGGTGTTCTTTTCTAGTGCTTTCCCTTGGTTTTTCAGCTCAATAATCTAGGAGTTTGTGATCCTAGGTGTCCCTTTTGTGGGAAACCAAATACCTTTCTTCATATTTTATAGTTTTGTTGAAGAGCTCAACAGTACTGGAGCTAGATTCATATGTTTTTCAAACCATTTTGGCCTAATCCCTTTTCTTGGTATATGATTTTTCTGGGTGATTCACTTGGAGTCCCCTACAAATATACTCATATTTGGCATGCTTTCAAGATGGAGACTCTTTTTCCTCTTTGGAAATGTATAAATGTTGTTCTTCTCACTCACAACTTTCTTGATATAAATGTATCTATGTACACTAAAGCTTGCATATGCAATCATGTGATGATGTAGATACAAGTATAGGATAACAAGGTGGAACTTGAGGTGGCCCACCTATAGGAGCTTTTGAACCATTGGGGTAACACCCCCATGTACGGTGGCCAGAGTGCTGCCAGATTATGTTTCTGTGGACCATACTCTGCCCCATGGTCACCATCGTGGACACAGTTCTTCCACTTGCCACTCCAAAAATCCTCACTCCCAAGCCCCCTACAACTCCCCTAGTGGCGGGGATGATGTTTGATGTCTTTTCTTAGCCTTCCCACCATGGTGTGGCTCTGGATGGTCTCCTAATTCTCTTGTTTCTCCTGTTGCTGGTTGGACCACCTTGGGTGGTGACTCTTTATGGCCTGCTTCCACCTCTTCCAAGTGGCTCCCTCACCTGGCCTTGGCTATTTCACCTCCTAGGACTGAGGAGGAAAAAGATAAAGATAAAGATGCCTCTTCATAATGGGTGGTCTATGCCTGACCTACCTATAGACCCCAATGTTGGATGAGGTAAAAAAGATGAAAGTTATGATCCACCTCCCTTTGACGGTACTCCTTGGACTTCCTGAGATGGTTTTTTAAATTTATGAATAGTTTTTTTTTCCTTCTGACCGCTGTCCGTGTGACTCTTGGTGGGTGATTTCATTTCCCCCGAATTTTTTTTTTGTGAATATGTACTTTAATATTTTAAATTAATAGAGAAGGCCTTATTCATTTAAAAAAAATTCAATGTTATAGTTGATATTGTTTTCAACTTTAATTGTTAATAAAGTTTATAACAATATCAACTTATCATTATTATCAAAAGTTAATTATGGTATCGACCAAATCATAAGTTGATATTGTTATCAAAATTATTATAAGTTGATAACTATATAGACTTAAAGAAAATTATTGAATTGATAATAGTATGGATTATGGTATTGATCAAAACATGATATTACTTTATGTTGATTATGGTATCAACTATGAATCTAAATTATAATATTGATTAATCATTATTGATAATGATATCATTGTGATTATCATTATCAATAATGATAATAATATTTATATGATCATCAAAATACTTATATCAACTTCATTCTTATCAACGTTAATAAAGATATTGCTGACATATGTCGATAGTATCATTATTAACAATGATTCTATTAAACATATGTTTTGACAAAAAATAGAATGAAGGCCGATATGTATCGACTAGTATAATTTTCAATGCTAATATGAAGATCAACATTAACATGTCGATAATGAGGATCAACTTTGATAAACAATAACATGTTGATAATGCAATTTGCTAAGTTGGTAAACTTTCATAATAAGAATGTTTCACGAAGAGACATCACTCTTCCTCAGATACATAGTCTCATGAAGAGGTATGTCCCTTCGTGAGATATCCTTGAAGAATAGATATATTAAATCAAATTAATTTGATGCAAATAATAAATATAGAAATTTAATTTAGCCTTATTTTGATATATATATAATTCTTCTAAACACATTAGTTAATAAGAAGATCATTTATATTATATTGATATTGATATCTTTAAAAAAACTGATTTGATATAACATCAATTTGGAGATCAATATATATAAAGATAATATTCTAAGGAGAAATTATCAAGATATACTTATATCTATCTAATATTAGATAAAATTCCATTATAAATTTAGCTAATATATATACATAAAATTTAAAAGAATTATATACCCTAAATATGATCAAACAACAACACCAATAATACATCTTAGAAATCCTAAGGGGTCATAAGAGGTCTTAAGGGGTCCTACAACCCCTTATGACCCATTACTTGACCCTTAAGAATACATCTTAGGGGTCATAAGGGGTCTTAGGGGTCCTATGACCCCTTGTGACCCCTTAGGACCCATAACAATACGTTTCTTAGGGGTGCTAAAGGGTTATAAGGGGTACTAGGCCACATTAATGTATCCTATGACCACTTATGACCCTTTAGGATGCCTAAGTTCATACATATTAGGGGACTAAGTCCATCTTAGGGGTCCTAACAGGTCTTAATGGGTCCTATGAACCCTTATGACCCCTCAGGACCCATAAGAATACATGCCTTAGGGGTCATAAGGGGTCCTAGGAAAAATTAATGTATCCTAGGACCACTTATGACTACTTAGGACTCCTAAGTTCATACATCTTAGGAGAGAGAGAGAGAGAGAGAGGGAGAGAGAGAGAGAGTTATAAGGGGTCCTACGACCCCTTAGGACCTTCAAGAATGCATCTTAGTGGTCCTAAGGGTCATAAGGGGTCTTAGGACCTCTTAAGACCCCTTATGATCCCTTAGGACCCTAAGAATACATAGTATGGGTCCTAAGGGGTCATAAGGGGTCCTATGACACATTAATATGTCCTAGGACACCTTATGACCCCTTAGAAACTCCAAGAATACATCTTAAGAGTCTTTAGAGGTCATAAGAGGTCTATATGGGTCCTTAGACCCCTATGACACCTAAGAATACATCTTAGGGGTCCTAAGGATCCATAAGGGGTCCTAGGACCTCTTAAGACCCCTTATGGTCCCTAATACCCCTTGTAACCCCTTAGTATCCCTAATAATACATCTTATGGGTCCTAAGGGGTTCTATGGCACATTAATGTGTCATAGGACCCCTTATGACCCCTAAGTATATTTTCAAAGATCCTAAGGTGTCATAAGGGGTCCTATGAACCCTTATGACCCCTTACAACTCTTAGGTATACATCATAGGGATCCTAAGGGGCTATAAGAGGTCTTAAGTGATTCTACAACCCCTTATGGCCCGTTAAGACCACTTATGACCCTTTATGACCCCTAAGAATACATCTTGAGAGAGAGAGCAACTTAGGGATCCTAAGGGGTCTTAAGACCCCTTATGACCCCTAAGAATACATCTTAAAGGTTCTATGGGATCATAAGGGGTCCTAAAACCCCTAATGACCCATTAGGACCTATAAGAATATATCGTTGGGGTCCTCAGGGTCATAAGAGGTCTTAGGACCCCTTAAGACCCCTTGGGACCCCTAAGAATCAATTTTATGGGTAGTAAGGGGTCCTATGACATATTAATGTGTCCTAGGACCCCTTACTACCACTAATAATACATCTTAGGGTTTTTTAGGGGTCTTCAAACCCCTTATTACACCTAAGAATACATCTTAGGAGTCCTAAGGGTTCAAAAGGGGTCCTATGACCCCTTAAGAACCCTTATGGCCCATAAGACCACGTATGACCCCTTAAGATCCCTAAGAATACATCTTATGGGTCCTAAGGGGTCCTATGACACATTAATGTATCCAAGGACTCCTTATGATCCCTTAGGACCTATAAGAATACATCTTAGGAATCCAAAGGGGTCATAAGGGGTCCTATGGCCCCTTATGACCCCTTAAGGCCCCTAGGAATATATCTTAGGGATCCTAAGGGGCCATAAGAAGTATTAATGTGTGCTACAACCCCTAATGACCCGTTAAGACCACTTATGACCCCTAATAATACATCTTAGGTGAGAGAGAGAGAGAGAGAGAGAGAGAGAGAGAGAGTATCTTAGGGGTCATAAGGTCATTAATGTGTCTTAGGACCCCCTTATGACCCCTCATAAGGGGTCATAAGAGGGCTTAAGGGGTTTTACAACCCCTTATGACCCATTAGTTGACCCCTTAGATTACATCTTAGGGGTTATAAGGGGTCTTAAGGGGTCCTACAACCCCTTATAACCCCTTAGGACCCATAAGAAAACACGTCTTAGGCGTGCTAAGGGGTGATAAGGGGTCCTAGGACACATTAATGTATTCTAGGACCTCTTATGACCCCTTAGGACCACTAAGAATACATCTTAGGAGAGAGAGGGAGGTTTAAATATTAAATTTTATATCATTAAAATATATATAATATAATAAAAAATATTATATATAGTATCATATAATATATTATAATATTATATTATAGTAATAACATGTATTATATATATAGTGTAATATAAAAATTTATTATGTATGTCTGTTCTACGTATCATGTATTTGATAGCTGTTGGGTATCAGATAGGTATCAGGTGTCCGATAGCTATCAGGTACCTGATAGCTATCTAATACATGTTACCTCTGACACAATCAACATTTTCTTCAAGATTTTCTTTGGGTTTTGGCTTTGGGATTCCAAACCTACATGGTCAACCCAAAAAATGTGTTTTCCCTAATTCCTCTATTCTCAAGACTTCAAACTTGTAGCTGAAGAATTTATTTTCACTCAAATTTGATGAAACAAAAATGGATATTTAAGGATTTTCTCATCTTTCCATCAATATAATTTATATCAAATTTTGAGTTCAATAAGGAATTATTATTTATTTTCTAACAGAGTTACCTCTAAAGTCTCAATTGATAGACTAATTGAAAAACAACTATAACTTTCAAATGGTATAGCATTTTTGAAATCTGAAATATCCGCCACATTCTATGCTTTGCCTAGTACAAGAAAAAAGATAAAATTCAATTTTACAAAGTTTATACTAAGTTAAGGTGGTCAGACACAAGAGTTTTTTATTCCGGAAAAGTTGTATCAGAAAAATCATAATTAATTATTTAGTTGGAAAATAATTACCAAAAATATGCTTCTCATATGGACATGATTATACTACTTATAGATCTATAATCTTGTAAAAAAAATTATTATTTAATTATGTTTAAGGTGGTCAGACATACACCCACTTCTTCTCTTTTCCCTGATATTTTCGTACAGCTACATTGCAATTTGAAATTTTCACCATTTTGAATAATGTTTTTTCAAAAAAGGGCTAGTATCTTAGAAACTAAATTCAATTATCTATAGATTGTCTTCCTACATTTTTTTGATATAAGATTGATAACTTGTTCAAATTTTCATGTCAACTTGCCTAACCCTGATTTTCTAAAATTTCATTGCCACTTATGGGCCTAGTTTTGTACACCATGATCCTGCACATACCCAGTTGGATCCATCAAACATAGGAATTGTAAATTTGTGTGCCATGAGATCTACCTCAAGTGGTTAATCTCTCCTTCAAGGAACCAAAGCTTTGATACCAATTGTTGAACAATCTAGATAACTGAGAGGTGGGAAGGGGAGTGAGTCAATTATTATTAAAGACTTTTCTTCAATATACTTAATTCACAGCAGCCTTAAACCAATGAGATAGATAAAATAGATATGAACATGAAAGCACAAAAGATCACTATGCATAATGAACACCTGGATTACATGCAAAACCCAAGATGGGAAAAACCATGGAGAATGATAATTCTCAAATATGAAACACCGGTTTAGGTGACATTGGTTAAGGTGATTTTACAATGAAGGTTTACTGCCAAGATGCTCACTATAGGTACGATGATTTCCTATAGGATCACTTCCAAAAGGCTCATTTTTGGTAGGAATAACTTCCCAAATATAAAAACATCTATCACAATTGAAAGATGATTCACTGTCGAAAGAAGAAACAATGAGAAGAACATATCCACCACTAAAATAACAATCTTCAACTACAAAAAAAATAGTTTTACAATTTGTTGCCTCTGGTTGCACACTTCTGTACATACAATAATATCTAAATGTCTTCTGCTTAAGTTTTCATCTCTTGCATACATATACATCAAACATAATCATCCCTTAAATATACCATTCCATGCATCTATACTCATTCATGTTAGCCAAGAACAATATTAATTATCAATTTACCAAGTCAGCCAAATACAATTTAAAATACGTCACCATAAGACATTCCCAAAATGGATGAGAATGAAATGTGGACCGCACCAAAAAATCCTCACACAAAAAATATGCAACTCATTACCATGATATTCGACACCAATGAATAGAATTCACACATTACAATGTATACAATCTTGTTGAAACACAATCGCCAATACTGAAATCGGTTTAGATCCAAAAATGATGTAGAAAAATACGTTACAACAAGAATGAGACCAGAATAAACACAACCAAAGATAGATCAATGTATCAAAACATTCAGAGCATGCCAATTATGGATCACCAAAGCATCAAGCCAAACCATATCTAAGAAAATAGAATGTGTTTCCATTAATGAAAATGTAACAACAACATCACAATTCAACATGATTGACAGTTCAAAGTAGTGGGAAGGAATAAACACATGAAGGCTCTAGTGGAAACATAAACACATAAATATTAGGGAAATTGCATAAGTTCCTATTGGAATGTGAAGTTAGTTCTATTGTTATTATAGTAGTGACAATTTTCATGTACTTTTGAATATTATTGTAACTGTGAAAATTTATTAGAAATAATACAAAAGATCTTTTCTCATGGTTTTTTCCCTGGTATGCTTTTATGAGGATTGCTTATGAAAATACATGTTTATAGTTTATTGTTCTTCTCTGCATATTCTACACTTGTAATTTTCACAATAGTTCCAAGGAGTGTGGTGCTTATGTAGAGAAATATTTTACAATAATAATGATGACATGTAACTGATTGAATGTTTGAAGATATTAAGTTGATCACCGAAATGCAGAAAGATAATGCAAGACATTAAATCAGTTAATGAAATTTATTTTCATTGGTGTCAACTTGAAATAATCTAATCGGTTATAATCAAAGTGTCAAAGACTTTAGAGAATCAGAGAGATAAAGATTATGCTTTCAGTAATGCATAAAAGACAAGCATTCACTATGTGACTTCAAACACTGACGGCTAGTGGAACCCAACATACATAGATCACTGAAAATCAAGTCAAAGTGATGCCTGAGCATGAAAACATACGAGAATTACCGATGAGAAGAATCACAAGCATAACTGATGGATAGAATCATAGTGTAAACCGACGGAGAAGCCCGAGGAGAACTAGAGTATTGACCAAATCTATCAAAGAGTTAAAACACCAAAATTAACTTGAGTTCAGAAACAACAAAATATCTAGCTGGGAGAGATAAATATGGACTTAATTGGTAGTTCTCATTGTTTTCATCGATAACATAAAGCTAGAGATAAGTAAAGGATTTAAAGCTATTTTGTCTAGCTGGCAAGAAGATCTCTGCGGGATAAAATAGGAGTTTTTCTTTAAATCTATTTGTCTAAGATTTCAGATCACGCCAAGATCAAGAAAATCAAGAACCTAACAATGATGATATCATGTCTATAAAGAGACAACTTAATTCATTATGAATTGAGGAGGGTGATTGAATGAAAAAGAGGATGCTGAATAGAAACTGATGAAGAGAAACTTCATACAGTCTCGATCAATCAAGCGAAGGAAAGAGCTAAATTTTTTTGTGGACACTGAGAAACAAAGCACAACATCACTGAGCAGAAGTAAAGTGGAGAAAAGGTATTAAAAGAGATATATTAATTAGATTATTTTTATGAGCTTAAAATAGATTTGAAAATCTGCAAGTATAAGTTGTATATGTGAACAGATCATATTGTTTTAGTTTAACCATTGATTTAGAAAGTCTCTTAATAGAGTAGGATTTAAAGATCCTTTCTATATTGAGATACATCCCAAGGAGTATGGAAAAGTTTGATCATGACGATAGCATGAGATGCCAGATACGTATTGACAGGCCAAGAGAGTGTTTGATCAAGGAAGGTAGCATAGAGATGCCCGATATCAAGTGACAGAATAAAATTTTAAATTCTCTAACAAGGTCACACCTAACAGTGTGTTTATAACCTTTAACAAGGTTGGCTCTTCACTGAGCTCAATTCAGAAGAGTGAAAATTCTGGGTTACCGGTCCCAAGTGGTTTTTCCCTTAACATGGTTTCCACATTAAAAATCCATGTGTGAACGTGTTTATGAGTAATTACTTTAGTGTTTTGCATTACACATAGCTAATCTAAATTGATCGATATACTCTAGATAATTTACTATTTTTTGGTAAATTAACAAACTGCTATTCGGTAGACATACATAACAAGGTTTAACAAAGCATTCTAAGCAGTAGTAACTTGATAAATATATTTGAAGGCATTCATCTTATAGGAATGAAGATAACTAGAGGCTTAATATTTGGTACTAAGTTTTTGGGTTGATTATTAGAATATTTTTGAGGCCACTGATTCAGCCCCCCCTCTCAGTTATTACTAACAATTGGTATTAGAGCTTGTGTGCTTAGAAAGGGAGTTTAACAACTCAAGAAAAATATCACAAGATGAATAGACAAGATGTGGTCAAGTTGAATAAATACAAATTTGCATCATGGAAAAGCACAATAAGAATCCACTTATCAGGTATTGGAAATGATGTTACTCAATACCTTGATATTGAATATGTGTTTCCTACAGGACCTCACACTCTTGAGAAATTAAGAGTAAAACATGAGCATAATTGCATGATGATAGAACTTGCATCATCACTCTCTGATACTGAGTTCGAAGATGTCAAAGCCTGCACCTCTACAAAGCAAATGTGGGATAAGTTGAAGCTGGTACATGGAGGAGATGCCAATGTACTAAGAGGAAAGGAAGAGAGCCTAAGATGGAGGTTTGATTACCTAAGGATGAAAGAAGGAGAAAATATCACTTAGTATAGCTACAGAATCAAAGAGGTATTCAATGCTATCTGAGGAGTTGGAGGTGTACTTGAAGAGGAGACAGCGGTAAGTAAAATCTTAAGAACCTTACTACCTGTATATGCTATTAGAGTTTCTGCTATTCAATAAATGAGAGCAATTGCAAACAATACAGTTACTATATAAATAGTCTGATTAGTAGACTGATTTCATTTGAGATGAATAAATTTGATAATAGTATCTTACCATCTATAGAATCTACATTCAAATCTTCTTTAAAGATAAGTAACTCAAGTCATAGACATGCTATTATAAATGATAGTGAAAGTGATAATGAGGATCAAGGACTTGATGAGATTGAAACACTAATGGAAAGAGGACTGTAGAGAGGAAAAGGTAGATACAAAGGTAAATTACCACTTGTATGTTTCAATTGTAAAGAGGTTGGACACTTTGCTACAAGGTGTCCAAACAGAAGAAAAGATGAAAGAGGAAATGATAGATCATATGAGAAGAATTTTTATAGAGGTGATAACAGAGATTACCGAAGCAATCGACAATCTAAGAAAAGAGATACCTGAGACTACAAGGACAAAGGGAATAAAGCTTGTTACCTAGCTGAGAAAAGAGCTGATGACACTGACACCAAATCAGAAGAAGATATTGAGATGGTATTTGTAGGCATGAAGGATGGTTTAGATGAAGAAGAAGAAAGGTATGTAGAAACTAAACTCATATCTAAAGTTAGTAAGAATGATGTCTGGATCATAGATAGTGGCTGCACTCACCATACGACCGGTGATAAACAAAATTTTAAGAATTTTGAATACTATAATGGTGTTTCAATAAGAATGGGAAATGATACACCTTGTCCAGTTCAAGGTAAAGGAACTATAATGTTGAATAACCTCATCAAATGTGAAAATGATTACTAGTTAAAAGGACTAAATTATAATCCGTTAAGTGTTTCACAGCTGAATAATACAGGTCACCGAGTGGCATTTGAAAATAAGAAGGCAAAGATCTTCAATGAATCAGGAAAGTTGATTAGAACCGGTGAGCAGACAAAAGGTAACCTTTTCTATCTTGATGACACTAACACCACTTGCTTAATGGCTAGAAAGGAAGACATATGGTTGTGGCATAAAAGATTGTGTCATGTGAACTTTGACAACATGATAAATATAAGCAATAAAAGGAATGTTAGAGGATTACCGAGCATGACTAAGCCCGAGCATATCATGTACAAAAATTGTCAAAAAGGTAAAATGACAAAGTCTAGTTTCAAGAGAAAAACCCATACATCTAATGCAATTCTAGAATTAGACCATACATATCTATGTGGAACCATGAGGACAAAGAGCTATTATGGAGATATGTATTTTATTCTCTTTGTTGATGATTATTCTAGAATGATGATAGTCATGTTCTTAAAAGATAAATAAGAAGCATTTTAGATGTTTAAATGGTATAACACTACAGTTGAAAAATAAAGTGAAAATAAATTGAAATGCTTAAGGTCAGATAGAGGAGGGGAAATTACTTCAGAAGAATTCACTAACTATTGCAATGATCATGGAATTAAAAGACATGTTTCTTCACTGAGAACACCACAAAAAAATGGAATTGCTGAAAGGAGAAACAAATCAATTGTTGATTGTGTAAGAACATTGATGATTGAGAAAAGCATCACTCAAAATTTCTGGAGAGAAGCTATTAGTATTGATGTCTACACATTAAACATAGTAAAATTGAAGGACACAAAGAAGACACCCTATGAGCTTTGGTATGGTCATACACCCAATGTAAGTTACTTAAGAATCTTTGGTAGACCATGTTATAAATTGAAGGATGATAGAAATGGAAAAATTGACTCCAAAAGTGAAGAAGGTATCTTTCTAGGGTACTCAACCAAAAGCAAGGCTTATAAATGTCTTAACAAGTCATCTAACAAGATCATTGAAAGTGCAAATGTGAAATTAGATGAATTTGTAGAAAAGAATGATAAGGAAAGCACAAAAGATCTAGAGGAATACAACAGGTTTGTTTATACAGAACCTGACACTCTACCTAAGCAACAGTGTATCTCTGCCAAGCAACAGAACATTGCACCCGATCATCAGGCTGTAATTACCAAAAATTAGGAAAATCCTCAAGATGATGTTCTGAATAATGAAGATCAGAAAAAATGTCAAAAAGAGGATCAGAATGATGAAAAATGAGCTGAACCGAAACTTTCCAAGTATCTTAGAAGACATTATCCACAAAATCAAATCATAGGAGACAAGAAGGCTGGAATGAGAACAAGAAGTAAGTCACTAAACAATAGATTTTTACTTTGTGATTTTGAGCCTAAATCTATTAATACTGCACTTGAGAATGAAGAATGGGCCAGTGCTATGAATGAAGAAATAGAAAAGATTGAGAAGAATAGTACATGGACACTAGTACCGAGACCAGATGACAAAAATGTCATCAGTACCAAATGGATATTCATAAACAAGCTGAATGAGAATGGAGAAGTCACAAGAAACAAAGCAAGGTTAGTATGCAAGGGATATGCATAAGAAGAAGGTATTTATTATGGAGAAGCCTTTGCACTCATTGCTAGACTGGGAGGAGTTAGAATCTTACTTGGTTATGTTACATTTAAAGGATTCAAGGTATACTAGATGGATGTCAAATCTGCATTCCTAAATGGAATACTGTAAGAAGAGGTATACATTGAACAACTAGAAGGGTTTGTTGATCCAGACAAGAGAAACATGGTATGTAGACTACATAAAGCCTTGTAGGGATTAAAACAAGCACCTAGAGCCTGGTATGAAAGAATTCACTCCTATCTCATTAGCATAAAATTTGTTAGAACAAGTGAGAATAACATTCTGTACTTAAAAGAAGATACCGATGGTAATATTATGATTGCTGAAATTTTTGTGGATGATATCATTTTTGGGGGAAATGAATTGTTATGCAAAGGATTAATGAAATGAGAAAGGAATTTGAAATTTCTATGTTTGGGGAGATCAAATTTTTTCTTGGTCTATAGATTCTTCAACAAATTGTAGGCATATATATCACTTAGTCCAAAAACATCAAGGAAGTGCTAAAGATATTCAAGATGGAAGATTCTAAACTAGTTGGAACACCTATGGCTACCGGATGTAAGCTAAAAAAAGAAGACAAATCAAATGAGGTAAATCAAACATTGTATAAATAAATGATTGGAAAACTAATGTATGTTGTTCATACTAGACCATATATAGCACACACAGTTAGAATAGTTGCAAGATTCTTTGCTAATCCCAAAGAATCACATATGACTATTGTCAAGAGAATTCTAAGATACCTAAAGAACATTGAGGACTATGGCTTATGGTATAAAAGAGAATTCAAATTTGAGCTACAAGTCTATACAGATGTTGATTGGGCTGGAAACATTGATGACCGAAAGAGCACAACTGGAGGAGCATTCTTCATGGGTGAAAGAATCGTCACATGGATCAACAAGAAGCAAGGATGCATCTCTAAGTCTACTGCAAAAGAAAAGTATGTGGTTGCTGTTAACTAATTTTTCCATCCTATGCATTTTTGGCCCTCCTCTGTGTTTTCTCGCCAAAGGATAGCTAACCTTTTTCAAAAAGTCATGCTTTTACACTATCGCGCAGTTGCAATCTATTGTTAATCGAAGTCTTTAAGTTGCGCGACGAGCCAAAATGGGGGTCATCACGCAATCGCAATGAAGTTGTGTTAAAAGCTTTAGGTTGCCCGACTGAGCGACGAGTCAAAATTAATGCATCGCGCAATCGCGATCTATTTTCGCTATGATCTGTTCCATCTGCGAGTGCGCGATGAGTTGTATTTGATGTCGTCACGCAGTCGCGGTCAGTCTATGTCAGGTCGCTTGAGCTATGCGACTGAGCGGGTGCGGTGCTTACGGTGGTAATCGCGTAGTCACGATATTTATTTCACGTCAGGTTCCCAGCTTGCGGGTCTGCGACGAGCTGAGAGATGGACTCCTCGCGCAGTCGTGCAGATAGTTTTCAAGGGGCAAAAGGGTCAGCGACCGAGCGACCGAGGAAGGAAGTGGCTCGTCTCTCAGTCGCTGAGTAATAAGGACCAAAAAGGAAAAGCAGCTCGCGAGTACGCGACGAGCTGAAGCAGATGATGTCGCGCACTCGCCGAGCAACAAAGGTAAACTGAAGGCGACCTGAGAGTTTGCGACTGAAGGAAAATGGTATGTTGTCGCGTAGTCGCTGATCTATAAAGACCAAGGGAGGACAGAGTGCGACTAGGCAACCACAGTGATTGTTGAGCTCGTCGCACGATCGCTAGTGTTTTGAGAAGATATAGTGCCAGCTCGCGACCATGTGACGAGTAGAAACAGGGATTCATCGCGCAGTCACCAAGAAAAAAGGTAAAAGGGAAAGTTGAGCGCGAGTATGCGATTCAGAAAAGATGGCTACTCAGTCGCGGTGCAATGAAACAAAGAGAAAAACTGCTCGCGAGTGCGCAATCACAGAAAAGGTGATGAATAAAGAGCTCATCGTGCACTCGCACATAAAATGAAAGACAGAGTAAAGTTTGGGCAACTGTGCGACGCAGGAATAAATGAAAAGGAAAGAGCATTGGTGCTCAATCGCTGAAAGGGAAGCGTTATAAGGATATAGCTCGCGATTGAGCGATTAGCAAGAGAAAAGAGCTCGTCGCGCACTCGCGCATGAAATAGAAACAGAGTATGGGAGGTTGCGAGTTTGCGACTGAGGAGGAAAGTGCTGTTTGCCATTTTTGGCTGTTTCCTGAGAAAAATACGTATAAGCCTGTAATTTTCCCAGAATTCAAAATGTAAAACAAAGGGAAAGATCAGATCGTTTGGACAGAAAGCTTAGATATTTTCTCATCTCTGGAATTAGATATTTCATGGATAAAGGATCAAATGTTTGAAAAAGTCAGAGGTTGTAGTCACTCGAATGTGCAGAGCAGTTATTGTATTTCAAAGACTTTTGTGACTCTTCTAGAGTGACATGGCCGCTTCTACAGAGGAGCATTTATGTTGATATTTTGAGGTGATGACTTTCAGGGGTGAAGCGGTGGCTAAACAGGAAAAGATCTGATCTGGAAGTTATGGCTAAAGTGCAGTTGGCTTCGAAATAGTATAAGTATGAGTTGAGACTCATCTTGTAAGGGGTTGGAAGGTAGTTTGATATTTGTAGTATTTTGCTCCTGTATCTATTTCTTTCATCCATCTACTTCTCTTCTGGTTCTATGATAGCTTGCTGTTATTGTAATTACCTTGTGCCTCATTTTGTGTAATTCATGTTTATCCTCTTTTGCAATCAATAACTGTGTAAATGTTTTACCCCTTATTG
>MU227896.1:2326032-2340454 GCA_018584345.1 Thuja plicata
GTTAGGGGATTATGCTCTTCTCTCTTTGAGAGAATCAGAAACCCAAAGACTTGTGGATTTGGTGGAGTGAAACTATCTCGGTGATGAATATGCTTGATGTGTTTGGGTGAGGTGCAAAGGTAGAGAATTATTCTCTTCTCTCATTGAGAGAATCAGAAAATCAAACCCTTGAATCTGAACCAAGTTGAGTCACCTTTAGAGGGCTTTCCGGAAGTTGAACCTCTGGGAATGACCCAAGTGAGTACACACCTCTCGCCGGTGATTCCACCTCACTCTAATAAAGTCTTCTTTGTTGTAGTGTAAAGACTCCAAAGCCATAGTAACTTATTTCTCATTGATTTTGACTATCATCATGAGAAAGCCTTGTTTGTCATACTGAGTGGCGCCACTCCCAGCCTTGCTTGCAAGGGTGTGTGACTTACAAGTGTTGGTGTGGCTGCAAGGCCCCAGCTCTGTATCAGAGGCACCAGAGGTTATCGTGAATGAAATCCTATTAAACACTCTCTTAGTTAGATGCCTACCCAGTTCACCTCCGAAAGGAGACATAATATGTGCATAGGGAGAGGGAAGAATCTCTCCCCTAGATTCTCGACATAGGTATGCATCTATATGTTTTAAGTGGTATATGATGATGGCCCATGTTTAAGTGTAACCTTTGAACATATATAATTAGTCCTTGGAAACACTGAAAACATGGGCGCTCTTTTGAGGGTGACACTGCTGTGTGAGGTGCACACATACGCATAAGATAGCTGGGCACAAATTTTGTCTTCTCAACCAATTTTCTTTGTAGGGATAATTGAGTGTCTATTTCAGAGTCTTAAATTGTCCATACTATCATCAAACAAAGACCCCCATTTTTTTACCAAGTTTCTTTGTCCTTGGTGGAATTGTTTACGACTACTGTTTGTGTCACTACTGCGTGATTGAAACTTCATGTTTATAAATGAGTGCTTGTCACCTTGAAACAAAGATTGCTGACTTGTATGATCTTGAAACTATCCTAAGCCTAGAAATCTTGTTAGAGAACAGTTCTCACTGTGTCTCCAAATCTGGTTTTTATCTTAAAAACTAAGTTTGTTTATCTGCCTTATCTGCCTCTTGTCTGGGATTTGATTGCTTGTTCCTTTGTTGTCTGCAGACTGAAACTAGTTGTTTCGAGTTGCAAACTGACTGATTCATACTCAAAATTATCTTGTCTCTTTGTCTCCATCCTATTTTCTTATGTTTTTTGTACCTTGCAACATGATAGTCATATCTCGACTATTCTAGCCATACCTCCAACGATTCGTGCTGGGTGCATCTAACACCTTGGCTGTTCTAGCCTATTACCTCTTTTTTTTTATACCTTTAGAGACAAAGTTCTGAGTCAGATCTTAATTTTCCTCTCATTTCAGCTTCATCTATGCCGGTTATGACTAGGAGTGGTAATATTTTTCCCATATACGGTTCTAGATTAGGTAGAGGTAAACCTCGCAATCAAGGAAAAGGTCATTCTGAACCCATTATTCAAGTGGATAATCAAGAGGTATCATCACATTCCTCTTCCCTGTTCAGTGCAGACCTGAGTCTGAATCCAAAGCCAGTGCTTCATTTTTGTTCTAATCCATTGTTTCAAGATCAGTGTAATCCATTTCTCTCAAGTCAACAAGGCTACAAGAAGTCATCTATTTGGGTCGATCCTATTAACTGCCCTCGTTGCCTTAGTGATCCTTTTTCACATTTCAATCCTTTTGATTCGCCAAAGAGCACATCAGCTACAAGTCCTCACTCTCATACTGAAGGAGTGCACACAAAATAATCTCACATTAACAACATTTCATCTCCTTTCGATTACAAACAAGGTCATTACCAATCTCAACATGAACAAGGTCATCAAGGAGAAGAGCAGCACCAGGGTCAAGATCAAACTCAGAGCATTTATGAAATTCTTGGCAATGAAGATGACCCAATAAATCAAAACAATATAGACACAACAAATTCTAATAAAGCTCTTATTAAAATGATGGAGATACTCCTTGCGAAAGACAAAGAAAAATACTTTCTAGATTTAGCGAATCAAGGGGTCAAATTACCCGTGAAATTCCAAGTGGAAACACTTATCGCTAAAGAAGAGGAAACTGAAACCTCCAAATTGCATAAGATAATTCAAGACATGCAAGGTCAAATCAGCCAACTTATGAAAGATAAGGACAAACCTACGCAACAGTTCACAATGGAAAGTATATGCCCTTTTCCATTTGATAGGAGCATTGTTATGCCACCTTTTCCCAAAGGTGTAGAGCTCCCAAAATATGACATGTATCTAGGTACCACTGATCCCCAGGATCATTTAAGAGAATTGGGTGCCTTTTCGATGGAGTTTATACATGATCAAATGTATTTGATGAATCTTTTTCAACAAAGTTTGGGTGGACCCACTATGGAATGGTTCTCACGACTACCCACTGGTATCAAAATTTTTGACAAAATTGCTAATCTCTTTATGCAACACTATTCTCATAATATTCAACATCCTGTCAACATAAGGGATCTTTGCAACCTTAAGAAAAAGCAAGGGGAACCATTCTTGACATTTCTCCAAAGATGGAGACAACGTTGCACAAAGTACCATTGCAAAATACCCGAGTCTGAGAAACTTGATATATTCTTGGATAATATCACCCCTGACTTCGGGTATCAAGTCCAACTTCAAGGTCCCCTTAACTTTGATAGTATGATAAAATAGGCTTTGAGAATAGAAGCATTCATGGTTAAAAAAGGTGAATTGACCTTGTATAAAGATAACAAGAAAAATCCCTCATCTTCCAACAAAGACAAAGGGAAATTATCCAACAAAAATAGAGATGTTGTGAATGATGGGATGGTCGATAATGTGAATTCAACTTCTTTGAAACTAGTCTTTAATCTCACCTCGGGTATACAAGCGACCAAAGCTGTCGAAAAGGCTACAACCAATACTCAACAACCTTCTAAATTTTCTGGCAACAAACCTTGAGCAGCATGACCCAAGCGTGAATTTACCTCTCTAGGAGAACCGCTTGATGTGGTTTTCAAAACTTTGGTACAAAATCAGATTCTTGCTCCTTTGGAGAAATGTCTATACGATCTGCAACCGAGACCGCATTGGTGGAATGCGAATGCTTACTATGATTACCATCAAAACAAAGGTCACAAGACTACTACCTGTCTCCAATTACAACATAAAGTTCAAGATCTGATCGATAACCAGGTTATCATTGTAGAGAATCATAACAAGAATTCAGATCATCAAGCGTTCAAAGATCCTTTCCTCGTCATGAGAAAGGTGAATCCTCCAACGCTCAAAATAATAATGGCAAAGTTAATTACACAAATACCACTTATGATAATGTGATCAACATGATTGAACCAGTGGAAGTGGAATATTGCAATATGTTTACTAGCAAGGGAAGTGGGAATGTTTCTAAACCCAAAACCCCATTTTTCTTGAGAGGTCCTGGGTCTCAATTTTCTAAATCTAAAACATCTCAAGATTGTGTGAACGTTGTTACTAGGTCTAATGCTAGAATATCTATCAAGGGTCCTAACCCTCCCACTGCTACGTCTGTGCCAAAACAAACTGCAGATAAGACTATTGTTGGTTCTACCAACAAGACCACGAAGGCAATCCCTACACCTCCTACTGCTGGTTATAGCATTCTTGACCAGCTTCAAAGGACCAATGCTCAGATAACTATTTTTGAGCTATTGAAAATCTTGCCTGCTCATAGGCAGATTCTGGATAAAGCTCTCACTGAAGCTAATGTCCCCAAAGATATCAATTTGGATCAGTTTCAATCCATGGTGGGTCATTTGACCTCACCGCATTATTTATCCTTCTCTGAAGAAGATGATCACTCAATTACTCACCCGCACAATGCTCCCCTACACATAGAAGTCATGATCAGAAAATAGCTAGTCCACCATGTGCTCATTAATAATGGTGCTGGTCTTAATATTTTCTCCACTCATTTTCTTTCTCAACTAGGTTATGGCGAGGATCACATAGATTCCCACAAAAGAATTACCATAAAATCTTATGATGAGGAAGAGAGAACATCTAAAGGTCTAGTTGTGCTACCCATTTGGGTTGGCCCAGTTGAAAGAGACATCATATGTCAGGTGTTAGACCTTCCTCTTGCGTATAATATTTTTCTAGGAAGACCATGGATCCATGAGATGCAAGCGGTTCCTTCTACATACCATCAGTGTATCAAGTTTTCTTTTCAAGGAACAGAGGTGACCGTTCCCACTAGCATGGATTCTTCTTGTAATGCTCTCACTCAATCAGCTGACAGTCTTGTTCCAACTAATAGAGAATACACAGAACTCTATGATGCCAAGCTCAAAGACATGGAACAGACACTAAAAATCATAGACATAGGCATGGGGGGATATCAAATGGAACCTTTGCTATCATTAGCAGTTCTACCCATGTCTCCTCGTTCTTATGGGAGACCTTTTGAACACAACAAATCTTTCTCTACTCCTGAGATAGTTTATGAGGGTACATTTGTACGGTCTAATACACCATTGGAAGATGAGGACAAAGAAAGAGCTATCAAGGCTTGGCTTTGTGAAGGAAAGAACATAGCTGAACAAACTACCCTGGCTCATGAATTAAATCCTAACAGTGAGGGTCTTAAGATTATGAAATGTTTTGGGTACAAAGGAAGTGGCCCGATAGGTGTGAATGGCAATGGGTTAGTGGAACCTATCCAAGCTATAGGTCAAAAGACAAAAGAAACCATTGGTTTAAGTTTCAAAAAGGTCTCATTTCACTTAGGGATCGATAAATTTGTGCCAAAGGTAGAACCTACACTAGAACCCAAAGGCACAACTGCAGTCGACACTATACAAGATAGCCCGGATGAGGGTTGCTTTCCTTATCCCATTCCTCCTGACCTGGCAGCATTCTTTGCTGAGCTAGATAAGTTTGTGCCATGTACTTGTATAGCTGAAACTAACAGTGATTCTGATCAAACCACTCCATTCGAGACACTAACTTTTGAGCAATGGAAAGACCTACAAGATCCTAACTTCAAAGGAGAACAGTACATACCACTACAATTTCAAGAACGGTTGACACAAGAACAAGCTAGTATTACAAGAACTCAAAAACCTTCATGGTGCAAGCACCCAAGTTAGAGTTTGGATACAGGCTCTCATGAGTATGAGTTTGATAGTTTGTCAGCAGGATCTTATGAAAGACTTCTCAACGTATGTGAGGGGTCTAGTGAAAAGCCTAATGAGTTCGAGTCTATAGGTGTTAACATGTCTTCTACTTCGGTCGTTAGGGATCAAAAGGATTCAAACATAGCTTTGGATGAGATCAGTTTAGCTCTCAGCTTGCTAGTTAACACTTTTGATGACCATACTGTGAATGCACTTGAACCTATCACATCTCTTTCCCTCCAACATCTTGAATTAATAGACTGGAATTCCCCTTCTTCATCCAGTGAAGTCCTTACATTCCAGAATGATTACACTTTATCCTGCTACCTTCACACTGTTGAGCCCATAATGTCCTCCACTAGTGAAGAAAGTGTCAATATGACCGAGGCTGACACCAAGTACCTTAGTCAGAAAATTAAAAGAAGAAAAAATAAGCGCTCTGATGGTGAAAACCACATTGTGGCATTATCAGAGCCAAAAAAAGTAAAAATACAAGACGTATCCAAAGGTGAAAACCTCTCTAAGGCACTTGAGGATGAGGTACTTGATGTGCTTCCAAGTCACTTCCAGGAATGCTCATCAGTGTTAATTGAACCAACTCAGCCGATAAATCTGGGAACATAAGAGCATCCACATATCATTCATGTGGCCAAGTCATTATCTACAGAGGAACTTAAGGAATTTATAGAATTTTTCAAAGAGAAAAAGATAAATTATGCATGGATGTATTTTGACATGCCAGGTGTGGATCCTAATCTCATTATGCATCACTTATCAATAGCTCCAGGTGTGAAACTCGTCAAGAAAAAACTTAGAAAGATGCATCCGCATGTAGCTTTATTGATCAAGGCAGAATTGGAAAAACTTCTGAAAGCTGGGTTCATCTGAGCAATTGATTATGTAGAGTGGATTTCTAATATAGTCCCAGTGACTAAACATGACAAATCTATTAGGGTCTACACAGACTTTAGAGAACTAAATTTGGCATGTCCTAAAGATTATTTTCCACTTCCTAACATTGACATGATCGTGGATATGACAGCAGGATATGAGATGTATTCACTAATGGACAGCTTGTCTAGCTATAATTAGATCAAAATTGTGCCAGAGGACCAAGAGAAAACTTCTTTTACTTGTGCATGGGGTACATTTTGTTGGAATATTATGCCCTTCAATTTAAAGAATGCTGGGGCTACTTATCAAAGAGCTGTTACTACAATATTTCATGACATGATGCATAGGACAATGGAGGACTACATGGATGACACACTTGCCAAAAGTATGGATAGAAAGACACATCTCACTAATCTAGGTCCTATACTAGATTTTATGGAGAAATTTAGGTTGCGTCTAAACCCTAAGAGATGTGCATTTGGGGTTACTTCAGGAAAATTACTTGGCTACATCATCTCGGTGAAAGGAATTGAGGTGGATCTGGCAAAGGTACAAGATATAATGGAAATGCCACCACCCCGTAATATCAAACAAATTAGAGGTCTCCAATGTTGGATCCAATCTATGAGATGGTTCATCTCGCAATTAGCTAACAAGTCACAACCTTTCACAAAAACTCTGCATAAAGGTGTGACTTATGACTAGAACAAAGAATGTGAACAATGATTTCAACAATTTAAACAATATCTAGCCAATCCACCCATATTGATGCCTCCTATTTAGGGGAAGCCTTTGATCTTATATAACTCAGCAATGGAAACATCCTTGGGTGCTCTCTTGGCCCAAGAAGATCCAAATCATAAAGAAAGATCCATTTACTACATCAGCAAAACATTGGTCTCTTACGAAATGAATTATTCAATAATTGAGAAGGCTTGCTTAGCAGTAGTGTTTGCTTCCTAGAAGCTACAACACTACATGTTGGCTCACACTATGAGATTAATCACAAAGATTGATCCATTGAAATACTTACTTAGTAAAGCTACCATCACAGGTAAACTAGCTAAATGGGTCATGCTCCTTAGTGAGTTTGATATTGTATATCGAGAGAAAAGCTATCAAAGGACAGGCGATTGCGGATCAATTGGCTGAAGCACCTCTTACAGATCATCAACCATTAAAAATGGAATTCCCAGATGAGTCCATTCTGCTTCTCATGCATCAGACATGGATGATTTTCTTTGATGGTTCATTCACCCAACAGGGGTCAGGAGCTAGAATTTTGTTTATCACACCTCAACAATACTCCTTACCAAAGGCATACAAAATGATGTTCCCTTGTACCAATAATACCACCGAGTATGAAGCTTTGATCAATGGACTCAAGATTTCTATTGAATGGTGAGTGGATGAACTAAATGTCTTTGGAGACTCACAACTGGTTATCAATAAAGTTAACAACACTTATCAAACCAAAGATGAAAAGTTGGTACCCTATAAAAAGATGGTTGACTGCCTCAAGAATTACTTTGCACATGTCACTTTTCAGAAAATTCCCCAGGTGGATAATAAAGTGGCTGATGCTATGGCTACTCAGGCCTCTATGTTACAAATGCCAAAGAATGATTTCAGACACAAGTTCCTAGTGGAGACATTATGCTACCCTGCCTATGACTCTCCTGACTCCCAGATGGTCTATTCAGTAACTGGGCATGATTCATCTCGCTACCACCACATATACTCCTATCTCCATAACCAAACTATTCTTGACACATATACTAGAAATTAAAAATGCCATCTAATCCACAGTGCTTCACAGTACGTCATCATAGAAAATGAATTGTATAGACGGGGTCTAGACGGTACCCTCCTTAGGTGTCTAGAACCTAATGAGTCTAAATGCGCATTAGAAGAGGTACATGAAGAAATTTGTGGTTCTCACTCCAATGGTCTGACATTGGCTCGTAAGCTTATTAGAGCTGGTTATTATTGGCCCGATATGGAGAAGGAAGCTATGCAGTTTGCCAAGTCTTGCAAGCAATGTCAGCTCCATGGTAAGTTGATTCATGCTCCAGCTAAGGAGCTCATTCCCTTTATCACCTTTTGGCCATTTGAACAGTGGGCTTTTGACTTAGTGGGTCAGACATATCTGTCTTCCTCGAGAGGACATAAGTACATCATCACTGATACAGATTATTTTTTGAGGCAGTACCTCTCAGTGTAGCTGATGGTAAATCTGTAGCTATGTTTATCTTAAACTACATTATCTGTAGATATGGTGTACCCTCCTCTATTATCACTAACAATGGAGGACAATTCAAGAATATAGATCTGATAAATTTGTGCACTAAGTTAAAGATTATTCAACACTGGTCATCTATTTACTATCCTCAAGGAAATGGACACGCTGAAGCTTCCAATAAAACAATTCTCAAGATCCTGCACCGTACGGTACACAAGTCTGGATGGGATTGGCACCTCCAAATTAATCTAGCTTTATGGGCCTATTGCACCAGTATAAGAATGCCAATAGGGGCCATGCCCTTTGCTTTAGTCTATGGTGCAGATGCTGTACTGCCTATTGAGGTTTAGATTCCTACCTTGTGAGTCTCTTTGAAGGCCTCATTACAGATGATGACATTAGAATATCTCAGCTTCAAGAGCTTGAGTTATTGGATGAACGTCGGAAGGTGGTGTTCAATCATCTTAGAGCATATCAAAAGAGGATATCTAAGAGCTATAACAAGAAGGTTAGACCAAGAGACTTCCAAATGGGTGATTTCGTCCTGAGAGAGAATCCTAAAAATTAGCAACATCAGAGTCAAAAATGGAAGTTTGAGCCAAACTGGCTTGGTCCTTATATTATTACTGTAGTATTTAGGTCTGGTGCTTACCAGCTCTCCACTACAGAAGGTGAACCACTCAAAGAGCCTATCAACGCTCTTCACCTGAAGAAATTCTACAGTTGAGATATCTTCTACATGCTCATGTACATACTTTATTTCTGAGAAAATCCTAAAAATTGTAAAATGCCCTGAAAAAATGATCATCTTAGTGAAAACCTGGCAAACAGGCACTTTGATGTATCTATTATCCTATTGAAAACCTGGTAAACAGGCACCTTGATAATACCAAAAAAAAATCAAAAAATCAAAAAATACAAAAAAATCAAAAAAAGAAAAAGAACAAAAAAATTGAAAATACAAAAAAAAAGAGAAAAAGAGAAAAATGTGCCATTGATGAAAACCTGGTAAACAGGTGTCATGGTAGCAAAAATAGAATTTCTGTCAAGATGGTGAAAACCTGGTAAACAGGCGCCTCTTGTTTTGTAATGCTTTATCTGTCGTAGCATATCTTGGATTTCTTGCAGTTGCTCTTTCGCTTTCCTGCTTCAGTTTGCTTTCTTGCTTTAGTTCACTTTCCTGCTTTAGTGTGCTTATACTTTTGCTTTCCATCATCTTTGAGATTTTGCTCGACCTCAAATGGATTGAAACTAGTCATACTCGGGGGCATGTTCCTTGTCTAGGGGGCATTGTCTTATCTTTCAGAGTCTTGCATCAGTCACCAGTGGATCTCACTGCGTCTTCCTACTGATGCCTCGTAGCACTTTGTCTCTTCCTGAAACTCTCTTTCACATCAGTCACCAATGGTCCTCACTGCGTCTTCCTGCTAATGCTTCAATCTCATTATCGATCTTTATGCTTGAGAATCTCTTGTGATAGTCACCAGTGGTTCTCATTGAGTCTGCCTACTGTTGCTATATTGTGGAGATTTCTCCCATCATTTTTCTACCTGTTTGTTCGGCTTCAATCCATTCATCACTTGGGGGCATGGTTCCCCACTTTGATCACTCTTCAGTTTACACTTGAGTCAGTAATCTTGTCAAAGGACAACTCGCTACTGGCACAAATTGGTGTTTCTCAACACCTTAATCAAACAGTGTTTTTCAACACTCTCTTTGGACACATCTGTGTTTTTCAACACACTTTGGATATCTCGCGACATAAACATCTCTCAATAGCAATCAAACACATTTGCACTCACAAGAACAACAGTGTTTTTCAACACCCTAAACATAGACACATTAGTAAACCTTGAAACATACTGAGATATGATTGACTCTTTCTTGGTATGTTGTCTGTTCTTATGAATTTGATTTGATATTTTCTTTGTCTACTACTTTTTGGTGTGGTTTCGATGATCTGACAATGTCAAATAAATAGGGTGTATGTGATAAGAGCTTCTACATTAAGGTGGAAAAATGCCACATCCCTCGATCTTGTTTATTTGTACGCCAAGGGGAGGTCAAAATTATCTCCTTGACTGTTATTTTTGTTTTTGTTTACTTGTGAATTGTTACTATATCAAGCTGGAAACAATGTTCGGGTCACCTTGGCTTTTGTGCCTTGGTGCTTATGTTTGTTTCCTATATTTTATCCGATGGAAGTCATATTCATATTCTTATGGTTGCAGCGGCACCAGTAAGGATTGTATTGACTTTGATGATCCAAAATAACTCGATGATGATAAATACGATGAGTCCAACAACCAAAGTCCTAGGATTTCATTTAGCTTAGGCTTGCATTTGCATTATAGGCTTGCATTCACATTTTAGGCTTGCATCATGGTAGTTTTGATGCTCTCTTCATTTTTCTTCTCATTCTTCAAAGGTCCTCATCTTTCATCATGGTTTCTTCTCGACTACACGAGTGTCTGGTCCTTGTTCTCGATCCTCGTTCACATTCTTTTGGTTAGTACCTATTGTATATTTCAAATATCCTACATGAGATGATTAGTACCATTGCATTCATTGCATTACATTCATTTAAAAAAAAAGTGCATTTTCATACATTCATTTGCATACATACACCCATAAACATGTGCATCCATTATAAGCATAAATCAAATTATACATAGCATTTATCCATCTAACATCTATCATAGCATTTTCATACATCAATAAAACATGTGCATAAACATTTGCATATTCATCCATTGCATACATCTCTAAATCCATACATCTAATCATATAGGAAATTATCTCATAAAACATACACATTTAAAACAGTATATAAACATGTACAATGATGTCAAAAAATTGAGCTCATATATATATCGATCGGTCTGAATGTGCAAGGGTGCTACTCGAGCACAATACGTCAAAATGGTGGTATAATATACATCAAGATCTAACCACCTGGAGGAGGTGGAGGTGGTGGCATTCCCTGCTGCTGAGGGGGTGGAATACCTTGCTGCTGAGGAGGAGGACCTGCTGGAGGTGGTCCCGGTGGAATGACCCGTGCACCAGCATACTCTGTGAAAAGAAGAATCTGATCCTCTACCTCAGGTACTGCAATAATATATGTAGCATAATAGTAAAAATCCTGAGTAGCCTTATATCTGGTCTCTAGCTATGATCTAGCCAATGCCTCTTGTAACTCCCAGATTTCCCGATCTCGCTTAGATATTCCTGTATCTCGGATGATCACCTACGTGTGGAGGTTGTCACACTCCCTCTATGTCTATCAGGATCTCTCTCTGACCCTCCGGAGAGCCTCTTGTAACTATGCTACCTGTCCACCTACTGGAGGATCAATCAGAATAGCATCAGCCATCACTATATCATCTCCCTAATCAGTAACTCTGTCCTGGCTACCACTGGGTCCAGCACCTAGATCTGATCCCATGGGTCTCACAAGAATATCAATCTAAACTATCCTGGGTCGTATAACTCTCTCCTACTACTGTAGAGGTGGCTGCTCATCCTATGGTTGATGTCCTGGTGGAGGAACCTTCTATGCCTGTTGCTGGGGTAGTGGTTGTACCACCTGAGGTATCCGACCCACTAGAGCTGTGAATCTCAGAAAAGGGTGAGCTAACATGTGGTCTCTATATGTAGGTGTCATACCTGCATTTTTTACGACAGCCATATAATCCCACCTAGCTAGTGGTACTCGGGCGTCTATCATGCTACACCCCCTGTCAAGCAGTCTCTACCACCCCTTCTTCATCTCATCGACGAATCAGGCATATGTACAGTACTCCAGAGACACATCCTATGGCCTCCCAAACTGGTGAAATACGTGCATGAGAAAGAAGTGCTCAATGATAGTAATGGTACATCCCATCAAAGGATGTGAACATAAAATGTATGATAGCTCATGACAAGCATCATCCCATACCTCAGTGGTTACCCAAGGTCACCATATGACTGCAACCATATCATCAATCTGCACCCTCCACTGCTCAGTCTTACCTAGCGCGGGCTGGGTCATCAGACCAACGTATCTATAAATGTACAAATCTAATGGCTGCTGTGTATCATGGAATATCAACCTACATATGGGAAGGTGCTCTCAAGCCTAGATCTGCAAAATGATGACTCTTGTCGCGATAGTACGGGCACCCCGATACATGATCTCATGCATCTCATGGTACATCTAAGCGAGCATGCACTCACCCCATCCAAAAGTGACTATAGGAACATCCAACATCTTCTGGAGCATAATTCCCCAGCAGCACTCTAATCCATGCTGAGCACGATCAGGAACCAGATGAAAACTCAGAAATAGTGCAAGAACAACTGCCAGGGGATGATCTCTGCCATAAGTCCATATCAATTCCTCCCATGAAATGGCCCAGCCCATCACCAAATCATCCTGAAAGATGGCTCTTAAAGCTTATGTACCATCTCTAGGCTGTGTGCAATACTTTACACGAGCTCCATGGAAAGGTATTCTCAAAATCTGGTATACATCCTTCGGAGTCACCGTCATCTCCCTGTGGCAAGTGAAAAGTGTTCGTCTCTGAATGGAAATTCTAAACTAGGGCACCAAGTAATCTATGATTCACCCGAATATCAGGTACATCACGCAGATATGTCAATCTTAGCCTATCAATGTGGGCCCCATCAGCATCTAATAGTCTCTGTAATAACTCACCCATGATAGGATGATGAGATCTGAAACTAATGTCTGGGAGGTCAACCTGTAAAGCAAGTGACAAAATTGGACCAGTACCTCAACAATGATGATTTTTCAAAGCAAAAAACAACAAATGCAGCTATGGACCTATTCTACACACAGTTTAAGATATGGCAACTGGTTGACTCTGTGACGCAAGAAAATGACAATTTTTGACTTTTGGCTAGTTTCCCATGCGAGAAAACTCTTTTCTCGTGCGAGGAAACTCTCTTCCCATGTGAGATTTTTGGCCCATGTGGGGCGGGATGTGTTCTTGCACGAGATTCTAGAAATCTCACGTGGCGCATGCGCACTCTTCACACGAGCACTATGGAGGGGCCCGCGCGCGGAACCCCTAACCTGCACGAGGATTCAAATTTCTCGTGCGAAAGGTGATCAAGGCCGGCGCGAGGAAACTATTTCCTCATGTGAGATTGGGAAAGAAAAGTTTAAAATGACCTAAAAACATGCTAACGCTAAAAATTGATAAATTTTTTTCAAAAATACAGGATCAAGTTGCGATTACTTATAGGTGCATCATACTCTGCTAGTCGATTGTGTCGTCGAGAGCACTCAAATCGGTGAGAATGTACAGAAATTTTTTCAATATCAGCTGGAGCCCTCACCATTGCTAAAATCAAAGGTGAATAATGATTTGAAAATGACCCCTCCGGGCCTTATATAGCCTTTGACCTAATTTTTCAAAGTGCTCTATTTTTCATGAAATTTGCACCCTTGGCTAAATGGACCGTTCTGAATCCATTTTCGTGATTGAAATTGAAATCTGACACTCCTAAGTAGATCAAAATCATGTTTTAAATTTTTTTGGGACTGACGCTATTGGACGCTTGTGCAGTCAATTTTTTGACGTTTCTTTCTTGTCAGGAGTATCTCTTGTTATCATTTTTTTAGTTTCTGCAATCTTTTCATCAAAGTCAACTCTCGTCAATTTTGGTCAACTATGGTCAAACCTAATTAGAAAGACCTCTCGATCACTCTAAATCAATTCTTCTCTCTCTCTGGACCTATATTTCTCTATGATTTCTCGCTCTCATCACTATGATGTGTCATCTTTCAATTTCACTCCCGAGGGGGCAAGATGATTGCATCATTGAATCTTTTCGCATCATTCTCGAATTAGTCTAATCTAAATCAAATCCCCATTGCTAGGGGAATCTCATCACTTGAGGCATATTCATTTTTTTGTACCTTATGGTCAAAATTGGATATTCCATGATCTTGATGTTGGAAATATGGATGGAGTAACTGAGAGGGGAGGGGTGAATCAGTTACCACAAAAATAAATCCACAAGTCCCTTAGATGTCTTCAATATATATTGCTGTAACTCGGTGAATTAACTTATTATTGT
>MU227896.1:2347800-2367325 GCA_018584345.1 Thuja plicata
ACATTTCAATTTGGTTCTTTCAAGCTCTCTAGTAAATGCAATTCCTTTTCTAGTTTAAATGCAATTTCCATTCTAGATTAAAAGCATTTGAATTCTAGATTAGGAGCATTTGGTTTTCATAGATTAAGTGAAATTTGCTTCCATAGACTAGTTGTAATTCATTCTTAGATTAGTTGCAATTAACTTTCTTCTATTAATTGCATCTCTTTTCATAGACTAGCTACAATTTCAATTTCATAGATAAATGACAATTTTATCTTTCCTCACATTCTAGAAATCCTCCATGTTAGCAATGGTCAGGTTGTTGGCTCTCGTTTTGAGGGTAAAATCAACATCCACAACTAATTAGGAGGTAGCAAGTCACTTCAATTGAGTTTGCAGGATAAACAATTCATGTTTGTCTTTGTAAATTGGACAATTGAGTAAAGACTATGCTGAGTTTGTGCATAATTTAGAGGTCACATTCAGGCACACACAAGAAAATGGTCATTCGAATGTATCTATGCTGCTGAAATTGAATATAGTAGTGGCCATAAGTGTTGTCCAAGTTTATTGCTTCCTTGGAGAGCTGGTATTCGGCATCCCGAGTAGGTGTAAGAAGGTTGTATGTAGTATATGAAGGGATCGTTCACTAGGAAGAAGCTGAGGAAACTGGCCTCTTATTGGACCTGTGGGAAAGAATGAAAGAAAAATAAAACAAAAATGTAGTATAATAACATTAATCAAAAATTTGGATCCTTTGTGAAGGAAAAGAGTTTCTCTTTTATAGAAATCTCTCTCGAATGGACGGTCGAGATCAAACAAAAAGAGTGGCTCAGATTTGATTGAAGAAGCACAATCCATGTGCAAGTAATTCAATTGGTTGAGAGAGTCAGTTGACTGAACTGACTGATCAGTTGTTTTGAAAACTTCCATTTTCAGGTTTCAGTTAACTGAAATGTTTCAAAAATGATAAATAGATGAGAATCAGTTAACTGAGTGGAACTGGATTGTTTCTCAAAATGATAAATCAGTTAACTAGATTTGATGATGTCATACACATTTTTAATAAATTAATTGATTTTGAATACACATTTATGTTTTTATTATTAATTTAATTGACAATTTTGTAATTTTTATTTAAATAATATATCATAATATCAATTAAATAATTAACATAAGGTATATTTGCTAATGTAATGTGATTTTAAGAATTAATTAATTAATCAATTACAATGAATAATTAGGACCTAGGGTTTAGGTCAGATCAGTTCGACTGTGATGAATTTCCTATTTGATTTAGGACTTAGGTTTAATCAATATTAGGGTTTCTTGATTAATAGTTGAGATTGGGTCTAGGGTTTAGGTGACCATTTTTAGGTGATTACATTTGCCCCTCTTTGAATTGATGTGCGATTAGCACATTGATTCAAAGATTTGTTAGCGAGAAGACCCAAAATAGTTTGATTTGAAGTGATGAAACCATTCATTTGAAGAAGAATACCGATCCGAGCTTGGTTGGATGAAGATCGATCAAAAGATATAAAAAAAATGCTCAGTTTGATTTGAAGTGATGAAACTAAACATCTGTTAAGAACTCTTACACTTTTTGATTGGTTTGAGCAAATAACCAGTTTGATTTGAAGCGATGAAACTGATTACCGTTAAGAGATTTTATTAACAAGAAAATTGACTTTATTTGAAGTGATGAAGCCAATTTGATTAATGTATCTGGTTTCAATGATGAATAGCCCGTAAAAGACCGATCTTGTCTAGTTTCAAGTGTATTCACCACTATATAAGACCATTGATTAGGTTGCCTTTGATTTAAGATGATCTCAACTTGATTTGATACGATGAAGCTAAGATGCCCCAAGCGATGGGGTTTTTATTGAGGATGTAATCACTGGAATGTTGATGTCCTGATCCTACCCCCTCGGGAGCGAAATTGAAATATGGCTATGTTCCCTAGTGATGAGAATCAATTCGATTGAATAGACCACTTAGGAAGAAATTGATCTGATTAGAAAGAGGTCCTACATGGTTAGGACAAAAGATGTATTTGATGAGAGGTCATGTTTGACCGAGATTGACCAAAAGTAAGATACATGGATTGATTAGAAGAAAAACATGAGAGATTTCCATTGGTTGTGCAAGTGGTCAAATTCAGATTTTGATTTCAATCCTAAAAATAGAATCAGGACAGTTGATTTAACAAGGGATGTCATGTTCACATACAAATGACCACTTGATGATGAGAAGATTGAGTGATTAGAATTTCAGATCCTTCACATTGGATAGAGATAAAGTTATTATGCTGATTTCATCATTATGCAGATGCAGATGCAAGACTAACATGAATGCAACCTAAGGTGTAGTCACTGAGCTTTAGCAGTTGAAAATTTTCATCATTGAGTGGTTTTGGAACATCAAAGTTGATCCAATCCTTACTGGTGCCACTACGACCATAAGAATATGAATATGACTTTAATTGGATAAGATATGGGAAACTAATGTAAGCATTGAGGCACAACAGCCGAGATGACCTGAATGTTGTTTCCAGTTGATGCTGCAAGAGTACACTAGTATCAAGGTATTCAAAGCCAAGATAACCATGAGTGCAATCTTGCATAAAAAATAGAGCAATAACAATCAAGGAGATAGTTCTGACCTCACCTTTGCGTACAAATAAACAAGATCAAAGGATGTGAGGCTTTTCCACCTTAATGTAGAAGCTCTTATCACATACACCCAATTTATTTGATGTTTCTAGATCATCAGAACCACAGCAACAAGTAGTAGACAAAGAAAATATTAATGAAATCAATGAGAACAGACAACATACGAATAGAAGTTCATCATACTTCAGCCATTTTCAAAGTTTTCAGATGTATATATGTATGAGGTGTTGAGAAAAACCGTTGTGCTTGTGAGTGCTCTGTGTTTGATTGCTATAGATCTGTTGTTTACATTTGTGATATCCAATGTGTGTTAAGAAACATAGATGCATCCAAAGATAGTGTTAAGAAACACTATTGATTGTGGTGTTGAGAAACACCTGTTTGCATCAGTAGCGAGTTGTCCTTCATAAATAACAAGATTACTGACTCTGGTGTAATCCAAAGATGTGATCAAATTGGGGACCCATGCCCCCAAGTAGGAAATAGAGATAACTGACTTGACTGATGCTATGAGTAAAAATCATATTTTACTGCCCCCAAGTTATGACTCTGGATCGGTTTCAAGCCAGGAGGGTTCTCAGAAGAACCAGTGTCACACAAGTGACTGAATGATATGGACAAACTAAAGAAAAAGATTGCCAAGATTGAGCATTGATAGATGGAGCCCTGAGTACAAGAGATGCTTGTTTACCAGGTTTTCACCTTCTTGGTAGAGATTCTGTTTAGCAGAAATTGAATTGTTTTAAAGCGATGAAGCCAATTTGATCAATGTGCCTGGTTTCAATAATGAATAGCTCGTCTAAGACCGATCTATCTGGTTTTGAGTGTAGCCATCATTGTATAAGACAATTGATTGGGTTGCTTTTGATTATGATAATCTCAACTTGATATGATGCGATGAAACTGAGATGCCCCAAGTGATAGGGTCTTGATTGATTGAGGTGATCATTGAAAACTTGGTAAGCATGCCTCTATCACCATCCTTTTTTTCTCAATTTTTTTTGTATTTTCACTAAGATGATCATTTTTTTAGGAATTTTTCCAATTTTTAGATTTTTTAGAGATTAACTGATCTCAAGCATGATCACATTGGTTTGCCCCCAATGTCTAGCAAGGTAGAGGTCATTACAGATGGATTAGAGAGCTGATGGATGAGGTGAAAGACAATAATGGATGAAGAGGGTGAATGAAACCCTCAATGACAGTCTCCTCAAGATTACCCAAGCTAGGGAAAAGAGGAATATAGCAATGTAGGCTCATGGAGCGGTGCTAGATAGAATATAGGATGATGACCAAATTTCATGAAAGCATGTGGTCCAAAAGAATGGACATGTCAAGAGACTTTTCAGAACCAATTTTTCATTTTATTGTTCTTCATTTTGATCAAGAATAAGGGGTCAATTGGATAGGATAGTGATGGAATAACACGATCAAGATAAAGGGTGATGGAGGCTACAAGTGAATGTCTTGGGATTAGTGCAAAGAATGTTTGGAAGTATAGGCTTGGGATAAGCAAGATCCTGATAGGGTGCCATGGATGAGAGAAAATGAATACCCTGATGGAAAGGATAATGCATGGAAAGAGGCATGGTGTGTTCATGGATAGGCTCAACCTTGTCAAGATCAGTAGAAGGAACTTGGATGCTCACTCGATTGATGGATGTAAGATATGATAGATAAGATGAGATGGAAGGAACTTACCCCAAGTGAAGAGTGCAAGTAGGAGGAATTACCCATGATGCCTGTTTGCCAGGTTTTCATCATGGTACTTATCCAAGGTGCCACAATAAGTGGTTTTCACCATAGGAAAGATTGATTTATCTTTACTTTTGCTACCAAGGTGCCTGTTTACTAGGTTTTCACCAAGCACTTTTTCTTTTCTTTTCCTTTTTTTGTACTTTTTTATTTTATGGAGGAACATAAGCTTCTTCTATTTAGATAGTGCTCCTTTTAAGGATATGTTATGATAGGCCAAGACCATTGAAAGTATACTCAAAGATGCTGATAGGGTGATGGTAGAGAAGAAATGAAGGATAAGGGAGATGGTAGCCAAGGATTTATGTGATGGATTGGATAAGAGGGACGGAAGGATATGAGATGGGTGGATAAGAGGTAGGTGTAGGATATTGGATAGGGTATGGTGATAAGATCAACATTGACACACCCCTTGAAGGGTAGCGGACATATGAAGGAAAAGTGGATGGAATAGCTTGAGGCTTTGATTGATGAGCTGATATGGATCTTGGTATACGAGGACCCTAGATGGATGAAGTATTCAAGGTAATGGATTTTGGGACATGAGGACCCAAAATAGAGTTAGAAGATGGGAGATGTTTGGATGGAGATGAAGTGGAAGAATTTGGAAGTTTGGATGCCAACTCTGACTTTTCCTTTTTGTTCAACCCTTTTAAGAGAGACTTGGGAATCCACATAGCATTTGATTATCTTTTTGTATCCAAGTCCTTTAGAAAAGACTTTGGAATCCACATAACTTTTGATTTTCTTTTTGTATCCAAGTCCTTTGGAAGAGACTTGGGAATCCACATAGATTTTGAGTTTCCTTTTCTTTTGGATATTTTAGAATGCAATTTGTCCATGATGGATTTAGGAACCCATATTTTCTTTGATATTATTCTTTGTTTGGACCGAGAACACAATTATTCCATGATGGATTTAGGAACCCATATTTGCTTTGATTTTATCCTTTTCTCAATGGAGCCTTGTGGTATCTTTATAGTCATATGTTGATTAGATTGGACATAGTGATCTTCATATGTAAGTGGATTCTTGAATTTCTAATTTCTTCGTTGCACATCCAAATTGCTTCTAAAAGACTTAGGAATTATGGATGAATAGGGCTGATATGGTTGGTTCATATGGATTGGTTGATAAGGAGATTTCAAGGATGTATGTCTTTTTTGATCTTCATAGGGGGTAGAGTAAGTGGATGGAGGGATATAAGGACCCAATATAGATGGAAGGTTTGATGGTTTCAGCTTTGATATATAGGGACCAAGGATGGATTTGGGGGATAGTGAAGGCTGATGCATAAATTTAAATGGAGGGATATAATGTGTTGAATGGATACCAACATCTTTAGAGTGAGCTGCATGACCAAGACTCTTCTCTTTTGAACTCACCTTTATATCAATAGGTTCATGAGTAGCTTTTATAGGAGCAACTGAAGCTTGAGAGGATTTATTTTTATGCAAGGGATTTAGAGGAATGATGGTTTCTTGAGGTGGATATGGAGGAGCATTATAAGGAGATGATGGAATGCCTTGATATTGACAAGGATCTTTAGATGGTGTAGAAAGGGTACCTTTCTCTTGATTTTCAATAGGCCCATTAGAGATGCCAGAAAGGATATCTTGATCTTTCTTGGGAGATGGATAAGATATAGAAGGTGTAAGAGTTTCTTCTGGGAAGAAATGGAAGGGGATAATGAAATCATCATGAGACTCTTGAGATATGAAACTTTGGTCAACCATTAGATAAGGATGGATGGTGTCTTGATCTTGGTCATTATCGATAGTCATTTCTTCACATTGTGGATTGGTCACTTGACATGGAGCCACATCTAAGGAAGAGGTAGGATTTTTGATATGCATGAAGGAATCTTGACATGTTGATGGACAATCATTTGGAGTAGGTATGATAAGCATTGAAGCACATGGATGCTTTGGGTCTATGCTCTTTGAAGCCTGAGAAAGACTTGCAGTCGTATGCTGATTAGCTTGGATATCTTTTAGAGGTAGTCCTTGAGGGTAGACATAGTCATCATTAAGCTCAGTTCTTGATAGAGATGGTGAAGCTTTAGGAGATTGAGGGATGGTGAAAGAAGTAGATGGGATATACGAACCATTGCTAGACATTGATTCTTGATATTTATCATGTTCAAGATTAGTATCTTCACTAGATGATTCATTAGGATTTTCCACTTCGATTATGCCATCATCTATGAGATCTTGGATTTTAAGTTTCAACTCCATGCAAGATGAAGTTTTATGCTCATTGTGTCGATGATATGCACAATAGGTACTCAAGAATCTTCATTCACATGATGTGGCTTGAGGTAATGTGATGAGATCATGATCAAGAAGTTCTTCCAATGCTGATTTATAAGATTATCCCAAAGGAGTAAAGACTCTCTTGCATTTAACCCAAGGTTCTTCTTTCATGAGGTTACTAATCCCTTTGGAGGGAGACTTCGTGGTGTTTTCAACATCTTTTAGGGCTTTGGATCCACTCACTTGATAATGATCAAATAGAAAAGGATAGATTGAGCTTGATGAGGATTTTTTGGATTGTGTGTCCTTTTCCCCTTTAATTCTTGGATTTTAGATTGCATAGTTTGAAGTTGTTTTGATAAAGATTCCATAAGAATCTCTTCTTGCGCATTATTAGGACCATAAGGTTTAGCCCATTTTATTTTAGACAATGTAATATTGGGTTGATATGCTTGCATAGAAGACTGACAAGGAGGTATGATGAATCGATTGATTGACTATCAGGTGTTGAAGTGATATCTAAAGTGTTGATTAACTCCAAGACCAAAGTACAAAGGAGATAAATTCCAACTGAGAGAGAGAAGCAATGAATCTGATCTTGAGTCAAGGTTAATGAACCTTCTCTCACAACTCAGGATAAGGACAACATAGGCAAAATGATTAAAGTAACAAGTCACTTGGACTAGCACAAAAAAATCAGATTTCAAGACAACAATGAGTCAGACTGTCAACAGATTGCAGTCAAAGTAAGAATAGTAGATGATGATGTTGATGAGAACATAGATGTGTGAAAAATTGGACAAAACCTTCACATAAGAATACAAAATTAGACAACAAGTTGATAGATTTCCAGAGTTTGATAACAAATGCAGAAACTCGGACCAGAGTTGATAGCTAACACCTAAAAGTGAAGATTTTGAATCGCTAATCATGTTGATATTTGATTTGATTTTTTAGCTATGATATGATAGACACGTACCTAAAGTGCATAGTTTTCTAGATTGTTTGATTGATTGATTGTTGTTGTTTCAATAACACTCACACAAGACACATCATGGAGATTGTTTGTTGTAAAAAAATAATAGACACACCACAATCCTAGGTAAGCGAGGGCAATATCTGTTGAATTCCCACTTGAACCAAAGTTTAGTGACACCTACTCATAGTGAACAACTTAGAATCTTGGAGGCATGGGCTCCTCCTTATAGTGCACTCACTTCTCAGGCACACCAAGCCTCAAATCCCAAGGGTAATGACTTCCCAAGGGACCATTGTCTCTACTAAGAGCCGTGAAAGTGTGGGATGTCTTAGTCAGTCTCTAACTTTTCGCGCCAACATATAGAGGGATTTTGGTTACTAGAATAAAGTGTGTAGTCAAGGCATCCGTTTAGGTGGTTATACTTGTGGTAGATTAGCTCCATTATGGAGGCCTCCCAACCTACAAAAGTTAGATTCTGTAGGTTTTAATGCACCACCAGGGTACTGAGGGAGATCTTCTTCCTGGTATAATGTAATCAAAACCTGTTCACTGTGACATTAATCACAATGACATTTTTTCTATACCATTTTGGAAGGGCTTGGCTTTAGCCTGTTACCAGTTGGGCAATCCACTCTCACCGGTTCTGTTAAAGTACTAGGGAGGTAGCCACACTAAAGGATTTGTATGGATTTATCTTTCACCCAAGATCTATGAAGGTGAGGGGAGAGGATATGTCCATGCAATTCTTTTGGTTTACAAAACTAAAAGACACTTCAAGCAGAATAAGAAAATGACAATAATGTTTCTTGATTTTTGATCATCCTAAAAGGGCGAGAGCATAGTTTCCTGACATTATTGTCATTCCTAAAACATCAAAAAAATGTTCATTTTAAGAATTATTGTATGTTTGTTACTATTTTAAGAAATCAAAAAAAGATGCAAGCATGATGTTTTGCGTTCTATCGATCAAAGGCAACTTGCAAAACCAATTCGTGAGTAGTTTGTGTTTTATTCTTCTTTTTCAGCGTCCTCCAAACCATTGTTATGAAAACCTTACCTATTCCTATAAATGCAACCCATTGTTATAAAAATCCATAAAATAAAAAAATTACACAGCTTGTCAATCTCACGTGTTAGAAAATTAGGTTAGTCAAAGAGAATATATCATTTGATAATTGAAAAACCTATTGTCATAAAAATAAGGTTCTGACCAGTCTGCACTAAATCAATCATAAGTTTTGCAAATACAAAAGAAATTAATTAAAACCAATGGAAATGAAAGCTAACTCAAATACCTTTCTAGAAATATAAATTTTGGATATGTATCATGTCATATGTGCACATACCAATAAAAACATCAGTCGGATTTCATAAAAATCAGGTTCTCTATTCTCCACTAAAATGACCACAAATTTTGTAAATCCCAACAGAATTAATTCAAACTAATGGAAAATGAAAGCTAACTCAAATATATTTCCAGAAATATAAATTTGGGATCTGTATCATGTGATATGTGCATGTACCAATAAAAAACATCAGCCAAATTTCATAAAAATCAGGTTCTGACTAGTCTACACTAAAATGACCATAACTTTTGCAAATCCCATTGAAATTAATTCAAACCAATGGAAAATGAAAGATAACTCAAATATCTTTCCAGAAATATAAATTTTAGTTTTCTATCATGTCATATTTTCACGTACCAATAAAAATATCAGTTGGATTTCTGGGAAAAAGCCCATAAATTTATCATAAAACTCACAAAAATTAACCTTGTGGTCATGGGTTCAAGCCCCATGGTGGGCGCCAGAAATGTGTGTGCTAAAAGTGGCCTTCTTACTTAGCTGTCCACTTCAATATGGTCATTGTTCTTTAGTTGTATACAGGAATGAATATGGATTCATTCATCCTGCATGTCTGAAGGAGTCTACCCGTTGCCTTCTAGAAGGCAAGAGTATGAGCTTGCTCTCAGGTCATTGCAAGCTTAGTGACTAAACACTAACCTAAATTAAGGATTTAGAGCTATATACTGAAAGTAAAATGATGATTAATCAAAATTATTATGCAATTTGTTGTTCATCCAAGATACTTAAAATTTAGTTTTAGAAGCACTAAATGAAATGTGAGATATTCATTTTAACAACACCAAATCAAAGTGTTCTTTATGATTAGATTGATTTCCTTGAAAGTAATAAACAAAAATATTAAATAAATGCTAAGAATGAAAGAAAACTAAAACAAATCCAGTATAATAACATTAATAAAAAATTCAGATCCTTTGTGAAGGAAAAGAGTTTCTCTTTTATATAAATCTCTCTCAAATCGATGGTCGAGATCGAACAAAAAGAGTGGCTCAGATTTGATTAAAGAAGCACAATCCATGTGCAATTGATTCGATTGGTCAAGAGAGTTAGTTGATTGAACTGACTGATCAATTTTTTTGAAAACTTCCATTTTCAATTTTTAGTTAACTAAAATGTTTCCAAAATGATAAATAGATGAGAATCAGTTAACTAAGTGGAACTGGATTGTTTCCCAAAATGATAAATCAGTTAACTGGATTTGATGATGTCATATGCATTTTTAATAAATTAATTGATTTTGAATACACATTTATGTTTTTATAATTAATTTAATTCCTTTTTTATTTAATTGACAATTTTGTAATTTTTATTTAATTAATATGTCATAATATCAATTAAATAATTAACATAAGATATATTTGCCAATGCAATGTGATTTTAAGAATTAATTAATTACTTAAGTACGATGAAAAATTAGGGCCTAGGGTTTAGGTTAGATCAGTTCGACTGTGAGTAATTTCTTGTTTGATTTAGGACTTAGGTTTAATCAAGATTAGGGTTTCTTGATTAATAGTTGAGATTGGGGGTCTACGGTTTAGGTGACCATTTTTAGGTGATTACAGCAATAAGTAATCCTTGGGTCACGGGGTGTTTTTGTGCTAGTGCCCATAAAATGTCAGAATTCATATAGAATTTGGGGGTCCGGGTGACCTTGATGAGCTGAGAATCCACATGATTGGTGATGATAGTGGTCCAATCAAAATTTTTCCCGCTGGAGGCGATGCTGAACAAGAAGTAGTACATCCATGCCAAAAATTCCCAGGCATGGGGTTCTCCAAAAATTCTGCATAGAGCGATGATCCCCATCTATATTCTTTTTTTAAATTCCGTTTGGGGGATCTCTAGCTTCATCTTTTTGAAATCCTTCCTTGGAACCTTAAGCCAGTTGTTATTGATATATTGTCGAGTCATGTGTTCTAGTTTCTGAAATTCTTCCAAGGCCAAAGACCGGGTGAGAACAACTGCATCATCCAATTGGGGGATCCCCAGACCTGCAGCAAAAATCATAGTGTTCAGAGACACCATAGGCATTGGGTAGCTTGTTGGAACTGGGGTGGTGAGCATGATAGCCTATATGGCTATGTTGTAGTGTTCTGCCAAAGTGAGAATGAGCTCCAGAGCTTGCATGGAGCAAGGGAAATAGGTAGCTTTAAGAATCTCGCAGCCAGCCACATTGAGCGCTAATGGATCTCTGGTTGTGCATTGAATCAACATCATCTTTACTAAGGCCTGCATTTTGTCCCACATCCTAACACTTGTGTCGGTCATTAGCTGCAACTTGGAATCAAATTTCGATCCCAGAATAGTGTCCCCCTTCAAATACTTCATTGTTAATGGGAGATTTTCAAAGGCCTTCTCGGCCTTTGTCTTGACAACTGCCCTGGTTGCAATAGTAGTGGGGAGTTTCAGACTCCTAGATGGAGAAGTTTTTGATGCCTCTGACACGATTGATAAGTTTAATTATGGCAACCTATAAAATAGGATGACTATCAGTATGTATATGAAACATAACATTATTCTGGACCCCAGAGATTTTCACCACCACTGCGTATCTATTCCTGAAAGGATGTTAGTTCACATCAAAACCCCAAAAAAGATATATATATATATAATAAGAATGAATTAGGAATTTGACCTCTACTTGGGCTTCTAGGGATTCTAACTTATGCGATGAAATGAAATAAGGACCAAAGGAAGACTTGGGACCTAAAGTCTAGGAAACTAACTGTTGCATGATATGACTGGAAATTAGCCATACTAGGCTAATGTGGGAGCATCACATGGCCATGCAGTAATAGGAGTAATGTTATTAATGTCAAAAACTATCTAAACATGTGGGGAAATGAACACCACTTGGGCCAATTTTGAATGCTCACATGTGGAAAACTTAACCCATCATTAAGATTGACTTAACGGAGGAGAGAGAAAACTACCATGGCTCGAACCAGCGAGGTGCCAATTTTGAACCAGGTGGTATTTGGCTGAGAGGGAAAGCTCAATAAATTAGGAAAAACATGAAATATCATGGTGTGCTTGACACAAACCAGGAAGGATATACAAATTTATAGAGGGCCGAAGAGCTATGAGGTCTGAAGCATAACTTGTAGGCCGACCAAAAATGGGCATATATACAGCTACCTATAGAAAGTCTACATAAATATATAGGGGATATATAGAATTTACAAATCAGGTAGAAGAATTTTGTGCTAACTTACAACTTCATAGAGGGTAGACGACCCTCTGGCAGAGCCATCCCACTAACGAGAGGTGACAGTAAGAACAAAATGGGAAACTAGACATAAAACCAACAACAAAAACAAGGAAGAAAAATGAAAGCCAAAGAAATGAAAACACAACCAAAGAGAAAATGAAAATGAGGGAGAAGAAATAGAAAGGCCTACCTGAAAACATAGAGAATGCAAGAAGGTGAGCACAGGAGGCACTCTACAATTGGTTCACTTGGAAATGACCGCGAACACACCACTACTCACTATTGTTTGAACGTTGTAATTACCAAAAGCAATTCACACTTTATCTCTCTTGATCACCTTAATCACTTTGGTAATTTCTCTAAGTATTTTGATCATGGTAAATGTGAAAGTGACAGGTAAACCCTATTTATACCCTTAGGGTAAAAACACATTGCTTTCCTTCACAAACTCTGGAATAGGAAAACCTCCAGGCTCTAGGCTCAGGGATTCCATGCAGCCATACCTTCTTGCAAAAGCAGACATGATGACAAAGAATCCTAGAGTCTGGGGTCCGGCTGACTCAAGATGAACACACTCTGGGACCAAGTCTCAGAGACAACAGAAGACAAGAAACAAAAGAAAACAACCCTCATAGAAGCAAAGTCCTGAGGGAAACAAAGGAAACAAAGAGAAACCAAGGAAAAAGCAAAGCAAAAAAAGGGGGACGCAACATTTTACCTACAAAATTTATGGATGGGTATGCAGGGCATAACAAATGGTGACCCACTGGGACAAATGCCTTAGCACATTTGAGAACTTCAAAATTTCTGGTTAGCAAAAACTAGAATTAATCTTGACTTCGAGCATTCTTCTTGCAAGACATGAGGTGTCTGAGGATATCCGACTCATCATTGATTCAATCTTTTGGTCTTTCATTAGCTGTGAAGTGTGTGCATTGAAAGAAAATCAAGCCGATGACATCTAAGAGAAGCAGAGAGGAGGCACTGAGTATATCAAACCAAATTCATCATATCTTGCACGTTTCCCCTAGACACTAGAGTTTTCCATTCTTCAATTCTTTTATTTTCATTCTTTTCTAGATGGGAAGGCAGTACTCCTTTCACCGTGAACCTTTAGCTTAGCTAATTTTAATGACAGTACTTCTTTCACCTTGCCATCCACTTTTAAATTGTTGAATAGGGGAGAACATTTTAGACCCAAGATATTTTAATGATTTTTAGACTTGGTCAACAACTAGTGGAACTGATCTACCTTCAAGGTGTCTGATTACTTGCCACTTAGATTTTCTGTTAACTGATGTCCGGACTATCAAGATGTGAATTTGATGAAGATTACCCAAAACCTTTTACCATACTTACAAGTAAACTCTAGAGTATAGACAAACTCCATCATGCTAACAATAGATTCCAAACTACCCAAAATGCACAAGGTACAATTCCAAGGGCTAGATGTTATGTGAAGCATACCTATCTACAAAAAGAAGACAACCTGCTGGGAAACCAGAAAAAAAACGAAAAAAAAAAGAAAGCCAAAAACAAAGGAAAACATGAAAAGGAAAGGTGGTCCTAGAGGATGGCTAACAAACTATTTACAAGGTCAAGGAACTCCAAGGGGAGCACCGAGGAGAGATATTTACAAGCAAGAACTTTACATATAGTACAACTTCGGACAAACTTATCACCTACCTTATTCAAAATAGTGCTTGAGAAACTGCCCATTGATAGGAAATAGGACAGCTTCTCTGGTCATGGTATTGAGGTGATAAGTGTTTGCCCCGTAGATTTTAGATATAAGTCATGGTCTGAGCTAGAGCCATTGAAACTTAGTGTGCTTTCCTCTCTTTTCCTGGGCTTTGTCCCATAAGAGGACCAAGTCCAAAATATGAAAGGCCTTATACTGGGCTCTTTAGTCAAACCATCATTTTACTACTGCTTGATGATGCTCAAAGTGTTCAAGGGCCATGTCTCTCTATTCCTCCATCCTCACCAAGTTTAGGAACTGAACCTCCACAATGTTGTCCCGATTGCTGAATTCCTTCATAAACTATAGTACCGGGATCTATAAGTTGATGGGGAATACTAGATTCTGGCCATAAACCAGGTGAAATGGGGAAGTCCCTAGGGCTGCCTTTATTTTGATATGATCCACCCAGAGGGTGAATCTAAGATTTTGGTACCAGTCTTGGGGGTTTTGTTCTAATAGATGCTTGATCGCCTCAAGTAGATTTTTGTTGGTAGATTCAGCCACACTATTACCCTGGGGTTAATAGTTTCTGGAGAAATTCAAGGTGATATTTCTTTCATAGGTCCATTTGAGTAAATATGCCAAAGAAAACACCAGACCATTGTCACACACTATAGAGAATGAAATTTTGAAATGGGTGACTATGTTTTCTTCCAGGAATTTAATAACTATATTTGTCGTGTTGTTTTTGCAAGGAATTTCTTCAAACCACCAGGTGCAATAATCGGTAGCAGTTATAATGTACTGGTGGTTGGTAGATGAGTTGGGGTTGATATCCCTAATAAAATCAAATTCCCATTGGGAAAAGGGTCTCACTTCAAAGATTAGATGCAAAGCCATTGCCGGGTTTCGCTCATGATGTGCTACTGTTTGACAAGAGTGGAATCTCCTAACATGAGTATAGACCTCCTTAAAGATGCAGGACCAATAATATCTAGCCCAAAGGATCTAATGGGTAGTGGCATCAGTTGAGCCTTGCCTAGTTCCAAACTATCCATGAAATTCTTCAATCTTTTTTCTGCTTGGTCACTATCTATGCACCAGAGGTATACCCCTTCATAGTTTCTACGAAAAATTGTTCCATTTTTTATCATGAAGTGTACGCTTTTCAGTCATAGGGCATGATTTTTTTTTGGGGGAATCCCCACCAGGCATCTTGTATTCAACAATAAGTATACCAAGTTGGTATACCACAAATCTTGAGTGATGGACTCCACTATATAAGTTTGGCATTCAATATCGGGAGTTCGTTCTACCATCGCTCTACATAGTCCCTAGCCTCAAACTATCTTCATGGGTTGCATTTCCAAATCATACTCTTGAAGGATGGCCATCCATTTCCCCCATCATTCACCCAGTTCACTCTGTAGGAGCAGAGACTTAACAGCCTGGTCCAGGATGATAGCGTGCACTTTGCTCCTGAGAATGTAATACCAAAATTTCTTCACGGCGTAGACAAGAGTAAAGGCCTACTTTTCCAAAGATGAATAATGGATTTCAGCATTCTTAAAAGGGGAGCTCATGAAAGCAATTGGTCATTCTTCTTCTTTGACATTCTGGGTCAAAACTATCATGGCAGAATGTGGCAAAGCAAAAGAATATATGTGGAATGGGAGGGAATAGTCCAGACTAGCCAAGACTAGTGCCTCCACAATCATTTTATTAATCTAGGTGAATTCTTGCTTTGTTTTAGGACCCCACTCAATCTTTGTGTCTTTCTTCATCATGTCATTGAGTGGCTTTTCTATCTAGGAGAATCCAGTGATGAACCACCAGACAAAGTTTATCCTTCCGAAGAAAGATCTCATTTCTTTCTTGTTACCAGGCATCTATAGGTTCAACAGTGCTTCAACTCTCTCAAGGTCAATGTATATACCCTTCTCAGAGATGATATGCCCGAGAAGCTTCCCTTCAGTGACCTCGAATATAAATTTTTGAAGGTTGAGGGAAATCCCATACCGGTGACATCTCTTGAAATTTGGGCGAGGTGGGCGCAGTGATCATGCCTATCCTGGGAAAAGATGGTCAAATCATCCATGTATATTATTATACAGCGGTTTACTAGGCCTTCAAACGCAATGTCCATAGCCTTTTGAAATTTCACCCCTATGTTGATTAGGCCAAAAGGCATCCTCTGGTATGCAAACATTCCCCACTTGGTGGTGAACACCATTTTATCTCTATATTCATACTTAACCATGACTTGGTTATACCTGGAGTACCCATCCAGGAAGGACATCATTTGAGACCCATTCACAATTTGTAACACATCATCTAACGAGGGGAGAGGGTGATTATCCTTCTTAAATTCCTTGTTTAAATTGCAAAAATCCATGCAAAGGCGGATCTTGCCACTTTTATTTCTCACAAGGACGAGGTTGGTAACCCAAGTTGTGTGCCAGATAGGAAAGATAATCTGGGCTGACAATAGTTTTTGAACCTCTTGATGGATTAGATGCTCAATCAATGGGTTTACTGGTCTTTGCTTTTTCTGAAAGGGCTTAGCATCTCTCTTCAATGGGATAGTATGGGTCATGATGGATTTGTCATACATCTTTAGATCCTCATATCCCCATGCAATTACATTAATGTATTCTCAAAGAACCACGAGAATCTTTGCCTTCTCCTCTGCGGAGAAAGAGGTTCCAATATGCATAATTTTTTCTTCACCGACCTGGTCGATGTTAACTTTTTCTAATTTTCCTCCCTTAGAGGAGGATGATATCTTCTCCCAGGCCTGGGGGTCCAAATAAAAGATACATTCTAGCACTACCATCCCTTAGGGATGGTGTTGGTTGGTAATTCTATGATCCCATCATCTTCTTCACCCTTCCTGGTATTGTCATGATCTCTTTCTTCCACTATCTGGTCCTCAAAAACACCAACATTGGCCACGAAGGCTAGAATATGTTGATCATCCTCAAAGACCTAAAAATGGGTGATATGTCTGAGATAGATGGGGTGGGGACCATCTCAATAGAGAACTTTTGGAGCTGGGAGATAGCCATTGGATCAAGGGTGCTGGCAAATATGACAAGGGCATCCAAAATGTAGTTGTGTTTCCAGAGAATGAGTTCAATGCCAAAAGTATCAAAATCTTCAATGAGGCTCCATACCCAGTTGCAGTATGCGGCCAACCTCTTGTCATGACAAGTATATTGGCTCCGGACCTACTTAACTATCAACTCTGAATCACCCATTGCCCAGAGGTGGGTGATTCCTTTTCTTAGTGTGAATGGGAGTCCAAGGACCAAGGCCTCATACTCCATGATGTTGTTCATGCAGTTAAACTGTAGCTTGTAAGATGTGAGGAAGGATTTCCCCTGTGGGTTGATTAGTTCCACTCTGGCCCCACAACCTTGTTTAGATCGAGATCTGTCAAACTTCAGGGTCCACAGGTCATTGTTCATTGTCTGGGGCTAGGAAGGCAAAGTGGCCTTTGGATTATTTTTGGGAAGTTTTGGAGGATTTTACTCTGGCTCTGATGGCACGTGGGTGAGGTTTACCTCCCGAGAAGCCTATGGTTGGGATTCTTGGATAGGAGACACCATGGGAGTACCGCCAGAATGATTGATGAGTCCAAATGAATCCATCTTATGTTCTTTCTCATAGAGGGCATTGATATGGTGGGTAGCAGTAGTGATGCATGACTTACACTCTAGTTAAGAATGTTTTTGGTAATGCACCCGACACCAAGTACTAGACAAGAGTGTAGCGGGAGTTGCTGTGATACCCTGTGAGTTAACCTCACCCCTTAGTTTTTCATCTAGGTTCTAAATTCTCTGAGAAATAGTGGGATCCTCCCCAGGGATGAAATTAAATTTTAGGATCTCTAGGGGTCAGTACACCCCAAAGGAGGTCTCAGAAAAAAGGACTTCACTTACCCTTCAGACTTTGGTGAGGGCCTGATTCATCCTGGGTTCACTTTCTACTTGGATTTGGTTAGACTACCCCTCCCAGGGGAGCCACAAGTGGGAGAAGTCAGTGGAGAAATACCCATTAAGGGCCTTAGACCAATTCTAACTTAATAACATCCCATAAGTTTTGGGGATGTCCACCACTTGGATGTCTACTATGCTCACTAGTAAATTTTACCCTATTTTTTGACGAGGATTAGTCAAATTTTCAACACCCATTGGTCGAACAGACGACCAAAACTATTGTCAAACTTTTGTCATTGATTATTCAATAGGAAAACCCATCATCGACATATCGACCTACTTAGTGGTTGAATTATCGACCGAATCTTCATCAAAAAAATTGCTTGAAGCTAGAAGAATTGTAGATCAAACCTTTTATCTAAGCGACCAACATTCGCTGAAATGGTGACCAAAGTTGGTTGGAATCAAAGTTGAACACATAGCAATCTCGTCGAAACATCAAACACAGTGTGTCACTTTTTCGACCAAAGTTTGTCAAAATCGACGTTGAACACATAGCATTCTTGTCGAAACTACTGCTATTAAAATGTCAAAAAAGTGACCAATACTAATTTTTGGTTATATATATATATATATTATTGATGGGTTTGTAATTGATTTCTCTATATTACAGAGATTTTTTAGTTGAAGGATTATATTTTATGAGTTCATGGGTCAAGGATTGGGTGTTCCAGGCCAATTATACCATTGAATCACCATTTTCATTCAGTTAGGTCCATGCTTCTTCACACCATACCATCCTACCTGCTAGACCACTCCAAATATATCCATATCATTCCTATTAAGTTTGATTTTTCATCACCAGTTGAGGGATGAAAAAATTCACAATGATAGGTATAAGGTGGTGGATGATGTCATCTACTACAAGGATAGAATCTTCTTGGTTATGAATTTGAAGCTTTTAGAGAATATTCCAAGGGAAATTCATGAGTCATCATTAGTTGGGAACTCCAATACTTCAAGACATATAGATAGATTCATGAGAGGGTTTTGTGGAAGGGCGTCAAGGATGATGTGCTGCGGTTGGTTAGGAGTATGCCACATATGTTAGCAGAATAAATGTGAGCATACCTTTCTAGCAGGATTGTTATAGCCCCTACCTATTCTAGATTGAAAAATGGGAGAGAATCTTAGTGGATTTCATCACAAGACATCCCAAGGTACAACACAGAGATTGCATTTGCATGGTGGTTGACTACGTGACCAAGTGTTCTCACTTCATGCATGCAGTCTTATTTGAAAATAAGTAGCATGGAGAATATTAAGCCCTTTTATGGTCCTTATAAGGTGATTAGGAAAATTAGAGAGGTGGAGTATGAGTTGTAGTTTTAGAAGAACAACATAGTATGAGTCCTAGGGGGCATAAAGCCACTGTTATATGACATAGTAGGAACACTCATAACTGTTTGATAGATAAAGTATAGATATCATGGATGAGACAATGATTTCTGTAGCAATATAATTTAGAGATTTGACACATGATGAGCATGGATTCCTATAACCTAGAGCAGTAACTTCTAAGGAGTAAATGTGTAGAAAGGTCTATTATTTTGCAAGTGGTAGAGAAATTTGACAATGCAAGAGTACTAGTACAAGCTCCTAGTTGAGTCATTCAA
>MU227896.1:2370105-2382872 GCA_018584345.1 Thuja plicata
TTTTGAAGGGGTAATTAATGAACAATATAAAGGGGAAGTGCAGGAGGTCATATTTCCAAAAGGGGCATTAGAGAAATTAGATACAAATCATCAAGATGATGGAGTAGTAGAGCATAAGGCTGAGATCCAATGAAAAGGGTGACATCATATGGCACAAATACTATGAACAATACTTTTGGTTCTAGTTATAATCACTATGGAGGTGTAAAGTATGAAAAAATAAGATAGCAACCACACTTAGAATTTGAACCAGAAAGCTGTAAAAACTACCACTGACCTTGAAAAGTAGAGAAGCAAGAGTTCTTATATATAGTGCTTGCAGTCAAGGCCTTGTAAGACAGAGGAAAAGCCACACTGTAAATACATATGATTCTATGTAGATGTTTTTGGATGAAAATATAAAGAATTAAATAAAAATTTGCAAAGAATTTTATTGGGAAACCACGTCTTCTTTTATTTTGGCAAAGAATCTGCATGTCAATGCATTGATTGATGAATGAAATATCTAGAAGCCATGCAATTGCAAAATGCTATTGATATGCAAGTGGAGCTATGCAAGCACCCCAACTAATAAAGGATGAGATATCATGTTTGTGTTGTTGTAAAGTTCATATAAATATTCGAGAGGGTAGAGTGGCATTATCAAAGTGCAAATAAACATAAGAATGCATACAATAATAGACCATGTACGAGGTGTATACTCCACCTTGCCATCAAGTTGCCAGTTTTTTATCTTACTAATACTAGAAATTTATCATGCTTACGCCATATAGGATTCACTGTAACAGTGAAGATTAAGTGGATTCATTTGTACTAATATGATTTGATGACACTTTCCTAATGTTGAACAAATACAATTCTTAGCAGAGGCCTATGGACTTTGGTTGTTCTTGGGGACATAACTTGGGTTCTAGAACAAGGACCTCATTTTGTGAATGATATCCTGTATCAACATCTCCTGATGATTACATTCATGTGTAATATAGTTGTACCCTAATTCAAAAAATCTTGCGTCCTACTTCAAAACAATGTACTTGTCTCCATATCCCACATCTCTAGGTAACTACCCTTTGACACTGTAAGTACTATGCTTGTCGATATATTCTTATAGGAAGTTATAACTGAGCTTGGGGCACATCATATCAAGAACATATGCACACAACATTTTGCAATTTAATTCTTGTTAGCTACTGGATATAGAAAATGGTTTTGATTTTGCAAGATCATGACACATATTAGATAGCTGAATGTGAGCCTTTTTTTCTGACATAATTTATGTGCACATAATCATAAAGTTTATTCAATGGTGTTTGCAACAACTATTGTGATTGGCTTAGGATCATGGCTGGGAACATTTCTTCATCGGTCTTTGGGAAAACGTCAAGGGAGTGATGAAAAGGTCCTTGTTTATGATCTTAGTCCTCTACATGTATGAATCTACTCTATTAAGACTTTACAAGCAATTCCAAATAAATCGTTGTAAAGATGCATGTGCCTTACTGGGAAATGGAAAAAGGATGAACTAGATAGTGTCTCTTTTGCTAACTTTGTGGACTTGTACAACCTTATAAATCTTAAGTCAAAGCAGGAGTAAATATTCTGAGTGTATTTTCATTTGAAATAAGTTTTTTTATAGAAGAATGTTTCAAGTATTTTTGAAAGAAAAACTTACCAAGAATAGAAGAATTTTGATCACCACAATTTCTAAGAAAGAAAGAAGAGCTTGAAGAAATTTGGGAACATGGAGTTCACGCAAACAGGAAAGAGGATTTCACTTAGGCTGGCAATCCCGAGTGTGGAATCTTGTCCAAATCAATAGTTTGGTACTGATTAGAAATTGAAGGATGCATGGGTATTGCAGTGAAATGTTTGACCGAGTGCCTCATAGTATCCAAGATCAACATTCATTGCAACCAAATAATAGGTGAGCCAAAATCCAAATCAACTCTATAGATGCTAGGTTTGTCATGATTCATTTGCTAGGTTTGTCACGCAAAATCCATATGCAATTTATTCATCTCATACAAAACAAAGAAACCCTAATTGGGTTACTCGAATTGAAAACTAACAGCACTTTGTAACCCATTTGTTGCGAATGGACAAATTGTTTAATGTTGGATAAACACAATACAAATAGAATGAGAACACATGTAAGTCTATAAAGGATTCATCGATACCAACATAATTTTGTGTAAGTCTAAAACAAATATGCCTTCCATTTGATCACGCACAGATGGTGTTGCTTCAATGAATTCAAGGCATGTGTGTGTACCTTCTATTCGTGCCCTCCTTCAACTCTTCTTTGCTGCATAATCACAATGAATTGAAATGAAACTTTTTTTTTTAAAGTTATATTGATCGTGTTTGTCGCAATTACGACGAAATGTCCTGGTTGTCATAATTCTAACCAACACAGGAATGGATTAAAAAAATAATCAAAGTTTTCCTTCCATATTCTGACCAAGAAAAACAAATGTAATGCATGGTCAGAAATTTAGGTCAAATTTACTAGTGGCTTAATATCCGGGGATCTTGGATGAGCTGAATCTGGATGTTCTTCAGCTCACCTACCATTTTTACAGCATTTTTGTCCAGTTGGAATACTGTGCCTTTGGATGGAGTGGGATGGAGTTTGAGCTTCTGGCATATGGATAAAGGCATGTGTTACCCAAAGCACTAGAATCTACCAAGAAATTGTGTAGGTTCTTCCCTTGTATGTTTAGACCTAGTAAGAAGGCAGGATCCTTAGTGTTTCCTCGGAAGATAGCCGCGTTGGCATTGTCAAAAGTGGCAGTCTTTGGTGGGTGACTAAAAGCTTCAAGGTTTCCCAAGAGCTTTAGAAGAGACTTCCTCTATTTGGGACAGTTCAACAAAACCTTCGTCAAGGTCATGGAGGTGGTGGTTCTTTCCAATGCCTTAGTGATGGAAAACCATCCCCCCAGGAATTGTTGGCTTCCTTTGGCTAGATCCTTAGCTTGGTTAGAGCTAGATCCTTTTGGTGGGAAGGGGAAATCAGTTGTATTGTCTGGGGGAAGGGTATCATTGGGAGGTGTAGGTGTGTAGATTGGTCCTTTACCAACCTGAATCTGGGTGTTGTAGGGAGTCCGTGGGCTGGTGAAGGAATTGGCCTCAAAGGATAGGATAGATTCATCAAAGAACCCCTACAATTTGGGTTCTTCTTCATCTTCTTTGTCTATCCCAAAGAAGATGGTCTCACAGGTGAAGGCACCATGAGTGGGCTCTTGCGTAGGCATTTCTGGGGGATCTATAGGTTATTGTCTATCTAACTGGGATATCATGATGAACTTCTCCAGTGTGGCACAATTTACTTTGAAATGAGAGCCAGTGTCATGCAATCTACACCAGTTAGTTGGGGGGTGGAATTCTACAAGCTGTGGAGAATGATTGGGTCTAGCACCGCCCTGAGTGGTGTTTTTTTTTGGACGAGGACCTCTAAAATTTGCATTGTTGTTACATAGCTGTTGGTTAGGCCGAGGCCCGTTGTTATAGTTCCTTCCTCCAACATTGTTATTTCGTTGGCTGGAGAAGATGTTCCCTCTCTGGGAAATGGGGTTGTGGGGTGCAAAAAATCCTACCTTCAACTGTCCCATGTACATAGTCAGTGAGGACAATAATTTTTGAAGGGATTCAACCTTGGTGGATAGCTGGATGTTGAAGTCACACTGTGATGGTTATTGTGATTGGTTCCTGGGGAAAGTGGCAGTGGATCCCAGAGTCAAGGATAACAATCCTCTAGCTGTGGGCGACTAGAAGAAAGGTACTCTGAAGGGTTGTGTTGATGGTTATTGCATTTGTTGTGGCTGGTTCCAGAGAATGAATTCTAGACCTAGTATCGTCTGTGCTTGCAATGGATATACGTACTAGGCCTCTTGGTCTATCGGTGGTGGTGGGTTCATGGCCATTGTTGGGGAACCCATTTAATAATTGGGGTTATATCCCCCAGTGTAAGAAGTTCCATAGGCTACCATGTTGATAGGTGTGCTCTGCCCAATCCCATTGGGAGCTTTGTTCAAACTGTGAGACAACTCCAAGGCTAGGTTGTAAACCTTTGCCAGACTGTCTTGGTCATTTGGGGTAGTGGTTCTCCAAAGGAGAGTTGAAAAAAAGGGTCCATAGCATTTAAGTACATCTGGATGGCTACATCCACGGATGGGATGAAGGGGCCCGTGCACCGCTTCAAGGGGCCTTGGAATTGATGATTGAATGATGAAAGGGGTTCATTTGGTTCCTTCTTGATGGAGATAAACTAGATGTGGGACCACACTGGGTCCACGTGTAGGTGGAAGACCACCAGAAAGGCGTCCTCCATGTCCTGCCAACTGTTGATGGAGTTGGCTAGCAAGTTAAGGTACCAATTTAACTCATTCTATCCCAAGGATAGGGGGAACATCCAGGTCATAATGTCTTGATGTTGGATCTAGTGTCAGTTCATGGCATCTTTGTATGCTTGTGGATGCTCTTCTGTAGTTTGTGAGCCTAGATGCTCATATCGGGGGCAAATCTTCTCCGGATACAGAGGGAGATCATTGGTAGCACTAGGAAACTGCCCCATTGGGGACCCAGTGTTACCAAAGTATGTAGCCATTGTGGGTGTCATATTTTGACTAGGTTGAGTGCTGGTTCCTGAGATTGTCTAGGAGGCTTGGGTATTCTGAGATGTAGTAGATCCCCAGACAAGGTTTTCTAGTTGCTTGGTTTGTGGATTCTACTTCTTTTGAGTGGGAGGCTCAAGTTCTACAAACCTTATAGGATTGGGGGCTGATCTAAGGACTCTTTCAAATCATGTAGGTGAAAATGATCCAATCCCACTAAAGGTTTGATTCCTAAAACTACATCTTGGGGAACCCTCAGGTTGTGTAAAGTCAAAATCTTCTGAAGGGGATGATCTCATGCCCTCCTTCTAGCACCAATTTGTGTTGATAGACTTTGTGACCGGTCCACCAACAAAGGTAAGTTGTCACTGGGTACTAGGGTATCGACCACCTTCACCTATAAAGGTTGTTTGGGTAATAAATTCTTTAGGCCTTCAAGCACCTGAGAATCGAGTTTCGATAGTGCAGGAGCTAAGTTGGGTGTGTGACTGTTTTGTTTGGGGGGATAGCTGGTTTTTCTTGGCCCATCTTCTCTGGGGATTTTGGTAAGTTGGGGTTTCCTACAAGCATTTGGATTATCAAAGAAACTTCAAAAGATATGTCAGGGTTAGAGTATATCCATTCTAATTATAGTTATGCAAATACATTTAAAACATCAACCATGCTCTAATGAACTATACTAAATACTGAACATATAAAGAACCAATGATTCATACATATTTAATAACAAGGGGAAAGAGGTTGTTAATCTAATTAAATATTAGAGAAAAGGATATAAAAAACATACAAAAAAAATAGTATTAACTCAGAGATCAAGACACCAACAACATCATTGCGAGAATCCTTCTTTCCTCATTAACAGTTTTCCAGCATCACTGGTGTGTACATCAATAGCTCCAAGAGAGCATCTATCTACTAAGAACCCCTAAGAACTACTAAGCATCAAGCTCTACAACTAAAATAAATGAAAATGCTAAAAGCTAATAGTATGGACTGCAAAATCATAAATTTCACCGACCCTTGAAACGAGGTTAGAATTATTATTTATACACATACTTGCCCTAAAGTTAACCTAATCTAACTATACACTCAAACAATAAAATACAATATCTAGTGGCCGGTACTACCTGCACCATGTTACAACTACCTCAAAAAGAGAACAGGTTTGACAAATAGACAAGAGAAGGGAATGGAAGAATCAGTCTTGAGAAGAGAGCTAGAGGAAGAAGAGAAGAAATTCAATCTTTTAGGGTTCGAGGCTACATGCCTCATCAATACAAAAGTGACTCACTGTCTTCAATGCACTAGGTGTTTAATGCTGGAGTGGCACCTTGGGAAGACCACCTATAAGAGCCATCCATCTAACTGACATGCCTTATTGGGCTCATCCACCTTCTGACCCACTTATTAACTACCTGATAATGACCAGTCGGCTCTGGAGAATCTGAACACGGGCCACCAAAAGAATACAAAACTATTGGATGTAGGATTCTAGGATCAGGGAGCTTACACTCAAAGAATAATGAATGTGAAAGAATGTATCCTGCTGGTGAAAATATATACCATCCGGAGAACCTTATCGCTCCTTGCTGTTCTTGAATGCCTCCAAAACTTGGCTAATGCCATCTTTGTCTATGTCCTTAATACTATTCCACCAGCCATGGATAGCTTCAAACTTCTCCTCAACTTCTCCGGCCTTGTTCTAGAATTTATTTACTAATTTTATGGCATCACGAGCCTGAAGCATCATCTTAGATATTCTTGATAGCCTACCTCCGTCGAAGTCCCTGACAGACTAATACAGGGACTCTATCAGCTCATCATACTTACTAAGGACATAGTCCTCTATGGCGCATGTTCCAGTGGTGAAGGGGACAACTTGTGACATGCTTACAAAAAATGCTTTAAATAGGCCCAAAGGATGATAGACCATAGTTACTTTCTCTCATAGGGCCTTAACAAGTTTCTTGCATACCTCGATCTTGAGGCCAAGTCTAGAGTACTAGACCCAAAGGGACTCAAATGATTCTTCCCACAAAATTCCCATCTCTACGATGACCTCTTCCCCAGAGTTGATGAATTCATCTAACCCGATCTTCCATCCTTCATATTTTTCTAAGTCTCCCTCCTATAGGGTAGTGGAGACATTCACCCGATTCAAGAGATTGTTGATCTAGTAAAGATCCAGGAGTGATACAACTAAAAATTTCCATACAACCATTATCTATTAGGCGCCCCACCCATCCACATCATGAGCCTTCTTCTTCATACCTCTCAGCACATCTATGTCACCCTATGGGAGTGGTGCTCCAGATGTGGAATATGCTAGAGGAATAGTAGTGATGGGTTGCACCAACTCCATCAAAAGCCCAAGGAGATTTGCATTATTTTCCCTCTCTTCCTTGAGTTTCTGGGCTTACTTATCATAACTGGCCTCTATCACCTGGCTAGCTTCTTTTAACAGGTCCAACTCACCATGTTTGTCTCTCCTCCGTAGAGGTACTTCCGTGATTGTGTAGTCCTCAGCTCTGGCTATTTCTGCATCTATCTCTGGTGGAGGGGTTGCAATCACCACAACTATTTCTCCACCCAGACTGGTCTGAGTGGAATGAAGGGTCCATGCCTTCTTTTATTTAGGGGCCCCCTGCACCTGTGCCATCATCTCAGCCAGGGAGAGACAGACCTTTGTTTCTTTTGGGGTCTTCCTCTTTTTACAATCCACCAACCATTGTGGTGGCATGGGTGGTCTTTCTGCCAAAGTCTGATCCTCTGAATCCCCTCCTGGGTTTTGTTGTGTATCCCCAGTGTTCTGAGTTTATTTGGAATCTTTTCATGTATTCTCTAGATCACCTACATTATCCACCTTAGTGGCATTAGTATCTTCTTCCTCGGTGTCCATGTCCTTAGCAACGTCAGATTTGACATCTGTATTTCTGGGGTTCTTCCCCTCACCTTGCTATTGTTGTTTTTATTGTTGTTCTTCTTTGGCTTCTTCTGCCAAAATATTTCCCTCCATCAAAATATTCTTAGGAGGTGGTGGAGGTGTTCAGCCAAGGTTTACCATTTGGGCTGCTGAGATCACCTCACCAAATGTTACTTTCTTCAGGGTGGGAGGAGGCATCTGGATCATGGCAACTGAGGTTACGATTATTCTTGTAGGTCTAGTTCCCTTAGCAGATGTCAGTTGCTCATTTTGCACTTGCCTCTCCTCCGTGGTGTTGGTCCCTAGAACATGTACCTATGGTACATCAGAGACATTTACCTCTTCTAGCTCCTTTTCTCTTTCAACCCGGATCTCCTACTCTATGGCAGCTTATTTCTCTAGGATCTCCCCTTCAGTGGGGATAGTCACTTCCTCCTAGGCGATGATCTCTTCCACTACCTTCTTGATATCCCCTTGTAAGTTTACAAGTTTGTCCATCCTAAATATGTCATCAAAGTCATCATGTGGAGGGGAGGTCTCTGGGGGATCTTCGGATGGATTGTCCGGCTCCAGAGAGTCATTGGGGAACTTTTAAAGCTTCAACCGCTTCATCATCCCCTGTGTCAATGGGACAAAATGCCAGTTACAGACTTCAAAATTGTCCTGGTAATCTTCCCAAAAATATTCTAAGTGACGCTCATGTGGGGGGCTGCCCGGGGAAGTGTCGTTGCTATCTTGTCTAGTGGATCAAAATTATTCTACTCTAAATAGTATTCTGCCATCCCCAAACATTTAAGTTCATTATCAGCTTCTTTGGCCGCTGCGAGGCTGCAAGAATAGTTCCCGCAGGTTATTGGGAATGGAACATTGGTAACCTTCTTCAATTGGAAGAGGGCGTGCAACTCTAAAATTTGTCTGTAGTATTCTAAGAGAATTATTTTATCCCCACAATGTTTGGATAATAAATAGTGTTTCTTGGAGAAGTTGATCATCTAAATGTATGTACGCTGCTAAAATTAAATGTAGTAGTGGCCATAAGTGCTGACCAAGTTTATTGCTTCCTTGGAGAGCTGATATCTGACATCTTGAGTAGGTGTAAGAAGGTTGTAGTATTTGAAGGCATTGTTCACTCAGCAGAAGCTGAGGAAACTGGCATCCCATTGGACCTATGGGAAATAATCCCATGGAGCATTCTGGCCTTGGCCAGTTGTGAGCACACCTGCTATAAGTAATCCCTGGCTCACAGGGCTTTGTTGTGGTAGTGCCCATAAAATGTAAGAATTCAAGTAGAATTTGGGGGTCCGGGTGACCTTGACGAGCTGAGAGTTCACATGATTGGCGATGATAGTGGCCCAATCAAAATTTTTCCCGTTGAAGGCGATGCTGAACAAGAAGTAGTACATATATGTCAAGAATTCCTGGGCATGGGGTTCTCCAAAGACCCTACACAGAGTGATGATCTCCATCTGTATGCTTTCATTAAATTCTATTTGGGGGATCTCTAGCTTCATCTTTTTGAAATCCTTCCTTGGAACCTTAAGTCAGTTATTATTGAGATATTGTCAGGCCATGTATTCTAGTTTCTAAAATTCTTCTAAGGCCAGAGACCAGGTGAGAATGATTGCATCATCCAATTGGGGGATCCCCAGCTCTGCAGCAAAAGTCACGGCATCCAGAGACACCATAGGCGTTGGGTAGCCTGTCAAAACTGGGGCGGCGAGCATGACAGCCCAGACGAATGTGTCATAGTGTTCTGCCAAAGTGAGAATGAGCTCCGAAGCTTGCATGGAGCAAGGGAAATAGGCAGTTTTAAGAATTCTAGAGCCGACCACATTGAGGGCCAATAGATCTTTGACTATGCGTTGAATGAACATCATCTTTACTAAGGCCTGCATTTCAACCCACATCTTGACACTTGTGTCAGTGATTAGCTGCAACTTGGAATCAACTTTTGATCCCAGAATAGTGTCCCCCTTCAGATACTTCATTGTTAATGGGAGCATTTCCAAGGCCTTCTCAACCTTTGTCCTGACAGCTGCCCTGGTTGCAGCAGTAGTGGGGAGTTCTGGACTCCCGGGTGGAGAATATGTTGATGCCTCTAACATGATTGATAGGTTTAATTATGGAAACTTGCAAAATAAGATGACAGTTAGTATGTATATAAAATAGAACTTTAATCTAGACCCCAGAGATTTTCACCACCGCTGCGCATCTGCTCCTGAAAGTATGTTAGTTCATGTCAAAAATCCAAAAAAGATATATATAATAAGAATGACTTAGGAATTTGACCCCTACTTAGGCTTTAGGGGATTCTAACTTGTGCGATGAAATGAAATAAGGACCAAAGGAAGACTTGGGACCCAGAGTCTAGGAAACTAACCATTGCATGATATGACTGGAAATTAGCCATAATAGGCTGACGTGGGAGTGTCACGTGGCTGTGCAGTAATGGGAGTAATGGAATTAATGCCAAAAACTGTCTAAACACATGGGGAAATGAACACCACTTGGGCCAGTTTTGAATGCTCGCATGTGGAAAACTTAACCCATCATTAGGACTGACTTGATGGAGGAGAGAGAAAACTACCATGGCTCAAACTAGCAAGGTACCGAGTTCAAACTAGGTGGTATTTGGTTGAGAGAGCAAGCTCAACAAATTGGGAAAAACATGAAAGGGCACAATGAGCTTGACGCAAACTAGGAATGATATACATGGGATATACAAATTTACAGAGGGCTAAAGTTCTATGAGGGCCGAAGCACAACTCGTAGGGCGACTGAAAATGGGCATATATACAACTACCTACAAAAAGTCTACAAAATATACGGGGGATATAAAAAATTTACAAAGTAGGCACAAGTATTTTGCGCTAACTTACAATTGCACAGAGGGTAGACCACCCTTTGGCAGAGCCATCCCACCAATGGGAGGCGACAACAAGAACAAAATGGGAAACCAGACACAAAACCAGCAACAAAAGCAAGGAAGAAAACTGAAAGCCAAACAAACAAAAACACAACCAAAGCGAAAATTAAAATGACAGAAAAGAACCAGAAAGGCCTACCTAAAAACATGGAGAATGCAGGAAGGTAAGCACGGGAGGCTCTCTACAACTGGTTCACTTGGAAATGACCATGAACGCACCACTACTCACTATTGTTTGAACGTTGTTAATTACCAAATTAAGCAATTCACACTTAATCCCTCTTGATCACCTTAATCACTCTAGTAATTGCTCTGAGTATTTTGATCATGATAAATGTGAAAGTGATAGGTAAACCCTATTTATACCCTTAGGGTACAAATACATTGCTTTCCTCCATAAAATCTAGAATAGGCAAAAATCTAGGCTCTGGACCCAGGGATTCCATGCAGCCACACCTTCTTGCAAAATAAGACATGATGGCAAAGAATCTCAGAGTCTGGGGTCCGGGTAACTCAAGACAAAAACACTCTAGGACCGGGTCCTGGAGACAAAAGAAGACAAGAAGAAAAAGAAAACAACCCTCGTGGAAGCAAAGTTCGGAGGGAAACAAAGGAAACAAAGAGAAACCAAGGAAAAAGCAAAGCGAAAAAAGGGGGACCCAACATTTTTCTTTAAAAATGTAGGGACGGGTATGCAGGGCATAACAAATAGTATAGTATGATAATGTAGTATGTTTCCATGAATGCCAAAGGGAGAGATTGATGAGATGTAACTGATTAAATGTTTGAAGATGTTAAGTTATTCACCAAAATGTAGAAAGATAATGCAAGACATTAAATCATTTAATGAATTTTATTGTGATTGATGTCAACTTGATATAATCTAATCGGTTAAAATCAAAGTGTCAAAGACTTCAGAGAATCAGAGAGAAAGATTATTCTTTCAGTAATGCATAAAAGACAAGAATTCACTATGTGACTTCAAATAGCGACAACTACCAGAACCCGATGGATAGAGATCAACGAAAGTCAATTCATAGTGATGCTCAAGCAAGAACACTGATGAGCATTACCGATAAGAAGAATCACAAGTATAACCAATGACCAAAATCATAGTGTAAACCGATGGAGAAGCTTGAGGAGAACCGGAGTGTTGACCGAAGCTATCAAAGATTTAAAAAACCAAAATTAACTTGAGCTCAGAAATGACAAAATATCTAACTGCAGAGCCAAATATGGACTTAACTAGTAGTTATCATTGTTTTCATTGACAAGATAAAGCCAGAGATAAGTAAGGGGTTTAAAACTATTTTTTCTGATTGGCAAGAAGATATCTACGAGATAAAACAAGAGTTTTTATTTAAATCTAATTTTCTAAGATTGCAAATCACGCCAAGATCAAGAAAATCAAGAACCTAACAATGGTGATATCATGTCTATAAAGAGACAACTTAATTCATTACAAATTGAGGAGGGTGATTGAATGAAAAATATGATGATGAAGAGAAACTGATGAAGAGAAAATTCATACAGTCCTGATCAATCAAGCTAAGTAAAGAGCTAAAGTTTTCTGCGAACATCGAGCAATAGAGAACATCATCGCCGAGCAGAAGTAGTGGATCAAAGGTATTAAAAGAGATATATTGATCAGATTAATTTTATGAGATTACAATAGATCTGAAAATCTAAAAGTATAAGTTGTATATGTGAACAGATCATACTATTTTAGTTTAACCATTGATTCAGAAAGTCTCCTAATCGAGCAGGATTTAAAGATCCTTTTTATATTGAGATACATCTCAAGGAGTATCAAAAATTTTGATCATGAAGATAGCATGAGATGCTAGATGTAACCACCTGAATTTGGTCTGTTGCAACTATGGACCCTATTTGCCCTAAGTGTGAAAATACCCTTGATTTATGTCCAAACAACCCTGTTACTGCTTGGCATAATTCTTTGAATCAATTTAATGTCCTAGGTGATTTTTATCACTGATTTATATTAACTATTATAGTCACACAATTCAAATCAATTTCGACCAATCAAATCAAATCAAAATCAAACATGGCTATAGTATTTAATTATAAAGGAATTAAATAAATTCCTAAATCAAATACCCACTTGCAATTAACCCATTCCCCTAGCCTATTTAATTTAATTAAAAAGGCTATAGTTCCCTAATTATTAAAAAGCAATTTCACTGTTTAAATAATTAATTCCTATGTTTTTAAATGAATTAAATAAGTTTATTTCATTTATTAATATTCCCCTAAACCCCTGATGACATCATCATTTATTAATTAA
>MU227896.1:2387037-2407479 GCA_018584345.1 Thuja plicata
TATTTTAGCATGCTAGTTCTTTGTTTTCATTTCATGTTTTAAAGCTAGATTGTATGCTTTTTCTCATTTTTAGCTTAAATTTAGATCAAATCCTTCATGCTAGGATAGTATTGGTCACTGATTTGGAACATATTCTGAGGGCTAGATATGCAACTGATTACACTCTTTCTAGTTAGAAGGCAATAGACTGATATTAGTGGTTTTACATGTTTTGACTAACCATTTGAGCTAATGCAATGACCTATTGAGTGTTTGTGTCATTTTCAATAGGTACCCATTTACACACACACACTAGATACCTATTGATAGGCCAAGAGAGTGTTTGATCAAGGAAGGTATCATAGAGATTCCCAATATTAAGTGATAGACTAAACTTTTAATATAGACTAAACTTTTAAATCCTCTAACAAGGTCACACCTAACAGTGTGTTTGTAACCTTTAAAAGGGTTGGCTCTTCACCGAGCTCACTTCAAAAGAGTGAAAATTTTGGGTTACCGATCCCAAGTGGTTTTTACCTTAACAAGGTTTCCACATTAAAAATCCATGTGTCAATGTGTTTGATACATTACTTTAGTGTTTTGCATTACACATAGCTAATCTGGATTGATCCGTATACTCTATTTAATTTACTATCTTCGGTAAATTAATAGACTGCTATTCGGTAAACATACAAAATAAGATTTTACAAAGCATTCTGAGTAGTACTAATTTGATAAGTATATTTGAAGGAATTCATCTAATAGGACTGAAGATAACTAGAGGCTTACTATTGAGGTACTAAGTTTTTGGGTTGATTTTTGGAATATTTTTGAGGCCACTGATTCACCCCCTCTGAGTTATTACTAACAACAAAACATTCACAAGAGAAGTATGACATCTATGAAAAGGAAATACAAAATTGTTATGTGAGCATCTATTAAAACAAGGCAAGTGTGGAACCTATGTAGTGAATATTTTTTCAAAGCTACATTACCACTAGGGAGGTGTGATATATATAATATATAGGAAAAAGTGCTAGAGGAGTTTGCAATCTATTCAAGGAAGAGTTGTAAGGCATGTACACATGCCAGGGAAGTGTGGAACCTAAATTTTAGTATGCATATGTAATAAAGAGGCATTCCACTTGTGCAAATAAGGATCTAATAATTAGGCATAGGTTCTAAGTAAATATGGTATCTATGTAAAGAGGGATTTGATGAGGTAGTAATGTTATGGAAGTATATCACCTATTTAAAAAGAGATTTGATAACTAGGAGAAAGTGTTAGGGTATTGAGGTGCCTATATAGGAGTAGTTTTACTTACAGACACATGTGCCAAGGAAGTGTGGGGTCTATGTAAAGGAAGAGGATGAACCATCAAATTAAAAAATTGATAGTTGTAAAATTACTAATAAAAGGAATGAATCATGATTTAACTATAGAAAAAGGAAGGCTTGTCTTCTCTAAAGAATCTTGGGGATGTTATAACTATCTCTATCAAGGTTTCAATCAATAAGGGAGCATGGATTAGATACAATGGGATAATTAGGTGGATTTAAGTGAGGAGTAAATAGGCTAAAGTATATAGGAATAGTATATGGGATAAAATAATCTTGTCCCCTCGTATAAGGTTCTTTCAGATAAAAAATATATGTTACTTATTTATTAGGTTTTAATCATGATACCCATCCAAGTTTCCATAATAATTGTTCTTATTAATGGAATTTTTTTCTATTTAGTATTTTTTATTTTTTACTTGTTAATTTCTAGATGGGATGGGTGAATTTTCATTCTATGGAGAGGAGATGTAGATTTGAAATATTTCAAATGAGAGAGGGATTCATGGGACACATCTCAAGATCTATTTCCATGTTGACAATATCTCGTATGGATCAAATATTATGTTGTGCTTATAAATATTGGTAGAAACCTTATTGAGTTTAAAGTTAAATTTTCTAAAATATAGATGTGATACTATGGTATCTTTGATGTCGGAGGATGCTACCAAGAGAAATGGAATGGTATGATGATTAAATATGATAGGGATTATGTGAAATATTAGATAAAAGGTATGCAAATGGGGGATGCATATTAGATAGTGGACAAGGTGTTGAGAGAATTATAGATGAAAATATGGGATAGTTGACACATGTAGTAGGACCAACAAAAAATAGGATCAATAGTTATACACACCATGATGAATATTGAAGTGTTGGATTAAAATGAAATTCTAGATGTTGTGATGCAGATGTGGGAGTCAAGATCCAATTTGGATTTATATATAGGATTGTGTTTGGAAATAGACTTAGATCAACTAACTGGATGTATATATATTTTATTTGGAATCACATTTTTTGCGCTTGCTTATTTCTTGGTCAACCATTGCTTGGAGGGTATTTTTATTCAATTTTTTGATAGAAATTTATCGCCTTTTTATTTATTTTACTTTTAGGTAAATTATTTGGATTTAATAATGCATGTTAATATATTGCAATATGACTATCCTTCGATTTTTGTAGATTCTTCACTTTATGGGTTCACTAGTGCATGTTAATATATTGCACTACTTGGATACATTTTTTTTATGCAAAAGACATAATTTTTTTGTTCTTTCCTCTTTCTTGGTGGGAATTTTTTTGGAGGGTATTTATTTTGACATAATATAGCACAAATACATGTATACATCATAATACATTTCCAAATTTACCCGTAACATCATCAAAATAGATTGCAAGGAATTTCATCCTAAGCTATCACTTGATCAACCCAACACCTAACATTGATTTAAATCTAATCAAGAGTTAAAATCACAAGAGTCATTGATACTTGTAGAGTCTATTAATAAATTTTTCCCACATGGGGTTATAGCACATAAGAGGATTACTTTCATTGTCTACAATTCTTATGAGGAATAGACATGAAATTAAAATTTCTGAATCAATCAACACAACCCATCATATATCTCATGCCTTCATTAATCATGAAATAATACAAATGAGATTCCAAGCCATTCATTAATAAGTCATCAATAAATAAAAATAATCATGCATAGTTCAAGTAGGAATCCATATGGAGTCAAACACTCAACCATTAGCCAAGAAGAGTATACGCAAGGAAGAATATTTCCTATCTCCAAGATCACACATAGATCATCCTATCATGATCAATCAACAAGAACATATGATACACACTACGATCTACTATATCATACCTTCTACTGAAGGCACACAAAATGCACAAAATTAACCAAGCACCCACATACACGAGCCCAAATCACAAATAAAAGGAAGGAAAATCATAAGCACATGTTAACTTTCACACATCATCACAACAATACTCAATGAAAACATATGCACCAAAGCTCCGAGTGTATGAACATGGGCTCTAATAATAGATCTTATTCCCCACCAAAGGAACCTCTCAAAACAAGGTACTAACATGCACAATATTTTTTTTTTGAGCCAAACATATATAATTCATCAACAACATGAATGCCATAATATGTAGTGCAATAGAACCATAAGCAAGTAGAAAACATAGAACTACCAAGAGCCCAACAATGCAACCATCTAAGGGTCATTTCAAGGCAAAAAGATGCTTTATTACCAAAGGTTACATTGCCATAATGTAACATATACATTATGAGAGGCCACTTGTGAGATCAGATGAACATTACGAGCCTCACAACTTGCCTCAGACCCCCTATAAAAGCACATAGTGATGAGGTTTGGTATCAAAAACCACTACAAAATTATATAGTATGTGACTATTTCATGACTATGATAGTATAAAAATACTCATAAGAATAAAGGGTATCCAAAATTAGGGTAACCAAGTGAACAACTCTCTATTGTGGATGTGTAGCTCTGCAAGTATGAATGCGCAACATCAAAGAACATATGCACAAATTATGAATAATATATGTGTAGATTAATAGGGGTATATGCATAGTTAATATTTATTTGTGCTTCTCTGCAAGTAAATTCATAGGAGATTAAGGTGAATGTGTAGTTTATTTGGATGTATGCACAAAAAATTGAAAACTTGGGAAAATAAAGGTTTTAAAAGGTTTAAACACTTTTTTTTTATCATTGCGAGGTCTTCTACCATTTTGGGAGGTATCAGAGACATACAAGGGAATCACATATTTATCTAATAAGCAAAATGCATCATGATTATAGCAATACATCTCTAGATAATTTATAATTACCATTACACTCACCATATCTAATGAAGTACATATTTAACATAGGTACTAATACATCTAGTAACATTCTAAGTATATGAATATGTCTAATGATATCATCATATAATTACATTGATCCTATAGGAAACATAAATCACAATGCTATGGGTATAAACCATACCTATTATGTAAGGTATCAATATCACATCATGAATATCATCATAAAGAACTAAGGAAAGGTAATTACAATCTAAAATTTTGGGGTATGCCAATTACATCAATTAAAGATAAAGATAACTAAAAAGGAACAATATAAACGGATATACTTTACATGCTAATCATGAGGGAATTGTTGTTCTATTGTGAGGAATAAAAAATCATCACATGAGTATACATTTGACTTGATTATATCATAAGTAAATGAATAAAATAAATGATATCATAACATCATAGAAGAGTCTGCACATAAACTAGGACCATTTGACACTTGTAATTTAGTCCCCAATGACGGTTGATCACACCAATCAACCATGAGGAACCTTCAGGCCCTCTCCCACAAAAATAGTTCCATCTGAATTTCCTCCACAAGCAAATTTCAAATTTCACCATGAGGGTTTTCAAGAATTTGATGGAAAATTAAAAGAATGAATGAATAGTTGAGTTTAAAAACATGAAATTTTATAATTTTAAAAGACTTACTGTATTAAGAATATAAAATACCTTAAAACCATTACGTTAAATTTGTAAAATAGAAATTTTAAAATTAAAAGCCAAAGCCAAAAATTAAACTTCCAATTTAAAATAAATACCCAAGAAATGCTTGCTGGCGACAAAAAAAAACATAATACCAATCGACAACCCCATCCTTCATACAAATGCATAAGTAAACTTGTACCCTGACCAAAAACTATTACGGACATTTTATTCTAACAACACACACAAGTCACATGTCTCATCATATAATGCAAGGTAGCTGATTGTTACTACATGGTAATTGGTTGCCCAAAATAAACAACATGGAAATTTTCACCCAATACTATAAATGACAGTTGAGCTAGGGACATAGTTGGCCATATGATTAACTCCAAATTTTAACCAGTGTTGAAGTTATATATTTTTAGGCATGCTCAGACTTTCCAATTCAAGTGAAGTAGATGCGTAGTACCTGCACACATTAATATAATATCCAAAACACACACGCGCACACCCCCCCCACACACACACACACACAAACATCAAATAGTAGCAGGCAATGAAGGAGAATGAAGACATCATGTGGGGCTTCACAAGTGAGTAACTATGAATTTGTCCCTTTATAGAAACAAGTCAAACTAGACCGACAAGTAACAGTAATATAAGTATAGAAGGAATCAAAACATTAGTAGATATATACATTAGTACACTAGTAACTCATAAACATATAAGTAACTATATTATCCAACAAGGTTTATCAATATTACTAGGTGTCATGTGTTAGTTTCTTTTTATGTTGAAATAGAAACAACAAAAACCTCTTCCCTTTATGACTATTTTTTTTAGAGGATCCACCTCCAAATATTTTCTCATGCAAGAAAAGGACCAACTAACAAGCACTCTCTTAATACTTCTACTCTTTAGGTCCTGCTACACCAAGGGGGGATACCATGCAATACCTTCTGATATGTCTTGTAAAGTAATATTTAGCAATAATCTCACAATGACTCAACATGACCGAGAGATACTAGGTAATTGGATAATTACCCATTGAACATCAACCATGAGATGGAGTGTGAGATAGAAATTTGTTACAAACTTATACAAATGTAGACTTAATGGATTTTAAATGTTTTCTTACAAGAACATAAAACCAATTATGCAACTAAATATGCAATAAAACAAAACTTATCAGCTTCAGATCAGTGCTTTATCCATTGGGATATATTCTGACTCAGATACAGTATACTAAAATTAATGTTCACCAAATACTTCAAATCATAATACAATTATTCCCAAAACCCTACTACTAATAGAATCCTAGCATGTGTCAGATGAATCTATGCATAAATCAGAGCCTAATTTAATATGATCCTAGATCAGAACTCTCAAATAAGCATAGAAACATAGAGAAAACTATGCTAATGAATTGGAGAATCCATAACTCATATGATACATAACAAAGGAGAGATTGAAATATGGATCTTTGTATTAATTCATAAAATCTTATTTCAGTATACAAAAAGCACTCAGAGATAACCTCTTCAATAACCTGCAAATGATCTCTCAGCTTTATTTTTGACTTCTTACACTATCTAGTACAAATTATGCTATTATTCCCCTCTTGACTGAAAACCTTTACAATATGTTTACAATATAATTCGCCAGCCCTTTCCAATCATCTTGGGAATCCTTTAATAGATGAGGATTGCAACAAGCTTCAGATCAATTGGAAAAATGAAAAAAATAATGACTCACTAAAAAGACAAAATAACTAATGGAGTGATAACCACTCTTGTTATAATATATGTTTGACAGATTTTGTCTTTTGACAGCTTTGTACTTGCAATTGCTTCAAAGTTGTTCGGTGTGAGCCATCTAGAGTCTATTTTCTTTGATGTTGGTGATGTAGGATCTTCACTTTCAACTGTATCAACCAATCTATTTGGCTTCATCATCCACCTGCATGTCGTCACCTTCACCTGGATCAACTATTGTGTACTTGTCTTTCCAAGAAGTGTACACCTCATCACTTGGCCAGTTGAAGTTAAGGACCTCATCCTTTCTGTTGTTAATTTCATTCTAGGTGGTATATGCCTTCTCAATCTCATCTAACCAAAATCCAAAAAATTCTCTGGCTTTACCTACTATCTCAACTGTTTGAGCAAACAACAAAGTGCTTTCTAGGGTAATTACACTGTTTGTTCTTATTTCTAGTGCCTCATTCATTTTTCGATGCCATAATGCTTCATCTTTAATATCTCCATTCTTCTTAAAAAGATTTGGGAACATTTCATATCGGTCCTTTGAATATTCTTTTTTCACAGTCATTACTTTCCTTATGAAAATGCTCCTTCTTATGGCCATGTCCATGAGCAATTTTACACATTTATGGGTGCCAGTTAAAACAATATCAACATTGTTCTCCTTTTTACAAGTGGTATGGAAGAAGTTTAATTATCCTCCCTCCCCTTTCCATTTATTCACCAATTGGTCTAAATTGTCCTTTTCTGCATTGTACTCATTCATAATGCTAACAATTTTCTTTCCTAGTGCATAGATAGCAGTAGGCACCAATTCATGAGTACAATCCATAAGGGTGTTGTGTATCTTGTCTGCATACTTTTGCTTCGCCCATACTTTTGCTTCTCTAAAGGTTGCTGACTGTTCAACCCATTCTTTCTTTTGCCTCTCCAACTCTTCTCTTTCAGTAATTAGTCTTGCTTTCTCCTTTTCAACCTCCTCTAGTGTGGTAAAATTTGATGGTGTAGGGGAATGAGGATAAGTTATGATAGGACTTCATGATGAAGGTTGATGGGGATCCTGTGAAATCCTCCTTTGAGGCACAACTTGAACTATTTGTTTTCCCTCTAGGAATGCAATTCTATCAGCCTTTTGGATAGATTTAATCCTTTCATCATTATAAGCCTTCAAGACAACTTCATATTTTTATGTCAGGCTTTTAAAAGCATCTTCTTGTCTCTTAGCTACCTTCAAGCTTAATTTTGTAGTTTGCAAAGTAATGTTAGCTGATTCCACCCCTGAGGCATTTGAACTCGCTTTACTATGAGGCCACCTATACTCTCAGCCTAATCATCCTCATTAGTTCTCTTTTTATCTTTCTTCTTTGAGGACCATATTGCTAGTGCTGCATGATCTTCACTAAACTGGGCACCAATTAATGTCCCAACGATGTGCAATGGTTTGGCCACTTTCCTCACAACATCAAACATAATGGCATTAGCCAAATCCCACTGGGGTAAGATGAGGACTCCCTTTTTCTTCACCGACTCCTTGCCCTCCTTAGGATTTATCTTGTCAAACTTGGTCATCATTCCTTGTTTTACTTCTTTCTCAATGTCTTCTTTTCTCTTGTTAGGTTGAGCTTCTTGAAAATTTTGACATTCTTCCTTGAACTGATCAATGTGGACTCTCCAAAAGAATTGAATGAAGGCCCTAACCTTAAAAAAATTGTCATCAAACAAGAATTCCTCACTGGCCTATTTAGTTACAGGGTCGAGCTCTTTTCCTTCAAACTCTGCTATTGTAAGATCTAGAGTTACATGCTTGGGTGCCTCTAGCACTCCCTCTTTTAGCTCTTAGGCTATGAAAAAACATGCCCTAAAGTTCCCATTTGTACCAATTTCTCTGCAATAGCTTGATCATCCATCTGCAGAGGAGACTGAGAAGGGGAGTATACATTAGTTGATTGCTCTTTTCCTTCCATCTTCTACCTCTTTGGAGATGACATTATTTGAGCACTGGTATCTGCTGGCCATTTCCCTTTTTGATCAAAAGTATTGTCAATATTAGGGATGATTGTACTATACCCCCTCTTTTTGTAGACCACATAATTTCTAGGTGGGACTACCCTTCCCTATGTAATTTTTCTCAGAATAGCCTTAGCTTTTTCTGGCTCAATCTCCATCACTTTCTTCTTCTTTTGGTCAAGGGTTTGCATTATGTCTACAAACATTATCATCAAAGATTCAACCTTCTTAGCCCAAAGTGAAAATACCTTCAAGGGATCATAAGATCTGTCAAAATTTTGAATAAAATATAAAGATTTCTTATACACCAACCATTTTTATAATTTGATCTCTTGTTCGGCCAAATCAAATTCATTTCTTATGTTATCTTTTGGAAAACTAAGCTGGTGATCTAGTGCTAGGAATTTACTCCTCTTTCTGAACATGTCAATTATGAAACCCTCATTATCTGCACACCTTTCCACATATGTTGCTAAATGGCATAGTTTAAAGTATTTGTCAAATTGGGTCCATCCCCCTTTTGTAATGATAAAGTGATGGGATCTGGTGAGGGTAGGGAAAAGGCTTCACTTCATCTTTCCTATTAAGGCTTCTTCTTTTAATCCACCCATTTGCCTCAGAATATCTTCTATACCAATTTTTAGTGGCACTCTCCAAGGAAGAACATTTGGGCTTCCCCTGAAACCATAAACCCTGATGACTATGGAGACAGGGTATAAAATAAAATCACCCCAATTATGAACAATTTTTAGTTCTAGAGCATACTCCAACGGCCTTAAGAGTCTCATCATATCTGTGCTAATTTTAGGGTTTTCCCTACATAACAGTGACTTAAGCCTAGCAACAAAAGTCCTATCAAAATTTATGTAGCTGGCTTCTTTTCTGTCCCATGACAAATCAACACTCCATAACTGAACATATAGATCCTCATCATCCTGAAATTTAGTGAGGTCCATTTCTTGTTCAAAGAAATAAGCATTGTTAAACAAAATCATATGCATCATTAAAGAGTACCATCCCATTGGCTTAAGTATATTCTTATCCTTGATGCCTATCAGACCTTGATGCATTAACTCAGCAATATAGGAGGCATAATCAAAGACAAATGACATGTGGGGATGCAAAATTTGAACAACCATAAGCATGAGGTGGACATGCATTGTTATTTCCTCATCTTCTCCTAGCACATGGAACAAGGCACTATACATTCTCCTAGCCTTAGTATTGAAATAGTCTAGTTTAAAAGGCTCTGGTGTATTTGGGCCTATGACAATCAAATCCCCTATTTTATTAAAATATCCTTTCAAAGCCTCATTTCTATAGTACTCCTTCTGAGTTTGGTACACTTTCTTGAAATAGTCAAAATCAATGTCATCCATTTGAATTGAGAGGTCTCTTAAACTAAAAAACTTTCTAATTTCATTAGTTGTGACAGTCAATAACACATTCCCCTCTATATCTCTTAAAACCCTAGATACTCTGATATATTCCACCTTTCCAGAGAATTCAATCCCAGGGGCCATTTTCTAAATCTAGGGCTTCTGATGGGAACGATCTTCAAATTATATCAAAAATTATGAAACTCTTTCTAATTCCAAATTTTACTGAAAGCATGAATTTATACTGTATCATAGAAGACTTACCCATTATACAATTTGTCGTAAAGAGCTCAATGTCACTGCAATTATGATCTTCGCTTGAATGATTTCGATGAATTATGGAAGCTTCAAGTTTAAGCAATGAATTATATGGCTTCAATCAAATCAGTCTTTTGCATTGAATTCAACTGAAGTGGCCACACGCTCTGCAATCAATTTTCCTGGTTCAAAACTCATGGCTTAACGACTCAATGACGATAATTTTAAGAACTTTGAATCTGGACCATAGATCTTCAACATCATCTCATTCATTGGACAACTCTCATCTCATCCCAGAAACAACTATCCATCTGGGATATGTGTCAGCATGATTTAATCGCTTAAATACTAGATCTCGTTCACTTTCTCCATAAGCGATTAAGTCAACCTTTAGATTTATCTTAACCTGACCACAAGTTATCTTACCTTGAGTTTGCTAACTGCAGCTGCAACTTCATTTACTTGGACACACATCAACACAACTTAATGGCTTAGATGCTAGATCTCAGACATATTTCTTTTAAGCCATTAAGTGAGCCATACGATCTCTTCTACACTTGCATCTTCTTTAACTCATTTCTCCACTATATAGGGCCCACTCCTTTTACCACATGTCACCATGACTTAATTTCTTAAACACTAGATCTCATTCACTTTGCCTTTAAGCGATTAAGCCGACCATCAGATCTTTTTGTACTTAATCTTCCTTTAATCCCTTCTTTACGACCTCAGCAGGATCCACTAGGACACGTGGCATCACAACTTAATATCTTAATTGATAGATCTCGTGCACTTTCTTATTAAGCGATTAAGTTAGTCATTAGATCTTCTTCAAAATTTCCACCTTTTAAGCTGTGGTCATCTTTACTGTTAGTGGAATACATGTCATCCTCTAAATACGCGTCAACACCACTTAATGCCTTAGACACTAGATCTTGTGCATCTTTGAGATAAGCCATTAAGTCATCCGTCGGATCAAAATAAAACTGTCTGCACTTTAATCAACAATTTTTACTAATAACCCGGTCCACCAACTACCACATGTTAACACCACTTAATGGATTAATTGATAGATATTGAAAATCTTAGCCATAAGTGATTAAGTCCACCGTTAGATCTATCCGTGCTTTAAACTCCATCAAAATTCCCGTGACAGGACCCACGTCATTCAAAAGACACCCATCACTCAGACTTAATTGCTTATATGATAGATGTCGATCATGTTGGGATTAAGCGATTAAGTCTACCATCCAATGAAACAATATTTGCCCACTATTTAACTAAAACCCTTTCTGACTATCGGACCCACCAAAGACACTTGGCATCATGAATTAGTGGATTAAATGATAGATCTCATTCATTTTTGGGATAATCCATTAAGCGGGCCATTATATCAAAACACATTTGCTCGACAGATAGTGAATTTAATTAAAACATTTGCGGACTTGGACTTAGGGATAATATGGGACCATACCGTTAGGTTACTCACAACTTACTGAATACAAACATTTTAAAAGGAACCCATGTGAGACATGACTTTAAGTGGAGAAAAGTAACATAAAATTAGAAACCATTTCGATGCTTAGGGTTTTAGGACCAAACTTTATACTTTGAGACATGAAACAAGGGTTTTTCAAGTATCCTTCACAAGACATTTTTGCAAAAACAAACCAGGGACTTATTGTTTGAAATTTTCTTGAACAGATCTAACATCATAAATCACATCATCTAGCATAACATAGATTTTCCTATCATAAAATAGAAATACATAAGCACTAATACAACTGTACATCAATTATGCTTACCTCATGCTACATCTAAGCTAGGGTCTAGGGCTGCATTACCTGCTTAGGGAGACGAGGTGACAGTGACACTACAAGGAATGAGTGAAATAGAAGCTAGATTTGGTGGCCAGAAAAATATCTAGTATGAATGAGTTTTTGGATTTTGTGACTCTTTTGTAGATACTCCCATAATGTAATAGGGTGGTAGGTTTCTTGGCAAAATGGGGTTCTAAGAGCACAAGGGAAATTTATCATAAGAGTATTCAGAGTTGTTAGAAAATTTATCTATGAAGGATATGAGAGGTTATTTGAAGACTTCTCGAAGACTTTAATTGGTTAGTTATTTTATGTATTGGATTGTAAACCCTTGGTGGGTTTGAATAAATTTTTCCAAGCTTTGTACTAATTACTTTTAATTCATAAATTATTACCCCTATTTTCTTAAAAAAAATTCAAATATTCAACTAAACCATATCTTATTAGAATCGTTGTTTATATTCCACATTTTTTATGCATTCATATATTTTTCCATAATAGAACATTTATAAAAGACATTGAATGAGAAATAAAAATAAAATAATAAATTTTTCCATAAAAATATTTATAAAAGACATTGAATGAAAAATAAAATAAAGTAAGAATAAAACTTGTTATTCTGATGATTTATATAATTTGAAAGGAAATTCAAAGGGGGAGAGAGATGAATGACACAAATTGAAACCGTCAAACATGACGAGAAAGCTAGAGTTATAACAGGAACATTACTAAACAAACAACTATTTAAATGCATAGAAAACCTTATAGGATTGAAATCTCTTAAATATACATATGCATTGGCTTTCCACAATAGTTGAATGTTACCATGACAAAAACCAAAGGAAGAAAACATTTATATACATTTTAAAGAAACCTAATTTTGGCAGGTGCCACATAGTCCATTCCAATGGAAGACACCATATATCTTCAACTATTTCTAAATATTTCAATTGAAGCTAGAAATATTTCTAAATGCTTCACTCTTACAGAAGAAACTATACAATACTAACCTTTCTGAATCAACCGAAAACAAATCTTAGCCATTGTAAGCTTGAAAGGTTCTTCTCGATGATCTCTTGTTATTTATTCATTGGCTCTAATCCATTGCCTAAGATATTTACAATATTATAACAGATTCAGGTGCTAGTTAACAGACTATTTACATGTTTTTGATATAAGCAACAGCAAGAGGGTGCTGACCCGAGGTACAATAGGAAGCTGACTAGAACAGACTTAACAACATATTAAATCAGCCTAGAAAGAAATATAAAGCAAATTAAACATTATCTACCTCTATCAATAACCAAAAAATAGAAGCTAAACTAGTAGCGTAAAGTATCAGAACCCCACGTATGAATAGTATCAAAGTCCAGCAACCAAAAAATTAAACCATGCCACGCAGGGCCATTAATCAAAATTAAAGTCATAAGCTTAAAACTATAATTAAAGAAACGAGCCCAACTATACGGCTTGGGGGTAGAAAAGAAACATCACCCCTTACCACCCCTCACTATCATTAGGATGCTTTATTGTCCCATAAGCGCTTTGACAACAGCAGTTCCGCCCACTCCTCATTCAGAAACTTGAAGAGTTCACAGTTTCCTTCAACAGACTCCTTCCCGGCAGAGGCCTTCTCATTCGGCAAAAAAAGGGTTGTGGATGAGGCATGCATGACATTTAGGGAAAATTTTCTGACATCCACCAGCCTCCTATTTGTATTTTCTAGGTCCCCTCTCACCTTAGCCACTGTATTTTCCAGATTAACAATCTAGTACTTGATTTCCCCAACCAGGCCATTACCTGCAACACCTTTAGAGTTCTCCACCATAGTGTCAGGGGAGACATCTTCCTTTCCCTCTTGAATAGAAATATTGTGGATAGTATCCTTTCCCACCTTATGACCATAATTATTCTGGTTTTCATCTCTGCTAGGAGATTCCACCGAGACATCCTCTTTATCAAATAATTCTTTCATATCTCTTTTCCGCTTCTCCTTGGCAAGCTGAGAGGACTAACAGGTATTGGTAGGATGGGGGTCAGTATTCTGAGGGCAATCAAGATTAATGTAAATTTTCTTACATTTTTTGGGAGGCTGGGGAGAATCCTCTTGGGTTAGGTCATGCTTGGAACCAACCCGTGAGCCAGGGGTAGGGTGGGTTTCAGAGGAATTGTGACTGGCAGTAGGGGTAGAGCCTCTGATAGAACCAGAGGGTGTGGGAAGGCCCTAGTTGAGGGAGACCAAGGGTGACATATTTTTTGAGGCAGCTTTGGTAATTTCCATGATGGGAGGAGGGCAGAGGGCGCGGTGGAATTGCTAGATTCTAAAAATAAGCCCCTGGTGGAGGTAAATAGGTTTCTTACCCATAGAAATTGACTCATTCACAACAGCCATAGTCGTTCCCAAGGAATGCAAAAGGTAAAATGACAAGGAGATGAACAACTTGTGCCTAAGGTGGTTTAAAAAAGGGAGGTGGTAATTGTAAAACATACCGAAATGACCCTCCAGCGTGAAGTATTTCATAACCATCTTGCACATCTTTGACCAGAATTCGGGCAGGTCACCTGTGCTATATCTGTCATTTTTTGACACCGGCTTGTCATCCTTTGAAAAAAACTGATCAAACTCCATTTTCACCTGCATTTTAGTTGTTTTCTTCCATTTTTGACCCATAGTAGGCATATGAGTGGCTCTTCCTATGACCTCCTCATTGATCTCGAACATGATTCCATTTATGGTGACCCTTCTCTCATTCCAAGTTTTGGCAAACTACCGAGAGATCATTTCATTGTGTCCAGCCAAGCATTTCACAAAGGGAAGAATCCCTCCTTTGCATAAATACATCACCATAGGGTCTGAAGAAAACTCCTCCTCAATCTTATCAGGTTCGATTCTGTTTCGATCACCACCCATATTCGCAGAGATTTTAAGCACATCCCAAACCCAGAAAAAATCTTTGTTCCAAGGATAGCTAGAGAAGAAACCCTCCAAGACACAACACCAAAACATACCTGAGCACAAATTCAAAGAAGAGTAGTTGCGTGAAATGGAAAAGTTATAATAATTGCAATTAGCCTCGAAAACACCACCAAAGATGCCACCGGGGTTAACACATGGGAGCGACGCTGTAACCCATAATTTCCATCAATGAAATCCTCGCCAAATGTTTTATTATTCTCTGTAAATTGCACTTGCTTCAAATAGCACTTAAAGATATAATGGTACTTTATGGAAAAAAATACACCAACAGGCCACATCTACCGCCAAGGTGAATTAGGGAACCCACCAGTGGAGGTGACATGGCATTTCCAATTTCAATTCGAAACAAAGTTGAAATGGATAAAGCCCTTATGTCTGCCATTTAGTGCCCAAATCAACCTTTGACTTTTAAACATTCTGAATTTTGTTATTGGCACCTCTCATTTCTCGCATAAGTAGGTCCTGAGTATTCTTGGAGAGCTGAGTAATAGCCCTCCAGCATCATAAATGATCCATTTACAATCCTACAATAGCCATAGATTCAACAACCAAATTCCCTTCCATGTAAATGTGCTTTATAGACTATTTACATGTTAACAATGATAATACTAGTGCAAAAAATAGACCAAAAAATGATAATACTAGTGTAAATACAGTACAAACACCATTAATCTTTGTTCCTTGTCTCCTGGACTAATAACAAAACATTAAGAAAATTAGAGTTGACATGTGGCTATTCTCCATGCAAAATGTATGGTCAATCAAATTTTAAAAAATGAAAAATACACTGGATTTTTCATGAAATTTTTAGCATTTTTTCTTAATGATCTGCATTTTTTGTGGTGGAAAACAACAAAAAAATTATGAAAAAAAAGTTGTATTTTGCAAATATGGAAAAAATTGACTCTTTTATATCTTTGGTACATTTTACATAGAGATTAGCCGCTGCACGCAAAGTTGACACTACACACAGATCCTTTTCTATGGCCTAACAATGTATGACCTACCTAGATACCATCATTTCACAACAACTAGAATGAAATTACTTCTAAGTTTCCATGCGCTCTTATATTTTAGGTGCTACACATTAAAAAATGAATGTAATACATCAGATAGATTTTAATTCCCCTAACTAATTCTCCTTTGCTAGACCTTATTGAGAAGAATATTTAGATAAATGTAACAACCCCCTTTCTCACACTCGACAATTTTCAATAAATTCTATCTTTTACCTCAGAGTATAAGACTGGAACTGCTGGTAGAGAAGAGTGGGATATATAAGTCAATCTTTTAGTTGAGGTGGAGTCACATGCCATAATGGGAAATGATGGACTCATGTTATGGGAGGTGGAGTTGGATGTTTTAAATGAAATGGACAACAGTTGGAGAGAAAGTCGAGCACTCAATCTAGAAATTTCTTGCCCTTCATTCTAGAGACCTCTTCTACCAATTCTCTTGACTTTCATTAACTACTTGACTGAGACTCTTCTACAACCACCTCACTGACTTTGCAGAGGGTTCTCCTCAAGTTCTAAAAATATCTATATCCCTCTACTTATAGAGGTGAAGGTAATGTGTTTGGAGGAGAAGACCGCAGCTTTAAAAGATAGAGGAAACGAAGTTTGAAGGAGGAAGAAATATGTTGTTTGGGGAAAGGAAAAACCAGAGGTGAAGAAAGAAGAGGTAGCACACATAGTGGAAGGAGGAAATGTTTTCACCAGTAGGAGATCCCCATTCCATTTGAGGGGAATGAGAGAGAGCATGTCATATACACCTTTCAATGGATCTTCGTTCATCCAACGTTGGAGTCTTAGAAGTTTAATGCTGCCACTACAACTAGGTCGCTAATGGTAGGGGGTGAACAAGTGGAGGAAGGATAAATATTGCTAGCCAGGATGATGTTCCTTAAGTCTTTCCATGAAACCTTTATGTCTATGCAATCCATTGGGCATTATTCCTTGGGACATTCTATTATAAAATTCAGGTGCGCAGTCTATGATTCCTCTTTTTGCATGTATATCACCAAGTAGTTCTTTCTTAGATCAGTATTTGTCCATGTAAATTTTCTTCATTACCATTCAAATCTCTTGGAGCTTAGTTAAAATGGAACTTAGATTTACATTAAGCCATCAAGAGAATATAGATCGAAACTCTCTATGTTTTGTGGTTTAAATACCAACCGAATCTATATTTTATTTTTCCCACAAAGTTTACGTACATGGAAATTATGGAGAAATAGTTTTCTTGTGCCTTGACCATATCTTCATTATAGTGGTTTAGTAGCTATGCTTTGGTGGCACTATTTTGTCTCTTTACTAGGAGTGGGATCTAGGCCATTCACATTGTGTCTGTTATCCCTTATTGAGCCCATCAATTCTCTTTGCTATTATGGGTTTCTCAAACTTATGCAACCAAATGTTTCCTTAGCATTATGTTGGTAGCTTTAAACTTGTTCTCCCAAAGAAGAGAACCTTACATGCGTAGAAACCAATATAAAATTGTAAATTGAGTAGGAATATTATCACCAATAATTTTCTCATTAGGCACTCATGGTTGGCCAGTTATAGAACATCTTTAACTCTAATCCTTAAATGACAACAGTTTCCTTATCAGTTTTTTCCATGTTTTACCATGGAATAAATACTTCAGTTATGTTTATAGCTAATAGTGGTCATTGAAAATAGCATGACAATAAATGAGAAACCAAATATGCTATATTTTAACTCGATACTTTTGATGCAAACTAATACTTTTGATCACAGTTGTAGGAAGGTGTATCAGAAAACTGATTTTTGAATCGTATTTTATTGGCATTTGAGTTTTGTTATTATTTCCACAATTTTTCTATTCCATGACATCCTCTAGAGTGATGATTAGGAGTTTAATATGTTATTTTTGGGAGTAATTACATAGTTTTTATAGAGATCTTTAAGGGTTTTAAATTATGTTGGAATTAGAAAACACATTTATCATTTTGGAGACCCTATCTTGTAAGATTTGTTGGAAGAATGTACTTTTAATATTAGAAAAGGGTGTGCTTCTCTAAAATTATGCTTAAATAACCTTGAGAGTTGGGTAATGAGGGTGACTTGAGTTTCCATGTTTGTCTTCATAAATAAATTAGATATTTTCTATATGCCATGATTAAAGATACAAATGTTCACTTAGAATCATTGATTGTGTGTTAGATGCATAAAACCTTGTTCTTGAGTTTGTTAGTGTTGGGGTAAAGTTGTGTTACTCCTACCATTTAAATAAAATGAGGTGGAAGTCAAATATTAATGAGTAAAAATGGGAGGGAAGCATTGACTTGTGATTTTCTTAGACTTTTATATGTTGAACCTAATATTCATTGATATATGTTTATGTTTCCTGAATATGTTGAATTTCCATGAATACCTTGAAGTGAAGTATGTATTTTTACCTATTCATGCATTCTTTAGTTTCTCCATGAGCTATTATGAAACCAAGTTATACATTGGTCATTTAAACCAGATAGATATTGGTGAAACTTTGAACTTGACATGTTGTGATAGTTAAGGGAAGAATTTTTGCTTAAGTTCTTTATGTATGTGGAATACACCCATGAAACATGTTGTACTATGCATAAAGTAAGAATCTTGCAAGACATTATCCATATTTGTGAAATGGAATTATTTTTATTTAGAAATGCTTTTGGAAGTGCATGATGTGGTTATTGTAATTTGAATAAGGATGTTACTTGTCACACAATTCCATTACTTTAGGCAGTTTTACTTTGTTAGACTATTTCTAGTTGGGTTGGGTATCTTTCATGTCAGGAAATATTCCAGGTAAGCATAACTGCTTTGTGGTAGGGTGGAAACACACTCCTACAATATTCTCGCCTTGATATTTGTGTGCAGTAGGTCTCTAGACCTCCTGTCAGGAAGGTCTTCTTGTATATAGCATATTTTGATTTTATGAAGTTGACCATTGGTCTATTGTATTGATATTTGCACTCTTATTATGGTCAGTCAATGACTCTTGTAAAATCTATGTTCCTTTGTAAGCAAAGTTTCTTTTGTTATTGCACTTCCATAGTTTGGTCGAAGTATCTCTCTTGTATTTTTTATTTTGACAAGTTGGTCAAATTCTGTTAATGTCTTTAATGTATTATGCCATGTGAAGTATGGTTGTTTACGACACTTGGTCAACACTCTTATTTATTATGGACTCATGTGTCGCATAATTTGTTCAATATTTTTTGGTCGAACCTTGTTTTCTTTCTTTGAATTTAAGGAAAATCATTTATTTTTGTCGTCTTGTACATTCAATGTTTGACTTAGTTGACCGACTCTTTTGTCTGGTGGATATTGCTGAAGTGGCACAAGCTATCGAGAGTTCAGACCTTACATATGGTATCAGAGCTTTGGGTTCCACTCTAGGGCCTTGAGTTTTCTATGCGTAGTTGTGACCCTTAGTCGCACAAATTGTCAGTCAACAATTGTTTGGAATACAAACGTAAGTGCTAGTTTCCTGGGTAGATGGTAGAGTCTCCTAGTTGTAGTTACTCCAGACAGGTTAGGAAAGGATGTCTTTTTCTTTTATTATAGAAGTAGAAATAGTCACTTAGAGGACTTTACCTCTTATGTGTGTGAGGTTACTTATTGTCATTGCTTTCTCTTAAAATTGTAAAGAGGCAATATTTCTGAAATGCTTGGTAAATTGTGTACCTCAAATTGATGTGATTGCAATTTTGTTTGAAATTAAATAATCTATAATGAGTGAAAAATTGTGGAATATATTGGGTATGAGTGATGCACTTGAGTTAAGTGTCTATTTCTTATCATGTGTGAAGCAAGAAGTAAGGTAAATCTCTTTTATTTAATTGTGTAGTTAACTAATGATTAACTTTTGCACTAGGATATGAGTGAAGGGTAAGTGCACAAAGATGGGGGACCAAAAAGGGGGGATAAGATGCCACTTTTTTTCTGAAATCAACAAACTCTGAAATTCAATGAGAAATTGAGGATACTTACACTCAAAACTTTAAAATGTGACAAAAACAAGAGTTGTTCAACTCCGAATCTAGTTTCTAAACTACTAATTGTTTTTGCAAATGGTGGAGATTAAGGCCCTCAAAAAGGGGGAGCACAAAAAGTGGTCCTATTTTTTGTGAAAAAACATAACATAGCGTCTAGTGTACTCCCCCTAAAATGTTAAATTTTTTTTAAAAAAAATTTAATCGCTCCTGTGAGAAATTAGCTAACACCGCCTAGTTTATCCCAGATTTTTCTGCTAATTTTTTGATGAAAGTGTGATTTTTTGCCATTTTCCGAAGTGGACACATCCTAAAAATGTGAAATTTCTGTGTGCTCCCCCTAGAAATCATTGAAAACTAATTGAAAATCAAAACTT
>MU227896.1:2412166-2442876 GCA_018584345.1 Thuja plicata
CACTAGTACACATTAGATCCCATTAGTGTGTCCTACGATGATTACTGTGTTCTAAGGGGTCTTAAGAGGCCCTAATGTGTCCTAAGGGGTCATAATGGGTCCTAAGGGGACCTAGGACCACTTAGGACCCAATATGATACATTAAAACCACTAAGAACCCTAAAGAGGGTCCTTAATCAAGTCAAGGGCTTAATATTATAATCAATAGTCCACTGAGAATCATGTTCAAAACAATGTGTTGATTCCTAAAATTTGGCTAAGTCTGAAATTTCCTAAAAACCTTCAAAATCTAGAATCTTTATCTTAACTCCTATGAAGCTGAAACCACTCTCAAACATCTTGAAAGTATATACATAAAATGTAACTTAATTATAAGAAAGGAAGAGTATGTAACTTAAGTATAAGAAAGGAAGAGTATGTAACTTATACTTAAATGTTACATTTTATGTATTGGCCTAGTGCTAAAATTGGTCTGGCAGGGCCTGTTGGGCTTTCTTCCTCCCTCCCTTAAGCATTTTTCATAATGTCACATAGGACGTGTGCCCTAAAGGGCACACGCCCTATTGGTTTTGATTTCCCAAGCCTTAGGCTCGGGCAATCAAAGCCATAGGGCGCACGCCCTATGGCTTTTTGGGGACCAAAAAAAAGTTTGGCACCTTTTTGGTCCCCCATCTTGGTGCACATACCTTGAAATGATCCTAGTACATTATCCATAAAAATAAATGTACATTTGGAAAGTTAGTAACTTAATTTTCATGTTTCATCTTGCATTTAGGATTGCATGAGACTAAGGAAGGAAAAATGAAAGACTTAAAAAGTTTATTTTGTGTGGAAAAATATAATGTGCCATTACATAGTGATGTAATCTATGAGATATAGTTTTTCCAAGTGTATGGTCATGTTCTATAGCACCTTGGATGGAAGATGTTGTGTAGTTTCTACTCCATCCTTGTGGCTAGTTGTAGTCACCCTATATTTGTGAATTGGATTTCATTTGGTTATGATATTTTTGACTTGAAAGTGATCAAGGACTAGCTTGAATTTTAAGTTTTTCTTATCACTTTCTAGCCACCAAATTTTGTGTATTTATCAAATGTGGTTCTTTTTCACATTTATTTCTATACATTTTTCACATCTTTGGGATTTTGAGTTCAAGTTTGTAACCTTTGATTTTGAGACCTCTTATGGTCTGGAGGTGACTAGGATGTGTGTTTTTTGTTTCTAGTCCAGTGATGTCAAGTGATGTTCTCTATCATGTTCAGTATGGAACACTGATAGAATGTATAAGGCAATAGATTGCAAATAATATACCATTCTTATTATTGCATTCCTATTTTGTTGAAATATTTTTTATTAGTTATGAAATGTTAAATAACATTAGAAGGAACATGGTTGTAAATAGTATTTATACATTGCATGAAATAATATACATTGATCTCTATGCATTTGATGTAAGTTTTTATGCTATGAGAAACCAATATCAAATTGTAACTTTGGTAGGAATATTGTCACCAATAATATTCTCATTAGGCACTCATGGTTGTCCAGTTATGATACATTATTTAACTATAATCCTTAAACAACAACGATTTCCTTATCATTGTTTTCGAAGTTTTACGATAGAATAAATACTTCGGTTATGTTTATAGCTGCTAGTGGTCATTGACAATAAAATGATAATAAATGGGAAACCAAATATGTTGGATTTTAACTTGATACTTTTAATGCAAACTAAGACTTTTCATCACAGTTGTAGGAAGGTGTATCAGAAAACTGATTTTTGAATCATATTTTATTGGCATTTGAGTTATATTATTATTTCCACAATTTTTCTATTCCATGAAATCCTCTAGAGTGATGATTAGGAGTTGAATATGTTATTTTTGGGAGTAATTACATTTGTTTTGTAGAGATCTTTAAGGGTTTTGAATTATGTTGGAATTAGAAAACACATTTATAATTTTGGATACCCTATCTTGTAAGATTTGTTGGAAGAATGTACTTTTAATATTAGAAAAGGGTGTGCTTCTCTAAACTTCTGCTTAAATAACCTTGAGAGTTGGGTAATGAGGGTGACTTGAGTTGCCATGTTTGTAGATTCATAAATAATTTAGGGTTTTTCTGTATGTCATGATTAAAGATACAAATGTTCACTTAGAATCATTGATTATGTGTTAGATGCATAAAACCTTGTTCTAGAGTTTGTTAGTGTTGGGGTAAAGTTGTGTTACTCCTACCATTTAAATAAAAGGAGGTGGAAGTTGAATATTAATGAGTAGAAACGGGAGGGAAGCATTGACTTGTGATTTTCTTAGACTTTTACTTGTTGAACCTAATATTCATTGATATATGTTTATGCTTCCTGAATATGTTAAATTTCCATGAATACCTTGAAGTGAAGTATATATTTTCACCTATTCATGCATTTTTTAGTTTCTCCATGAGCTATTATGAAACTAAGTTATACATAGGTCATTTGAACCAGATAGATATTGGTGAAACTTTGAACTTGACATGTTGTGATAGTTAAGGGAAGAATTTTTGCTTAATTTCTTTATGTATGTGGAATACACCCATGAAACATGTTGTACTACGCATAAAGTAAGAATCTTGCACAACATTATCCATATTTGTGAAATGGGATCAGTTTTATTTATAAATACTTTTGGAAGTGCATGACGTGGTTATTATAATTTGAATAAGGATATTTCTTGTCAAACAATTCTATTACTTCAGTCAGTTTTACTTTGTTAGACTATTTCTAGCTGGATTGGGTATCTTTCATGTTAGGAAAGATTATGGGAGAGCATAACTGCTTTGTGGTAGGGTGGAAACGCACTCCCACAATATTCTCGCCCTGATGTTTGTGTGCAACAAGTCTCTGGAGCTCCTGCCAGAAAGGTCTTCTTGTATAGCATATTTTGATTTTATGAAGTCGACCATTGGTGTATTGTATTGATATTTGCACTCTTATGATAGTCAATCAACGAATCTTGTAAAATCTATGTTCCTTTGTAAGGAAAGTTTCTTGTGTTTATTGCACTTTGACAGTTTGGTTGAAGGCTCTCTCTCTTGTATTTCTTATTTCGACAAGCTGGTTCAATTTTGTTAATGTCTTTAATGTATTATGACATGTGAAGTATTGGGTTGTTTATGACAGTTGGTCGACACTCTTCTTTATTATGGACTCATGTGTCATATAATTTGTTCGATATTTTTTGGTCGAACCTTGTTTTCTTTCTTTGAATTTAAGGAAAATCATTTATTTTTGTCATCTTGTACATTCGGCGTTTGACTTAGTTGACGGACTCTTTTGTCTGGTGGATATTGCCGATGTGGCACAAGTTGTCGAGAGCTCAGACGTTACAATAAATTTAACATATCTTGAATTAAAAATGATCTAAGTTATATTGGTTAGACTTTACTGAAACATCAAAATTTTTTAATAGTTGAACAGTTGATGCCATATTTGTTGGCCTTTCTCCTTCGTTGGTGACATTTTCTACTTTTTTCATTTGCATGGTTGATGGGTAGCAATCTTTTTCCTTCTTGATTTGTCCTGTCAGCAATTTAAGACATTTAATCTTCTCAACAAGGACAATGCATACGAGCCACTATATTTATACCACCTTCTCAGCCAATGAAAAAATAATTTTATATTGATCATTTTGGACAGGAGTGAAAAGCATGTTATTGGCTGTAGCACGTGTAACTACAAGTCTAACATGAATCAATGTTGCCTATATGTAATAATTCGTGCTTTACTATACTTGTAATCATGTTTTATAAGTACATGATACACGTTGATTAGGGTTTTACCTCCACTTTCAATATACATACCCCGCTCTAAAAAATCCTATCGTAAATTCAAGAGAAAACAAACTGGTTATTATTTTCTTTTCAAAAAACAATCCTAAAGTCTGCTAGTTGAGAGAACTTATGCAATTTTCTCAAGGAAAAGAAGTATTTTAATTTTATTTGAATGTCTGGCTTATCAAAAATATTGACTTATCATTACGTAGTCAACTACATAATAATAAGGAAATCATTACATTTCCATGATCATCGAGCATCAACGAATCAAACAACATCACCGTATATAAGAATATTTGAAAACCAGAAACTTTCTTGCTTGCAGGTATATTGTAACAAGCCTTTTAGTTAAGAAACAATTTATCACATTGTACGACTGGTCTAAAAAATTTAAATCTAGAATTTTAATGACTTGATTCCAAACATTTAATTTTCAAAACTTTATAATTTCTAATTCCTTGGATTATAGTGATTTGTTTGGAAACACTCTTTTGGGACAGAATAAAATGCCTTTCACATATATGAGAGTCAAGTAAATTATCTCTGCAATCATGTACATATTAACCGATATTTAATTACAAGTAGTAGTATGAAGTTTAAAAAATGCGTTAACTTTCACAAATCAATGCGAGAATAAGGTATCTCAGTATGGGAATAATAATCTAAAATAGAGGCGGATATTAAATATTAGTTGTTTATATGACTACAAAAGTTAATGTTTGCAATGAAATTAATATCTCTAGTTTTGTACATTTTGAAATATCTATGGGAAACTTGAAACTACTTTAGATTGAATGACATAAAAGTAAAAAAAGATCTTATACATAAGATTGACATGTAACCCATTTAATTAATATAATAGATTATAGATTTCTACAAATTATGTTACATTGTTTCTAATAGTTCTGTATAGATAAATTGGGTGAAGGCAATAACACTTTTATATAGAAACCATCGTGCGCCAAAGAGGGAACTCACAAGTTGTGAGTCTATAAAAAAATAAGTGACAAAAATAAATGAAAGGACCAAAGAACATAAACAAAACAAAAATGAATGGGAAAGAGGAGAGAGCAAAGAACACCACAAAACCACCTATCAGTTTCCCAAAAGAATAACACCCTTCATGAACCACCACTCCCTATTGAGCATATCAAGTTTATCCCTTAAAGAAAGGTCTCTACTAGTAGAGACATCCTTGGAGGGAGCAACATCTTAGTTATCATTAAATTTTAGTTTTTAAGAAGACCTAGACATCGAACTAGAAATAATCTCTACCTTCTCATCTCTCTTGCACTTGACATTTTTTCTTTCCAATTCCTATTGCAACACTGGCATAGAGACTTTGGTATTTTTCACCACATCCGTGCTAAATGAAATAATATCCTCTATATTATTTGTCATTATGTTCTATGCATAGAAGTTAAGTGACCCCACAATAATGGGTTACACTTTTTTGGACGAAAGAATTTTACTCTTTCAGCCAAATCTTATTTTAACTCATTATTTATCGAAAGTAACTTTCAATCGAATGCAAAAAGGGCATTCGATTGAAAGTAACATTCAATCGAATACAAAAAACTAAAACTATTAAAATTTGGACCAGGGAATTTCGATCAAAAGGGGGTTCTATCGAGCCCCTCTAGGTTCTATCAAAGCCCTTTTGATATAACATATGTTATATCAAAACCCCATTTTAAAAATCTGTTGCCCTTGTTGTCTCATTTTTTACAGTTTTATGGCCTTGAGAGCTCAAATTGAGGGCCCACATGGGAAAACATTTACAAACCCAAATACATGATAGTAGTGCTCAGAATGAGCTTTTCAATTACTATTATTTTAATATATATTGAGTTTTATTATGATTTTTTTAGATTGATCAAACATAGGTTTCTCACCAAACATCAACTTTTGTGTTCAACGCTTATGGAAAAATAGTAAACAAGTGAATTTTTTTTTAAAATATCTACATATTAGGTATTGAAGTCCTTTTTCTAAAAAAATAAATTTTTTTTTTTTTTTATACATACACAACAAGTTATGATTGACCAAATGAACATATGTCAAAATTACAATTAACTCAACTTCAAACCTTAATAAAATATGAATACCAAAGATAAAGTTATGAAACCAATTACAAACATTAGATATGGATCTTACAAAACTAAATTTGAAAGAATCAAATTCATATCTATTTTGGGAACAAAATTATGTTGGACCAAATGAGTGTAGCTCTTTAAAAATGTTGTTTACTGCAAAAAACTAGTTTTCAAGGGAGATAGAAAAATGGATACAAATTGATCCCTTTTTTTTTGGAAAATATATTTAGAATATACACACAAAATGTCACAAATTACTAGTTCACATTATTTTTAAATTCCTTATGGTATTTTACTAATAAGTGTCTAAATGTGAATATTTTTCTCAAAATGATTATTTGAGTGTCAAAGTGGGCTAAAAAGTATAACCCACTATTGTGGGTTCACCAATATTTTAGGTAAGCTACGGTAATACCTAATTTCTTTATTTCCTCATGGAAAGCCACATTGGCTATAATCAACTTCACCTTTTCTTCTAGGTTAGCTCATTTTTAGGCCTCTTATCAAACCTTTCAAAGAGGCCCACATTGTCTCATCGATAACATCCGAAGGCCAATCATATAGAGTTGATCTAGTTTCCACTTACTAATTCATTTTACAGGTTATATGTCATGCAAATCTTGTTCACTTTAGAGAAAAGATCCTGATAGAGATAGTAGGTACACATTTGATAAGGTAAGGGAGTTAGGTCTCCAAATTTGGGGCTAATATGTGTTGGGGGATGACCTAAAATAGTGGGACATAGAATCTTCAGGAGAATACTATAAATTGGTGGACCGTGAGGAGAAGGAATCATTGGAGATATCTTTGTGGAGTCTGATAAATGAAATATTTTTCATATTTTGGGACTCAGGGAAAGCAGTTGGATTCTTCTTTTTGATTGTGCATTCTGGGTTAACATGAAAAAATGTTTTTTTAGGAGGTGGAATTTTGAGAATATAGGAGTAAGATGATCCTAGGTTTTTAGGCACAAGAATATAATTTAAGTTCATAATTAGGGAGGGATTAGTGATTCAATGGACTGACCTCCTAACCAAGGTGAGGCTCAAATTGTATCATAATGTATCAATTTTTGCCAAATCTTGCATATGCAATAATGGCATGTTACAGATACAACTCCAAGCGCATAAGGTGGCCTACTTGCAAGAATTATTGTAGCATTCTGGAAATACTCATGTAAAATGACCAAAGTTCCCCTAGAAGATTATGTTTCTAGCGGTCATTCCACTTCCCGTGGCCGCCATCGGGGTTAGAGTTCTTGTTGCTAGGATACCGACACTTCTTGTTCTCAGCCTCCTTTTCAACACTCACCCTAACACCAATTATCACCTCACATTTCAATTGTTCCTCCTTTGGCTATAGCGTTGGCTGCATAAGGATGAATTCATTATGGGCTAGGCCTATTTAGTTTTTTATTGTTTATGTTTTAGGGCTAGACCCTTATTTCTTTGGATTCTGGGCTTTTCTCATGTAACTCTAGGGGAGTGACTTTTCCTCCCACTATTATTTTTGATTGAGTTCTGCATTCTATATTTAATTTAATATAAATGGTTAGTAATTTATTTGAAAAAAGGGGATAGAGAGATGAATGACACGAATTAAAACCATCAAATATGATCAGAAAGCCAGAGTTAGGAGAGGGACATTTATAAATAAATAACTAATTAATTTTTTTTAAAAACCTTATAGGATACAAATTTCTTAAATGAGCATATGCATTGGGTTTCAACAATAGTTGAATGCTAACATGAGGAAAACCTAAAACAAAAAGTATTTATAAACATTTTGAAGAAAACTATTTTGAGTGTGTGCTACATACCCTATTCCAGTGGATGATATCGTATATCTAGAACTATTTATAGTTATTTAGATCACTGTAGTTATTAGCAAATTTATACAACACCAGTGTTTCTAAATCAACCATAAACTAGTCTTTTCTAACTCAAATCCCAAATTGATGTAAATTCCTCATTTCAATCTTCTTTTCCAGTGGCTGGGTTATCAAAGACTAGAGAAGATTTGATCCACACCCAATATGCAATGTTCATTACCAGGTTTTTCCAATCCAACCATGAATTTTTCATCACATTCTTTTATTTTTGAGATATTCTAATATTTATCGGTTGAGATTGATTTTGTGGTAACAAATTTGGGTCAAGAAAACCTACACTATTAACACCATTCTTGGTGTTGAAGCATATTTGTGGCACATCTTTTTCCAATAGTTCTTGATATTTTAAAGTATGCAGATTTGACTAATGCCGCTTGAATGTCTATTGCAGATGTAGTTGCAAGGAAAGGAAGAGAATACATTAAGTCATAGAAATTGAAATTGGCTGACTCTCCTCTCAAGGAAAATGTAGCTGTATCATGTGTACGAGTTGCCATCTCTGGTGTAGAAAATAGCCCATCCTTATCATCTTCTCCTTTCTCATCTCTCTGATTTTTGATAGCCACATTCCCCCCTTCCTCTTTCTCACACCAACATAGCTAGGATGCTTTTTTCCCCTCCTATTTACATATACAAAATAAAATAAATGGAACCATGGGAAGAATAAAGGAAACCATTGCAAGTTTGAATCAAGACATCAGATTTATCATAGAAATATTTATTAAACTATTTACTAAAAAGATGCTCTTAAGTTATCACATTTACCATTGCAAGTGGGATAAAAAAGGGTAGCATGGGAAGGAATACCATCAACCCTAGTGACAATGTAAAGAGGACCATCGTGTGCCTTAATTATTTCAGAAGGATCAAAGGTAATGCAAGATTGTGGTTTAGGAGTTTGAGGTGTTGGTTGAGGTTGGACATGTTCAATTTGGTTGACAATATGAGTGGCTTCATCAACTCTCACATCATAATCAATGTGCATGGGAGAAGAAGGTTGGTAAATAGTATTGGTTGAATGAGATGGTAAAGGATTAGTGTATATTTGTAAATTCTTATTAGGAGGTACAAATGATTTTTTTCCACGGTTGATATTAGCATCTATAGATAAAGCATTAGAATCAATAAGGTCTTGAACCACATTTTTTAAACAATAGCATTTTTTCAGTATCATGACCAGGTTGACAATGGAATTGACATAATGCTTTGGGATCAAATAATCTAGATGGTGGTTTGGACGGGTCAATTAGTTTGATCGGAGGAAGTTTTATCATGTTTTCATTCATTAACTTCAACATCACATCATGCAAATATTCAGAAGGTTGAGTAAAAGTATGAAAAGGTCTAAACATAGTGGACAAATTAGCCACACCTTTGGATGCTGCTACCACTTGTTCATTAACTGGGTTAGATGATTTGTTTATTTTAATGTAGTTTTTAGTCTTCTAAATTTTTTTGAATTTGGATGCGACATCACTCTTATCAATGAGAACATGAGCCATTGGAGTGTGTCTCTCAAATTGACTCACTTGAAGTTGATAATGATAAAACACTGCACACAATTGTGAAAATGAAGAGAACTTAGTAAATAATATTTTTTTAATCTCTAATGTCCCTTTGTAAATTAATAATAAAAATGCATTATATATCAACATCATAAATAGGATAAGAACTTTGAGTATGCAAATTCTTAAATCTACCAATAAAGTCACTAAATTTTTCTTTAACACCTTGTTTAGAATGCATCAAATCAATCTACGAAAATTGAGGACCATTGTTATTTTAAAATTGTTGAATAAAAGCATTAGCAAGATTATGGAAGAAATCAATGGAATAAGGATGCAAAGAATAGTACCTTTGCAAAGATTTGTCTCAAAAAGTTCTATTAATTTTTTTTTTGATGAACCTATTGTCATGAGAGAAATCACTACGCAAGGTTTGAAAAGTGTTAACATCAGTCACAAGATCACCCTTACCATTATAAGTCTCAAGATGAAGAATCTCAATACTTTGTCGAATAACATCTCAGACAAAGGACTAGCAATATCACATGTAGGAATGTTGAATTAGGATTGAGTCAAAGAATAAATTTATTGTTCTAAAGAAGAAATGATTTGAGCTAAGCTATTAATGGTAGAATTAGTAGAAGAAATGATAACAGGAGAAACATTGGAAATATTGTGTGAAATAGAGGAAATGTTGGAAGAAGCATGAACCATGGTAGGAGCATTAGTAGAAATAGGATTAGGATATGAAAAAGGAACACTATGATAAGAAGGCATAGGTAAAGGTGATGAAACACATGAAAGACTTGTAGGAAGAGAAGGAAGAATAGGACTAGGGATACTCACATGTGCGGGGTTAGAAGTATGGATTGAAGTTGTGATAAGAGGTGGAGCATAAGTGGAGATACTAGGAATGGAAGTGGAGATGGGAAAATAAGTTTCAACACTTGTAGTAGGGAGGACATAGCCTTATTTTGATCACATTTCGTAAGAGGTTTAACATTGGAATTGATAAGATGGGAAATTCCATGCAATAGATTAATACCATGTTCATCATTATGAATGAGTTTATTTAAACCTTGTACATCAGAAAGAACTTTAGGATTATGGTTCTCTTAAGATAACCAATGTTATAAATTTTCAAATTCATGAGTAAGATTTTGCACTTGGATAGGAGGAACTCTTAATACTTCATCTTCGTCACCAGAAGAATGAGAAGAGTTGTTCTCCATGATAGGATTGGTATCATTAGGAGGCATGTTGGTTTCATCAAGATTAATAGGAAAGAAGAGAGGTTAAGGATCAAAGGAATCCAAGAATCTATGAATTCTTCTAATTGGAATACTATAGGTTGCAATAATGTAATGTAAAGAGAGATTATCTAAATGTATACAAAGTAGATCTAGATTTGAAAGAGGATGAACCAATATCTAAATGCATAGCATGTAACCAAAACAAAGTAGATACAATGTAGATCTAAATATGGGAAGGAAAAAGCTATCTAACCAAAGCATCCGATGCCAAGTGAACACATAATATTGTAAATGAAATGCCAACAAGATGCAATGAAGATATAATTACCAAATAAAAAAGTATGAAGCATGAAAGCGGAGGGTTCACCAAAATGTATATGGTGAAATGGTGATCAATGGTAAACCACCAAGTCACACATGTATATTGAAGAGGGACCCTAAAATGCTATCCCTTTTTGAAGTTGATCAGATCACCACAACTCAAGTTGATGGGAGATTCTAATACATGATCTAGTATTCGAAGGAATGTGTGATTTTAGGGTCTTGTTTCCATTTATGTAAGAATGATATCATAGAAATGAAATATATGAAAGTAAAGTAATGCAAACACTCATGCAATGATAAACAACAAGATATCAGATCTAATGTATCAAAGTAAGTGATAGAAAGGAATAGAGATGATGAGGAACTCAACTTAAAGGCTAGTAGAGGATGCAACTTCAAATCTATAAAAACCTTATTAGACTGTACTGAAATTTGAAATAGATCAAGATTTGAAAACCTACAAGCTAGAACTCTTTGCTGTGAAAATAAGAGTGTTGTAGGAAGAGGTCAAACCTAGTTCAACCTATACCCAGGTATAGGTCAAAGGTTGTTTGACCTATACCCTAGAGGTCTGAATTTGAAGGTCTTGGGTTTGTGACTGATACTACACTTTCAGATCTGCAAATCTGAGTCTGGAACTCCGTGAATCCTACAAAGAAGAGAAGGGAAAATTGTTAGGGGCAAGGGGCTTGCCTTAGTCAAGCCCCCATTTAGGAATTAAGCTTTAAATGAAATAAATAAAGCATGCAAAATAAGACAAATGTAAGTATACACCTTTCATGTCAAACCCTTGTGGATGGATATGGATCCGCTATATCTACAAAGATGTATACTTTCTTGATTGAATGTTGAATTGTAGAATGTAGGATGTCTTCAACAATGCAATAGATCTACACTTGCCAAAGCATAGACCAAGAATGTATGTATGTTTGATATGCTTCAATGGAAGAGGAGAAGAATCCAGAATAGATGGAAGATCTTCAAATATTGGAGCCAAATCCTTTCTTTCTTGCTTGAAATATTCAAAAAGAGCACTTGAATTGTACCTTGGACTTGATTGCTTGAGAGTGAATAATTTCTTGCACATGTATGTATATTATGGATATAATAGATGCACAATAGATATAATGAATTTATGGATAAAAAAATGAAGGGAAGATGCCTCCTTTTATAGAGATTTCGAGGTCCAATTTTGTGGAGGCTGACTGTGCTAGGAGGGAAAATGAAAATACTTTGCATCGGGCCTGAAACCCGCCAAATTTAAAACCCTGAGGTTTAGGTCGAAAGTGGTTCAACCTATACTTGGTATAGGTTGAACAAGGTTTGACCTATATCTGGAAGGATAAATTTTGAGGTAGATTTTGCAGGGTTTGAGAAGTATTAAGAGGCTCACGACAAAACAGAGAGAAAAATGAGAAAATCAAGCATAAATGCATCCAAAATCGAGGAGATCATGAAAATGGGGCCCAATAGGTCCTAGAGCTTCCAAATTAATAGGTGCTAACTTTTAAGACCTATACAAACACTAAGGGGTCTTGTAGAGGAAATCCTAGACATGTTGGGATTGGTAGTAGTCAAAGGGATTATTTTTGGGTTATCCAATTCATTTTATCAATGTATAATGGGATACAAGCTAATAACTTTATGGAAGCTTTACCTATCCTTTTCTTCATATTGAATAAGTGGTAGTGGGATAGAGTGAACTAGCAATTGGCCTAGGTGGCCAAACAAATATCTAGTCTAAGTGATTCTTCGGTCCTTGAAACTTTTTGTCACATACCTTAGGAGTCAAACAAGGTGGCAAATTGCTTGGAAAAATGGGCTTCTAAGAAAATGGACACATGTAGTGTTGAGGACTGTGAAAATTTATCCTTTGAGTTTTCTCGGTTGTTCGAAAATATAATTACAAAGGACATGAGAGGTTATTTTAAGATTCTAGAGTGCTTTGATCGGTTGACTGTTTTCTCTATTAGATTGTGGACCCTTCGTGACTTTGAATGAACTTTTCTTCTTTGTAGTATAACTTCTAATTAATAAATTTTTACCCTTTAACTAAAATTACCTTCAGACCATTCGACTAAACCAACTTTTATTCGAATTGCTATTTATATTGAACATTGTTATAAGCATTCAAATATATTTACATAAAAAAAAAAATTTAACATTAGACATTCAAATGACAACTTTAATAAAATGGTAATAATAATACTTGTCTTTCCGACGTTCTAGGTTATTTCAAAAGAAACTAAAAGGGATAGACAGATGAATGACATGAATTGAAACCATCAAATATGACCAGAAAGCCAGACTTAGAAGAGGAACATTTATAAACAAACAACTAATTTTTGTTTCTCAAATATCCTAATAGGATAGGAATCGTATGCATTGGGTTTCCACAATAGAAGAATTTTAACACGAGGAAAACCAAAGGCAGAAAACATTTATATACATTTTGAAGAAAACTGTTTTGAGCGGGTGCTACGTACCCTATTCCAGCGGACGACACTGTATATCTATAAACGTGTCTAGCTATTTAGCTCGCTGCAGTTATTAGCAAATATACAACACTGGAGTTTCTGAAACAACCAGAAACCAATCTTGTCTAACTGAAATCCCAAAGTGATGTAAATTCCTCATCTCGATCTTCTTCTCCAGTTACTGGGTTATCAAAAACAAGAGAAGATCCGATCAGCACGCCATCTGCAATGTTCATTAGCAAGTTTGGCCAATCCAGCCATGAATCCGCCATCACATTCTTTTCTTTTTGAGCTACTGCTATATTTGTCGGTTGAGATTGATTTTGTGGAAACAACTCTGGGTCAAGAAAACCATCATTATTATCACCATTCTTGGTGTTGAAGCATATTTGCGGTGCTTCTTGTTCCCCTGGTTCTTTATTAGTAGAGTATGCAGCTTCGACTGCTGCCGCCTGAATGTCTGTTGCAGATAAAGTTGCAGGGCAAGGAAGAGAATGAATCAAGTCAGGGAAATTGAAACTGGCTGACTCTCCTCTTAAGGCAAATGCAGCTGCATCATGTGCACGAGCTGCCATCTCTGGTGTGGGGAATGAGCCCAGCCATATCCTCTTCTCCTCCCTCGGCTCTCTTATTTCTGATACCCACATTCCCCACTTCCTCTTTCTCACACCTACATAGCTAGGATGCTTTGCTGCCCTCCTATTTGCATTTGCACTACTACATTTCTTCCCCATCAATGATTGGAAGACCTTAAAACAATGACTATGTTGTTAGAAACAATTTTGTACAATTCTATATTATTCTGATGTCATGCAAAAAGTTAATGCAAAATTTACAACACTAGAAACATGATAGCATAATATGTACAATATTCTAACACATTCAAGTGCATGTTAACAGCCTATTTAATGTAGAACACGAATTATACTAGTGCAAATACAGTACAAACACATTCAAGTGCTATTTAACAGCCTATTTAATGTAGAACAAGAATTATACCAGTGCAAATATAGTGCAAACAAATGTAAGTGCTAGCTAACAGCCTATTAAATACAAAGAAAGGATTATACCAGTCTAAATACAGTACAAACACTGTTAAGACTTGGGTTCTCTACAGAACTCATAACCAACAACTAGACAAAGTTGAGACTACATACGGATTTTCTATGGCTTAACAGTGTGAGACAAAACTAGATATCATCACTTCACAGCAAGAATGAATTTATAGATACGTTTTCACGTGTTCTTATATTTCTGATCTTCTTCAACCTACATCCACATTAACAGCCGAACCTAAAACGTCAGACAAATCTTCGATTCCACTAACTAAACCTCCTCTGCTGGACCTTATTGATATGGTTATTCGATAAGTTTAACATATATATTGAATTACAAATAGCTTAAACTATATTCGTTAGACTTTACTGAAACATCAAATAGTTCAACAGTCAATACCATATGCGTTGGCCTTTCGCCTTCATTGGTGGCATTTTCTCTATTTTCATTTTGCATGGTTGTTTTAGCAGCAATTTAAGACCATAAGTCTTCCAAACAATTGAAAAGCGTAAGAGCCGCCCACATTTAGATCACCTTCGCAGCAATGGACTAACTATTTTCTTTTCCTATCATTTTGAACGGGAGTGCAAAGGATGTTGTTGGCAGTAGCATGTGTAACAAGTCTAACATCAATCACTGTTGCCTATCTAAAATGATTATGTGTTTTAATATACTTAGTCATATTTTATAAGAACATGATACATGTTGATTAACCCTCATGCTTTAAAAAAAAAATCAGTAGTAAATGCAACAGAAAAATCATTAAAGAAACCAAACTGGTTCTTATTTTCTAATCTATGAACAATCATATTTTATAAGAACATGATACATGTTGATTAGGGTTTAACCTTCATTTTCAATAATCAGACCCTGCTCTGAAAAAACTTCTCTCGTAAATTCAACAGCAAAATCAGTAAAGAAACTAAACTGGTTCGTATTTTATATTCAAACAAAAATGGTAAAGTGTGTTGGTTTAGAAAAGTTACGCAATTGGCACAAGCAAAGGAGTGTTTTAAGATTACCATAACGGCTGGCTTATCAAAACAATTGATTTAGCGTTACGTAGTTAGCTATAATAATGAGGAAATCATTATGTATCCCTCATCACCGAGTAGCAAAGAATCAAAGAGCATCACCGTACATAATAATTTTTAAAAACAAGAAAATTTCTTGTTGGTAGGTATATTGTAACGAGTCTTCTACTTATAAACAATTTATCATATTGTACGGTTGGTCTGGGAAGTTCATATTGAAAATCTAAAATTATAATGACTTGATTCCACACATTTATTTTTAAAGATTTTATAATTTCTGATTCCTTTGATTATAGCGACTTGTTTGTAAACGTTCTTTTGGGAGGGAATACAACCTCTTTCACATGTACGAGAGCCAATTAAATAATCTTTGCAATCGTGTACGAATTAATCTATTTTAAAGAGAGCAAAGTATGAAGTTGGAAAAAATGAGTTAGCTTTGGAAATTAATGCGAGAATAACGTATCTCATTTTGGGAATAATAATCTAAAATTAAAGCTGACGTTAAATATAATTTGTTCACTGAGTACAGATGAGAATGATATCTGTGGTTTTGTACATTCTGAAAAATATCCAAGGGCTGACCCGGATCCACTTTTGATGGAATGAAAGCAATGTAAAAATGTTCTTATACATGACATTGACATCTAACCTATTAGATCCACTTAACTACAACTTGTATTATCTTAATTTTAATAATTGAATTGTACATATGACAATATTTATATAGGCTATTGCAAAACTTATAAAATGATTAAGCTAAGTTGTCGGATATCAAATCTATTGTTGGATACATTTCTAGCTTCAAATGAATATTAAAGGACAATATTACAAAGATGGTAGTCTGGAAATGATTCCAATACATATTTTAATTTTGTGGACTATATATTTATATTTATTCCAAAACTTGCATTAAAACTTATATATCATTAACGATGAAGGAAATGACATACACAAAATATAGTAATAATAATAGTAAAATATAACTAGAGAGAAAAATATTTAAAAAATGTCACACATAAAATATCTTCAAACATTAGAAATAATGGGAGGTATTTGATCTTTAGAAATTATTGCACACACATGTTCTAGGAGATTGTCAGGAGTGCTCCATACCCTTTGGTGTATAAAAAAGATGCCCTAATTTTCCAACCTTTCTGTTGAAATGTTCCATTCTTTGCAAGTTTGAGATAAGTAGTACTATTCCATATAGAATAAATTTTGTCAAGACACAAAGATGAGCCCTATCATAGGCCAGCCTAGAGAAGCTTGATCTCTCAAAATCATGATGATCTTTTTGGAGTCTTCCCCAATAATAATTTTATTTATGTCTCTCGTCTATGATAGAAAAATACCATGATGTGTTGTAGCCACCTCAAGAAATTTTTAGGTGTGAACACCTATGTTAACACATATCTAAGGATCAACCTACCTTTGTCTTCTCTTTTATTCCTCCCCCACGCTCAACCTAGATTATATTTAGAAGAATCACACAAAATTAATTTTATACATGAATCTGTGTTGGGAGGGGGGAGGGAGGAGGGGGTTGGGGGGCTATCTTGATTCCAATAGTTTGATTTCATATTAGATGGCCATGTTTACAAATTTTGTTGTAAAATTTATCAAATTATTAAGGTCAATTTCTCCTATGTCAAATCCATTTTTTGAAACACTTTTAGCTTCAACTAAACATTCAAGAACAACATTATCAAGAATGTGGTCTAGATGATTTCGATACATATTTTGAACTTGTGCACTAAATATTTTTATTAACTCCGTCACATGAATAATTTTATATATTCAAATCATAGAGGCTTCACTTAGTGAACCTAAATCAAAGTAGATGTATTTGTGGCATACTAAAGAACCCCCCTATTTTCAAAAAATATTGCCCCAATATCCTTTTTTGTCACCCCCTCCAATACCTCCCACACCCATTTTCCTATATTAACCCCCACCCCCTGCCACAAAAAATTCCCCCTCCCACTCTTTAGGCAATATATTGCCCCCTTTTTTTGCCCATTTAAAACCCCCCAATATGAATGCACGTAGTATTGTATTTCCCCTTCATTGAAGACCCCATGATTCAAATAACAATAATTTCTAGGTAAGGTGTCTTAGGTTGGCTTCCAATGACCAATATCAAAGTGTTGTAGTCAATAATTTTGAAATTATGAAAAAATTCAATTCCCGTGTTAGCATTTGTTGGCTTCAATTCAATATTAAAATCTATGAGATTAAAAAATGCAATAATGCATAAAAATGTATTGGACATGATATCTAAAATGACTAATTATAGAAGAACCCAACTATAAACACCTAATATTGCCTTTACTTCATTAAGTAAACATTTTATTTATTTAATTAATTTATCATAATTCTTCTATTAATTAGATAAATATTATTTATTTATTTACGTCATTCCTTAGCCCATTCCTCTATAATTTAAATAAATATTTATATATATTTATTTAATTCATTATCTTTTTCTATCCTATAGTTAAATAAATAGACACTTAATTATATAATTTCCACCTCATTTTCCTCTTTTAATTAAATATATTCTTTTAGTTATTTCATTAATTTATTATCATTTTCCTATCACATCTCCAAACATGTCTAAATGTAATGTGTCTTGTAATATATTACCAAAAGCCAATCAAGTCTTACTTACAACTTAATTCCATCCCTTCATTTTAATTAACCTCTTAATCTTATTAATTCCAACTTACCCTTTTATCTTATTTGTTTAGTTTAACCTCCTAATCTCTACACTTTATTTTCATTAGGACTTCTCTAATAGAACATCTCTCTTCCCCATTTGAGCCTAATCAATCGAAAAACCTACTGTAACTTGAAATATAATACCTAATTGTGATCATACTATCTTGGAGCATTCCTATGATCTTTCTATCATATCATATCATATCAATATCTTTGCATCAACGTTAATCAATCATTCTTAATTCTCTCAATGTCATCTTGTGAATGTTCTAAATAGCTGAGAGAGAAAAAAAACATTAAATACAAAATCCTTAAAGGATAGGAGAATAATAAAGTCAAGAGTTTCATGAGTGTATTTGGTATAGCTTTGAATATTTTATGTTTGCGTTCATGGAGAAGAGATCTATTTATATGTAGTTGAATTAAGCTTGTAGATCTTAGACTAGTGGTTGGGTTATTTAGGGTTTACAAATAGGTTATCAATTTTTAACATCATTATTTTAGCATAATCGGTGGGACTCTAGTCCCTTTTTTATAATTACTTTAGAAAATTTGTAGTGTTTTGAAGTTACATGTGATGAATTGACATGTTTACTTGAGCTTCTATGTATATAGAGTAGAGCCTGCACCTTTAGATAACTACCTCCCATTTTCAATTCCTTTGTCTGTGGATTGGTGCCTCAACTTACTTAGGGTTTTTATAATCTATTTTGATTTATGGTTTTGTAGTTTAGAATTTTATATTATTTTTAGTTATTTTTGGAGTTTTTAATTTTTAGGGTAACCCTTTATAGAAGCTAAAAAATAGAAACCTAAGAAGGTGTGCGCTTGAGGTGATCCAAAAAATTCTATTGTGGGTTAGGAGGTGCAATATAAGTTGAAGGTGCCATCTATAGGATATACATAGTTGGTTTGATTGGACTCATTACTGGACATAGGGGCTTTCTCTTTATTACAACTTGGCAAGGGATCTTAAAATTTTTATGATCTGTGTTGTCCCTTATCGGGTAAACCTACCATCAAGCATAATGTTGCTAATGACCGCATAGAGAGCATACCTCCATGTGACATCAATGTGACCTTTCTTAATGAGATCCTGTATTATGTTTTTGAGACTATAAAAAAATTGATGTCTTATAACCTTTAACCCTATGGTATTCACATAAATCATTATCATTCCACCATTTAGGTTTGACAGTGTTAGGCTCAAATTCTCTTATTTTTTGCAAAGTGATCATATTTGTTTGGATTAACTTCTTTAGTGTCTATTCAATGGATTATTTCATGGAGTGTATTATCATTTTGGGAATGGAGGTCTTGAAGGTTATTACATGTTGGATTATGACAATTTGGTCATTTGTGCATTTTACACATATGTGTTTGTTACTAGGTTTCATTTTTTTACATGTGCCCCTTTTAGACCGAGTTTAGGTTGGGCATACTTATGTTAGGAATAACACTCCACCAACACAACTAAGAGGGGGGGGGGGTGAATCAGTTGTGAGATAGATTTTTAAACATTAAACTTTATAATCAAAACTTTAATCCAAATGATAACACAGTAAATGCCAACACAATAACATAATCCTTTTTTGTCAAGGAAACCTTGTTAAAGGTAAAATCCCAGTGGGAATTAGCACCAACAAATGATGTAATGAGAGTATAGTATCCTTGTTAAAATATTTATCCCTTTTGGGAGCTTATTGATGTATTACAGTACATAGTCCCTATTAAAGAATAGACCCTATTAGGAGTCAAGAGTAACAGTGGGCTCACTGCCCTGACACACTACCTAAAGAATATTAAACCCACCCCCAGGCCTTAAAGTCTGAAATATAAATGTATAAGAGATATAAAATCCAGTGAAATGTCTGATAGAAACTATCTTTTCTTGGTTAGTTCCAATGAAGTCACATAATCACAACCTCTACTCTACATCTAGCAGACTTTGCACAAATAAGCTCAATGCTTCCACACTTCACTATCTCTTCCACAATCATAATTTTCAACAAGAAAATATCTCTCTTATATACATTATTACAATAATCAAGTAGGTTGGCCAATTATGTTTCCCCATTATACAAATAACTACTTAACCCCTTGCTAAGATACACACAGTACCTATAACAAGTAAACATCAATTAAAATTTATCAAATATAACCCAAGATCCAGTCCACACTCACAATTTATAATACACACTTCATATCTGAAGTCGACCCCAAATATGTCTCCTCCAGAACACACACCACAACTGACGTCATCAAGAGTCCTACAACGCATGAAACATAAGAAACCTTCCTTAAAATGTCTTCTTCCATCCCTTAAGCTCGCATAACCTGAATTCACATCGCACATAAGTGCAACATAATAAATTATTATATTTAAAATGTAAGGGGATTAGATAATATGGCCCCCTTTTATTCTTAGATACACAAAGGAAAGATCCAAATTGATTAACCCCAAAGGAAGGATCAATGCATAAATGAATCCATCTTTTGGAAATGGGAGCAAAGAGGAAGATCTTAAATTCCTGTTTATAGAAAAGAATGTGTGATAGATATAGAAAGATTCAGACCCTTAATTGAAATGAATAGGAGAAAATTACTAACCTTGAAATGTTATAGATCTAAAGAATACTATTTTTGGGGGTCTGCACTAAGTTTCTAGAAAATTTGAGACCAGATCTGGAATCGAAATGTAGAAATGAACAAAACCCAGAAATCTTTTTCTATTCTGACATAGTTCTGATTTTGACCCTCAAGTCAATGTCACCATTGACCCAGAATTTTTGATTCCAACCTAGGGAAGAATCAACCTAAATTTTTTTTGATACAAAATTTGTTTACAGATCCCAAAAGTTTGTTGAAAAGGGTATCTGAATTTGCACTCTGATCCACTGTTCTGAACGTCTACCTACAAGAAAAATAGATTTGTTTTTTCGGGGGGAGGGGTTTGCCCTAGTCAAAACCCAATTTAGGAATTTACCTTGAACTCAATAATTGAAATAAGGAATGCTAGCAAGTAGTAGAAGTAAACCTAATAATGAAGCTATGATATTCAATAGATATGCAATTGTATTTCGAATGTAAACAAGTATTGCAAATATGAAATCTTGTACTCAATATTAGAAACCATAAACCTCCGTGATTGTATGCTTGGAATCTATCTTGAAGAGAGAATGAATGAGTCTTGAGGATGCAAAAAGGATCTTGAAGGAAGTTCACACCACCATGATGGATAGATCTAGGTTTTGAATGATGAATCTTCAATGCTTGAACCAAATCCCTTCAAAGACTTGAAATCTTGAATCCTTGATCTTCAATGGAGAACTTGAATGTTTGAGAGGAAGAATTGAACACTTGAAGGCTTGAAAAAATGTAGGACAATGGATGCTTGAACTTTCTTCTTCTTTATCACTTTTTTACTTAGAGCTCACTTAGAGAAAATGAAAGGAGAAAACTTCCTTATATATGAATCTAGGGAACAATCTTCTAGAGAGGCATACATAGGAGAATTAAATTACAATTAGACCTATAACCATATAAGAGGACCTATATTAAATATAATTTAAGAATCGTCACTTTGGAACCCAAAACAACCGACCCGAAATTGGGAAATGAACTTTTGATGACCTCCGACAGCGTACAAAATTTCAAACTTTAAAGGGGGACCTAGGTCAACGTCCAGGTCATCTTTGACCTAGGTCAAGGCCGAGGTCAACCTTGACCTAGGTGAAGGTTGAGGTCGACGTTGACCTAGGTCAAGGTAGAGGTCGACCTTGATGAAGGGATTCAGATTCCCTGGAAAATATGTCAGATGGGATGGATGGTGCCCGGAGAGGCCCAATCAGGGTCCTAAACAGACACATAAGTAGGAGAAGGTGTAGAAATGAGGGGAAAATATGATGGTTGTCAAAAACACACCCTAAGGAGGGCTAAATTTTCTTAACATGGAAGTGCTTCCACTTTAAGATGATACATTAAGCCCCCACTTTAGAGGGAGTATGGAATCAAACATACTCACAGTAAAGTTAGAAGAAAGACTATGGTGGATCGCATAGCACTTAGTCAAGGACATGAGCCCCCAGACCAAGGTTTCTAACTCAACATACATGCATACAGATATGAAAGTAAAGAGCAATTAATCATAGAAAACATACATGGCTACATAAGCAAGGCATGAGCAACACTATAGATAACATAGCTTCATGATCTAATCCTACTAGCATGAAAGTGAAAGAGAGAAAAGAGATAGTGATTAACTCACCTAGTAAGATGCCCACCTTACCATGAATCACCAAGGAGGTAGATCCCAATAGGTTCACCGAAAAAGTATTTTTTTTAATTGGAATGTGTCTTCTGATGACTTTTGAAATATCCATAGATCCACATTCTTGTATCACTATGGAATATAAAATGCGTGTCTTTTCAAGATTTAGCAACTTATTTGCATTACCTTTCAAGGATTAATCATATTACAAAATGTGTATCTCTTTAGGATTTAGCAACTTATGTGCGTTACCTTCTGAGGATTTAGCAAAAAATAAAAATACAAAATGCATGTCTCTTTGGGATTTAGCAAGTTGTGTGTGTTACCTTTCGAGGGTTTAGCATGTTGAAAAATGTAAACTATAGTATAAGGGAAACCCTATATATTCCCCCCTCCTTATCATGACTACCCACTCAGAAAGATAAGGAAGAGAAAGAGTATACCTACTTCACAAGGTAAGGAGATAGCCAGATTAACAACAATATACACTATATCCTTAGCAAAGAGTATTGACCCTTACCTTTAAGAGCATAGATAATCATGAAATGGATATGTCACATATGGAAAAAGGATCCTCAAAGAGGAAGAGATCTTATCATCAAGACCCCCACCATAGAGGAGTGCTTAGGATAAAATGTTATCTTCTAAAGAAAAGAGGTACCAAAGATTCAATCATCAAGCCCCCTGCAATCAAGAGGAAGATGAATCTCGGAATGAAGGAATCAAACTCGAACCCAAAGAAAAAGGAAAGAGTTTATAAATAACATAGTTTGCAACATAAAGAAGAGGTGATGACCTAGGACACTCACCTCTCACATAAGAGGGTATCCATAGCCAAAAAACATAAATCTTAATAAGGAAATAATGTTATATGATAAACAAATGCCACTAAGCTAAGGAAAGTAGATCCTTAGATAGAGGAAGAAGGAAAATGCATTGCCCCCCGGGGATGAAAGCAAGAGATATATCAAATTATATCAAGAGATGTTGTAGCAAAGAGATATCTTTAGAAAACAAATATCCTAGAAAAGATACCATGAATGATTATTATCAAAGGAAGTATGTACCATAATAGAGAATTATAAGGATAGAATGTAGAAAGAATAGCCAATTAAACTCAAAACAAAATATATGCTAAGAGAAAAATGGATCCTAGAAGATTGGAAGGAAATACCACTTGCCCCCCAGTTAAGAGACAAGAGGAGAAATATGATCTAGCTTGTAGAAGAATGAGGGGAATGTCCTATATCAAAATTATGATGAAATTGTAATACTACACAGGAATGAGATATAATTCATAAGGCAGATCTTTCTCTAACATGTAATTTTAAATGCACACAATCAACAAGTAAATGTGTATTAGTATAATGAAAAGGACATCTGAATTTAGAAAGAGCATTTTTCGGTATGGGTTTAAATATTTATTTCTTAGAATTCATTAACTAGACATACACTTTCTTAGCAACATATTGTGGAGTATCAGGGTAATCTAAGGAAGGTGTTGGAAGAACAACATTAAGAGGAGGACGATGGTTAAGATCAACCACCTTGATTTGAGGAGGTGGGAGCCCTATACAATGCATTTCTTGTTTAGGGGATGAATGAATTGGGTTTTTAATTCCATGTTCATTAACACCAATCCCTAAACCCTTATAGCCTTGTTTATCCACCATAGTGTACATATCTTGCAAAGCTTCGACAGGAGGTAATTGATTATGGTGTTCATGAAAAAATGTTGTGTATGGTGGAATAATAGGTTTAGAAGAGGTTTCTTTGTTTTTTCCTTTAATATCATCATGGATCAGATAAGAAGGGAAGATAAATGAAAGAATTCTCAAACATCGGTATCATGAACCCTAGCTTGAGCCTCATCATAAGTGTGGGAAGAACTAGGGATTGAAGATAAAGAAACAAGAATAGGAATATTAGGAATTGGCTTAGGCATGATAGGATTAGGATTAGGAGGATTAGGAACTGGATTAGGAATGATAGGATTAGGATTAGGAAGGCTAGTAGATGGGGTATCATCTACCCAATTATTCACATAATCCAAAAGAGTAATAAGTCCACTACACAAATCCTTGATGAAAGTTTTGAAAGTAGGAAGACTAGTATTAGTTAATCTCAAGATAACATAAGCAAGGAAAACATGAAGATTAAAAAACATGATGAAATGGATGATATTTTAATAAACATCATAAGTACTATAAAGAGATGCTAAAAGAATAATAATGAGAAGAATAGCCATACCCCAAAGCATCTTAAAGATCTTCATAGTGAATGAAATGCAAGAAATGTTTTATATATTTTTAGGAGTATGTAGATTTTTTTTTGTTTATTTTATTGTTTTAAAATGCAAGAGAATAAAAGAAAACTAATTTAATATGCATGCAAGATCTAGTCTCTAAGTAAAAGAGGCAAAGCATCTAACACCAAAAATAAAGAGTTGTCTATCGCGGGTTCACCAAACTGTAACATAAGAAATTTATTATATTTAAAATGTAAGGGGATTAGATAAGATGGTTCCCTTTTATCCTTAGATACACAAAGGAAAGATCCAAATTGATTAACCCCAAAAGAAGGATCAATGCATAAATGAATCCATCTTTTGGAAATGGGAGCAAAGAGGAAGATCTTAAATTCCCGTTTATAGAAAGGAATGTGTGATAGATCTAGAAAGATTAAAAACCTTAATTGAAGTGGATAGGAGAAAAATACTAACCTTGAAATGTTATAGATCTGAAATATTCTATTTTTGGGGGTTTTCACTGAGTTTCTGGAAAATCTGAGACCGGATCTGGAATAGAAACATAGAAACAAACAAAACCCTGAAATCTTTTTCTATTCTGACACAGTTCTGATTTTGACCCTCAAGTCAATGTCACCATTCACCCAAAATTTCCAATTCCAACCTAGGGAATAATCAACCTAAAAATTCTTTGACAGGAAATCTGTTTGCGGATCCTGAAAGTTTGTTGAAAATGGTATCTGAATCTGCACTCCAATCCGCTGTTACGAACATGTACCTGCAAGAAAAATGGATTTTTTTTTGGGGGGAGGGGTTTGACTTAGTAAAAACCCAATTTAGGAATTAATATTGAAATCAATAATTGAAATAAAGAATTCTAGCAAGTAGTAGATGTAAATCTAATAATGAAGCTATGATATTCAATAGATATGTAATTGTATTTTGAATGTAAACAAGTATGAAAATATGAAAGCTTGGACTCAATATTAGAAACCTAAAACCTCCATGATTGTATGCTTGGAATACATCTTGAAGAGAGAATGAATGAGTCTTGATGACGCACAAAGGATCTTGAAGGAATATCACACCACCATGATGGATAAATCTATGTTTTGAATGATGAATCTTGAATGCTTGAACCAAATCCCTTCAAAGGCTTGAAAGCTTGAATCCTTGATCTTCAATGGATAACTTAAATGGTTGAGAGGAATAATTGAATACTTTTAAGGCTTGAAAACATGTAGGACAATGGATGCTTGAACTTTTGCTTCTTTATCACTTTTGTACTTAGAGCTCACTTAGAGAAAATGAAAGGAGAAAATTTCCTTATTTATGAATCTAGAGCACAATCTTCTAGAGAGGCCTACATAGGAGAATTAAATTAAAATTAGACCTATATTCCTAGAAGAGGACCTATATTAAATATAATTTAATAATCATCACTTTGGAACCCAAAATAGCCAACCGAAAGTGGGAAATGAACTTTTGATTACCTCCGACAGCCGACAAACTTTCAAACTTGAAAGCGGGACCCAGGTCAAAGTAGAGGTCATCCTTGACCTAGGTCAAGGTCAAGGTAGACCTTGACCTAGGTCAAGGTTAAGGTCAACCTTGACCCAGGGAGTCATAACACCTCAAAAATATGCTAGATGGGATGGATGGTACCTGGAGAGGCCCAATCAGGGTCCTAAACAGACACAGAAGTAGGAGAAGGTGCAAAAATGAGGGGAAAATATGATGGTGGTAAAAAATACCCCCTAAGGAGGAATAAAAATTCTTAACATGGAAGTGCTTCCATTTTAAGATGATACAATAAGTTATACTCAAAACGCAAAGACTAACTTTGTCAAAGATCACTGTCACCATCCACTCCCTAGTATTCACTAAAACATTTGTAACTCATCCAATAGAAAATATTAAGAAATGAAACCTTAGGCTTACTATGAAAACATATCACTGTACACATCACCATCTTCACTCATTCTAAATCAACCATATACTATCCGTACACTTTTGTCAGTCATCAATAATAGTAATAACTAGTCTAATCTCCCTCCATAGAAACATATGTTCACATTAGTGACAAAACATGAATGCCAACAATAGAAACATCAAAGACCAATTCCAACAAACTCCCCTTTTGTCATTTATGGAAACATATGAGAAAATCCATCAACCCAAAAGTACTCTGTCAATACAATCTTCTCAATATCCTCATTAAAGCTCTCCCTAAAACTGTAGGGATATTCTCATAGAATCTCTCCCCCTTTGAAAAAAATGGCAAAGGGTGCCATAACTCTTCTTCTTTCCTCTACAAGGTGTAGCTTTTTCAAATCTTCATGTCTCCAACAACTAGGTGCAAAATAACCCAAATATGTTCTGTAATGTTCCTGCGATCACTCCCTCTGAGGAGTAGATCCATACATCAAGTCCAGAAAATGATATAGCTCTGAAAGTCACTGTCCACTGATGCATTCTTTCATCAATTTAGTTCTCACAAGGAGGGGCTTGCACCCCAAGTATACATCTAAGATACTCAAAGGCATCCTTTTGCAAAGGTTTTGTAAATATATCTGCTATCTGTTCCTTTGTGATGATATACTCCAATCTAATCTTCTTCTCTGCTACCTTGTCTCTCAAGAAATGATACTTAATAAAAATATGTTTAGTCTTTGAATGCATTACTGGATTCTTTGACATATTATGTGTGCTATTTTTATCACAATGGATAACCACTGGCTCATCAAAAGTTATCCCAATTTCCTTCAACATTTGTTTCATCCAAACAATCTGTGTGCAATTTATCATAGCAGCAACATACTCATATTCAAAAGTAGGTTGAGCTATACAATATTTCTTTTTACTTAACCAAGAAACCAATCTTTTCCCAAGAAAGAGTGCACCAACACTTGTACTCTTTTTGTCATCAATATTTCCTACCCAATCAGCATCAATATAAGCATGTAAATCAAAATCATCAGATTTATTGTACCATAAGCCATAATCCAGTGTTCCTTTCAGATATCTAAATATTCTTTTCACAACAACAAGGTGTGTCTCTTTAGGATCTGCTTGATATATTGCCACAATTCCAACTGTATTAGCAATATCTGGTCTACTGTGAGTCAGATATTGTAAGCCTCCAATTATAGATTGATACTTTGTCTGAAAAATAATCAGAGATTAATCAATAGTAGTAAGATTGTGACCAGTAACCATGGGTGTTCCAATAGGTTTACAATCTTCCATTCCAAACTTCTACAACATTTCTTTAAGATAATTTATCTGAGAAATAAAAATACTATTCTTGTTTTGATTAATTTACAATCCAAGGAAAAATTTCATCTCACCAATCATTGACATCTCAACTTCATTTTCCATTTCTTTAGAGAAATTTTTCCTCATTACATCATTTCCTCCAAAAATAATATCATCAACAAAAAAATCAACTATTAGAATTCCATCTTCACTAGTTCTTAAGTACAAATTATTGTTTGCATGACCTTTTCTAAAGCCAAGACAAAGTAGATACCTATCCAAGCTTGCATATCATTCTCTTGGTGCTTGTTTCAGTCGATACACATATTTATTCAACTTACAAATCATGTCCTCATACATTGTCAAAGTAAATCCATCAGGTTGTTCAATAGATACTTCCTCTTCTAGATCTCTATTTGAAAATGCATATTTCACATCCGTCTGATATACTTTGAAGTCTTTGTGTGAAGCATAAGAAAGGAATCATCTTACAACCTCGGTCCTAGCAACATGAGCAAATGTTTCTTCAAAGTATATACCTTCTTTTTGCGAGTAGCCTTTGGAAATCAATATTTCCATATTTCTTACAACCATTCCTTCTTCATTCATCTTATTTCTGAAACCCCACTTAGTTCCTATAACATTCTTATCTTTAGGTCTAGGAACCAGTTCCCAAGTGTTATTTTTATTTTATCTGTTCTAATTCTTCCTGCATAGCTTTAGTCCAAGATTCATCTCTACATGCATCATCAGTAGATTTGTTTCAACTTGAGAAAAGAAGTAAATTTCATCTCTTAATCTCAATCTTGTCATCATTCCTCTATTTTCATCTCCAATAATTTGATCTTTAGGATGGTTTTTCTTAACATACCTCAGAGTCTTAGGAATTTCAGTATGATCATTTGAGTCATCCTTACATACCTTGATCTCACAGTCAATCTCAAAAGGTTCTTCTTGGTCTGTAGTAACCTCCTTGATTTATTTAGTTTGGTTGCAGTCATATACTCTTTCTTTTATCTAGAACTTTTCATCAATCCTCACATTAGAACTTTCAATCATCTTTCTCAATCTCAGATTGAAGCATTTATAAGCTTTGTTTTTAGTGGAATAATCAAGAAAGATCGCTTCATCACTTCTATCATCAAACTTTCCTATCTCATCATCTCTTTTGATATAGTATTTACTACCAAATATTCTAAAATATTTCATAGTAGGAGTATTATTAAACCATAGTTCATAAGGAGTCGTACTTGTACCTTCTCTGATATGCACTTTGTTCAAAGTATACACAACAGTACCAACAACTTCTCTCCAATGAATATGTGATACATTTCCTTCTAGAAATATGGTTCTAGTAGCATCTAATATTGTTCTTTTTCTTCTCTCTGCTATACCATTTTTCTGTGGTGTCCTAGGAGTAGATGTCTATTTGTATATTCCATGCTCTCCATAGTAGGTATTGAAAAAGTCTGAAGTAAAATCTCCACCTCTATCTGATCTCAAACATTTTGTCTTTAAGCATGATTTATTCTAAACTTTTTCTTTGAACATCTTGAATTTTTCAAACGCCTCTTATTCCTCTCTTAGATATGTAACCCACATCATCCTAGAAAATTCGTCAACAAAAAGTATAAAATACCTTTCACCGTAGTAAGATATAATTCTTGTAGGACCACACAAATATATATGCACTAGATCTAACTTCCCTTTTGTTGAGTAAGATTTTATTTTAAAAATTCCTCTAATCTATTTCCCCATTAGACATTCTATACACATGGTGTTAGATGGTTTCACAATATTTGGTAGATATCTAACTACATTAGTCATACTTTCCTTCACGATATTATCAAAATTCATATGAAAAAATCTTCTATGCCACAACCAACTGTCATCTACCTTCACAACAAAATAAGAAGCCTCAGATGTATTTAATTCAAATACATTACCTCTGGATTTAGTACAAGATGCAATCAATTTTCCTTACTTACTTTTGATAGAGAATTTCCCATAAATGAATTTCAATTGATAATCTTTGTCCACTAGCTGTCCAACACTCAAAAAATTATGCTTATTCCATCAACAAGTAATACATTATCAATATTGGTCTTTCCATCTAGAGAAATAGATCCAACTCCAATGATATGCTTAGGACTATTGTCACCAAATCTCACAACACCACCATCAAACTTGGTTAGTTTAACAAATTTATTTCTATCTCTAGTCATATGATGTGAACAACCACTATTTATGACCCATTCAGATTCTTTTTCAACATGTGACACTAAGGCTCTTTCTTCATGAATAGGTTTACCATCCTTGATCATAATCAATAACATCATCATCAGAAACACCTTCACTAGCATACTAACATTCCTTGTCCTTGGAATGGGTAAGTGTAAGAAGTTGGGTACCAATTCCATGGAAGTCTTGTGGGCTTGAAAACTACCGCTAGAAACGAACACCCATTTTGAAAAAAATGGGCACTCTTCTTAGGCACGGACACCCGATCCAGAATTCAAAAAATGGGTGTCCATTTTTTAATTTTTAATTTTAATTTTAATTTTTTTAAACTCATTTTTACATGCCGATTTATTACATTTAAGAAACGGGTACACATTTTTAAACGTGTGCCCATTTTTAAAATTTGAATTTACCAAACCACCATTTGCATTGGATTTCAGTTCGGGACAGGTTTGGTGGGACCAAGCCTATGCTTGGACCTCCAAAATAATGGCTAAGGCATTTGAACACCAGATTTCTG
>MU227896.1:2442926-2456372 GCA_018584345.1 Thuja plicata
GTCTAGATTTCAAAAATATAAATTTTATAGTGATATGATAAATTTTACTATTTTTACAATATTTATTAATCAAAATTGGTACCTAAACTTAAAATAGTAAGGTTCACTAAAACTTTAATAACGTTTTGATTTTAGGTTTTTGAAAAAATGAATTATATGAGACCAATCTATGTAGAATTTTATTCAAAATACAAATTTTTTTTCCCAAAAAAGTGAAATTTTCATCAAATTATGGTCGTCGTACATGAGAGGTTTTGAAAATGTACTTTATAGACAATTAAAAATTAATTAAAAAAAATATTCAATTAAAAAAAACAAAAATATTCTGACCAATCTTTGATGTGTTAGGTACCTTCCCCCAAAAGGATTTAGAAAAATTCATTTATTTACTTCAAAATAGGGTGGTCATACACATGTGGGGTATGGTCCTGAAACAGGCATTTTGAAAAAGAGATTTTTAAACATGCTTACTAAATATATTTTCTACCATGTGCGTATTCAAATAAATTACATATTTGAAAAATAGACTCTGACCACTACATTTTCTATTAGTGGATGTTTTTGATATTCAATCTCTAAGTGCCTCAAAGTTTAACATCAATTGACAGAAAATTTGAAAAACAACGAAAACAGTTCCACTTTTTTCCCAAAAAGTGGACTCAACTTCTTGCTGGCACCCGAATACTTAGGTTTATAAAACTTAGACTTATGCTTTGGAACCCTTATAGGACATCTAGATGCAAAGTGACCTATCTTATTGGATGAAAAACATTTCAGAGGTAACTTTCCTTCAAACTTACGCTTACCTCTTTTTTCACTTCTAGTGATTGGGGCCACAATTTCATCTAGCTTTCTTTCTTCTTCCGATATCTTTTCCTAGTCATCAACATATTCAACAAGCTTTTTTCTCAAGTCACTACTGTTGGTGCTCACAGTTCCTGATAAATTCTTTTTATTTTTATGCATGGTCGCCTTGAATGCTATCTCAACTTTAGGAAATGAATCTCCCAGCTCTACGACCTCAAAAGTAGTTAATTTTGCAATCAACATCTCTCTATTAAAGTTCTTCGTCAAAGGTATGATCTCTTCTATAGCTTGAAATTTATTCTTGTAAAAAGGTGTCAAAGATCTAAGAATTTTTGTGATCACTTCTTCCTCATGTATGTGCCTCTAGAGTTTATGATCCCAATAACAACCTCACTAACTCTCTATACATATGCTCTAATATTTACATAATCTTTAATTTTTAGATTTTCCCTCCTTGTCTTCCAGTTTTGCAACTTTTCCTTCTTAGTAAACTTATCTCCTTCATATAGTGCTTCCAATCTTGTCCAAAATTCATGTGCAGAATCCAAATCTTTAACCTCTATGAATTCACCTTCAGAGAATGCACTAATCAATGCTTCTCTTGTGACCATGTTATATGAAAATATATTGTTTTCTTCATCAGTAGCTTTACCTAGTTCATCCTAATCTTTCATCTTTACATCCTTCTTCGTAATCATCCATTAGTCGATTCCCAAGCATAGCAAGTGTGTTCTCATCTTGTTCTTCCAACTGTCAAAGTTTTTAGGATCAAAATTCAGACTATCCTTCCTATAGAATGCCATCTTCAAGATCACCTCAAGCTGTTAATATTTCTCTCTAAGGACTAGTAGCTTAGATACCAATTGCTAGGAATAAAAGTGCACCAACACAACTGAGAGTGGGGTGAATCAATTCAGAGATAGATTTTTAAACATTAAAATTTATAAACAAAACTTTAATCCAAATGATAACATAGTAAATTCTAACACAATAACACAATCCTTTGTTGTCGAGGAAAAATTGTTAAAGGTAAAACCCTGGTGGGAATTAGCACCAAAAAATAATGTATTGCGAGTATAGTATCCTTCTTAAAAGATTTAGCCATGTTATGAGCTTATTGATGCATTATAGTACACAGTCCCTATTAAAGGACATATCATGTTAGGATTCAAGAGTAACAGTGGGCTCACTACCCAGGCACACTGCCTAAAGAAGGTTAAATCCACCCTCAGGACTTGCAATCCAAAATAGAAATATATAAGAGATATACAATCAACTGAACTGTCTGATAGAAAATTTATTTGCTTGGCCAGTTCCAATGAAGTAACATAATCACAACCTTTGCTCTACATCTAGCAGACTTCATACAAAAAAGCTCAAAGCTTCCACACATATTTTTCTCTTCCACAATCACACTTTTCAATAAGAAAATATCTCTCCTATATAGCCTATTACAATAATCAATTAGGTCGTCTAATTAGGTTTCCCAAATATAAAAATAATTACTTAACCCCTTTCTATACACATGATACCTATAACAAGTAAACATCAATTTCAATTCATCAAATATAATCCAAGATCCGTAATCCACCCTCCCAATCCATAATACACGCTTCATATATGAAGTCGACCCCAAATAGGTCTCTTCTAGGATACATGTCACAACTAACGTCACAAGATTCCCATGACCCATGAAATATAAAAAACCTTCTGTAACATGTCTTCTTCCATCCCTTAAGATCGCATAACCTAAATCCACATTGCACATAAGTTATACTCAAAACACAAAGACTAACTTTGTCAAAGATCATTGTCAATATCCAGTACCTTGTCTTCACTAAAAAATTTGTAACACATCCAATAGACAATATTAAGCCATGCAACCTTAGGCATAAGATCAAAACATATCACTGCACATCCCCATCTTTACTCATTCTGAATCGACCATACATTATCTGTATACTTTTGTCAGTCATCAATAACAGTAATAACCAGTCTGATCTCCCTCAATAGAAACATATGTTGACATCTGTGACAAAACATGAATGCCAACAAAAATATCAGAGAGAAATTCCAACAAATTGACCATATTTTCATCTGTGACACCATCAATGGTGACGTTATTGTACTTATTCCACCCTTTAGACTTGTCCTTATGGGGTTTGGTGGCATTTTTTTGATTAGAGTAAGAAAGGATTCTTGTTTTGATTAAGGACTACTCCTATCACATTCCTCTTCAATCAAGTCTTTAAAATGTTGGGTGAGTTGTAGTTCAACAATGTAAGCCATTTACGAGATGAGTTTTTCCTTGAACATGACTATGAGATCCATTTTAGGAACATCGTAGGGAATTATTTTAGCTATACTTCCCCATATTTTTAGGAAGTTGGGAAAGGATTCATCTTCAGGAAGTTGGGAAAGGATTCATCTTCTTTCTGTTTGATATCGTAGAGGTATTTGATACTAACTTTTTTCTCTATGTTATGATGAAAGTGGGAAATGAATTTTTTAGCGAACGCAACTCCTCTGGTCGACCTTATTGATATGGTTATTTGATAAGTTTAGCATATATATTGAATAGAAAATAGCTTAAACCCTATTGGTTAGACTTTACTAAAACATCAAACATCTTAACAGGTCAACTGTCTATACCATATTGGTTTCCCTTTCGCCTTCAGTACTCGTGACATTTTCTCCATTTTCATTTTGCATGGTTATTTAACATTGATATTTTTCCTTCTTGATTGGTCCTTGTAGCAATTTAAGACCATTAATCTTCCAAAAAATGGAAAAGCATAAGAGCCAACCATATTTAGATGACCTTCACAACAATGAACTAACTATTTTCTTTTCCTATCATTGTATTGTCCAATTCTCAATTAATCACTTTGGACAGGAGCTGAAAGGATGTTGTTGGCTATAGCATGTGTAATAAGTCTAACATCAATCAAGGATAAGAATCAAAGAGACTGAAAATCGATGCCAGAGCAGAATCAAACTTGCGAATATTTCACAACTCTAGACCCTAATCTCTAGCATCCGCACCATCAAGGAAGGATAACTCTTCCACAATGTGCTGCTGCAACTGATGGGGAAAATCTTCTTTCCTGAAGATGTGATCATGAATGGGGCCCTAATGGGCTCTCAAAGCATGTTTTTTCTACACCACGACCCAGGTATTTTACTTCGGTTCATGATTTCAATAAACAATTCTTCATTTTTAATAGAGCCAGGTATGCTTGTCATTTCAAATCTTCCTGCTTGAAGAAAACATAGAACATCATCTCTAGAGTAGGTAGAGCAGGTAGAACATCATCTCCTTCTAGGGTTCTCCCAAGGGAAATACCATGATCGATACCAGTCTCCAAGGAAGTATGGAAATCATCTTACAAACAGAATGCACAAAGATTCAAAAGCTTTAAACATAGAAAGACCAAGGAAACCCTATATACGCAAAACTGTAAGTTTGAGATCCCCACCTTTAATCATTTTGGGTGTCTTCAGAAAGTGAAAGGTATAGGAGATAGGAATGATAATATATATACCCCACCTCACCGTAGAAACAAAGCAAAATCTAACAAGCTGCAAATACCCTCCCTAATAGATATCAACCCCCGGTGCCCCAAATCTCTGAAAAAACTACCAGGGAATATTTTACCATTAAGGGCGACTTTCTCTTTACAAATGGTTTTAGGGCTCACTATGCAGCTTTAGGGATGTATAGGAAATGGTTTGGACATAAATTAGAGGAGAATAATTTTAGGTTTTGGCTAAACGTATCCTTTGGAAATCAGGTGAGTATGATGTTTTTAAATGATAATTGCTTTTATTTGGAATTCAGGAATGTAGATATTTAAGAAACAAATTATTATCTGAAGAGTGCATTTATTTTTTAGGGCACGCAATCAAATTTATTAAATGGGAACCAAATTTTAACAAAAACATGTTTGACTGCATTTCCGTTCCTATTTGGGTTAAAATTGAAAATATGCCAATAGAACTTATGCATAGTAGGATTATTTCCCAAATTGGAGGTACCGTAGGGAAAATGGTAGGATTAGAACTTAATTTATTGGATTCTTCTGATGTTAACATCCTGATGCAAATTGAGGACAAGTTTTCCTTCCCTAATACTTTTAAATTTGAAACTAACCAATTCACATATTAGCTTAGCATAGCTAAATTCTATGCTAAGATTTCACAAAAAATATGGTTAAGTCCTAGGAATGATATCAACAATTCCATTATAGATAATATGACTGACCTTAAAGTTTTTCTTAAGGAGGACTCTTGTGGCCACATTGGAAATAGAGGAGAACGTAAGTATCCTTTATTTCCAAAATCCACTAATATCTCTCCTATAGTATCCTTTTTGGCAGGGGGGTTTGTTATTAACTCTTATGATTACCAAGCACCTAAGATGCAAGGAACTCAACATAAAACCTTAGATAGTATTAATATTAACCCTGTAGACAAGCTCTCCAAACAACAATCTGGTAACCTAAGAAAAGGCATTGGAACCATAAACAAAGTAAACAATGTTATGATAAATCAATCAAACCAAGAATATAGGAATTCGGGAAAGTTAATCATAAAACCAATAAATAAAATTATGACTAACTTTTAGGTTTTAAATACCAAACCAATCTGTATGAATACTGAGTTGACTGATTCATCGGATGAAGAGAATAGTGATGTAGAGGATAATGAAAGGAAGAAACTCAAATGGATTAGGAAAATAGTAGAGGTAGATAAAAATATAACAGTAGAGGATATTATCCACTACCATTTAGAAGAGGAAGCGATTTTAGAAGCCCATAAAGATTTAGATGAGAATGACATTTTAAATTATGTACAACATAAAATAAATACTCCCACCCCGATGGTTGGTGATGAAGGAGATAGAAAACTAACAGAAAAAGGGAATCCTAATACTAATTATGATTTTAAGGATGATATAGAGGAAAATGAAATTGAAGAGATTAATGACTTTTTAGGACTTAATAATGAATCTGAAGATATGCTCATTCTTTGAGTCATTGAATCTATGAGTGGAGATATCTTAGAAATGAACTATCCCTTAAATAATGGAGAGGTAGGCAGTGAGGTAAGTAATATAGGATTAGCAATCTCCTCTAACAGTAAGGAGCACCCAGCCTTTCCAAAATAGACAAAAAAGAGGGGAAGAAAATATCTTAAAGAATTACAACAGAAGGATGGAGTTTCTTTAGGACAAGTTAAAATTATAGATATTATGCATGAAGGGAAGGGGAAGTTCCTTCCCAAGGCACCATGAAAATAATTTCATGGAATGTTAGGGGCTTAAATGCCCTAACAAACATCATCTTCTTAAGAGAAGCCTAACTTCTCTAGAGGCACACCTATGTTTAATACAAGAAACCAAACTAGGAGAGGAAGGGTATACAAATCTTGGCCGTAAACTAGGAATATGGAAAATTAAGGGAGTGGATTCAGTAGGGGCTTCTGGAGATCTAGCTTTTATATGGAACCCGAGGTTTATTTTACCAACTTTTATCATTTCCAAACCCCAATGGATGGCGACAAAGATTAAGAATATAGTACTAATCTGGAATTCACCATTATTAACATATACAGACCAAAGTTCCTTCATGCGAAGCAAATAGTATGGAAAGAAATTGATACCTTTATTCAAACCAACCCAGATTTGAACTTTATTATGGTTGGGGACTTTAATTCAATCTTAGACTCTAGAGAGAAATCAGGAGGATCCAAGGGTACAACCCAGACAATGATAGAATTTAAGGACTGGATATGAGTCATTAATGCAATGGTTATCCCATTAGATAATGACTTGTATACTTGTTCAAATAAAAGAATTAACTCGGAACTAATCAATGAGAAATTAGATAGATTCTTTTTTATTGGTGATCTAACAAATTTAAAAGTTAATATTAAAGCCAGCATTGTAGGACACTCAGGATCTGATCATTATCCAATTAAATTAGAATTAATAGAAGAGATAAAACCTAAAAACAATCCATTCAAATTTTAAAAAATGTGGCTTAAAAATGAGGAATGCATACTCAAAATAGAAGAGTGGTGGACAAAAAAAACTTTAAAGGTTCTAAAACTTTCATTCTAAATGCAAAATTAAAACATTTAAAACATAGATTAATAGAATGGAATAAATCATAGTTTGGAAACATTTTTGAATAGAAGGAAGGATTGGAAAAGGACATTAAAGATCTAAATGAGGTTATTCTAAGAGATGGGATGAATGTGGAAACATATAATAGAGAGAAGAAACTTTTAGGGGAGTATGAGGATATACTGGCTAAAGAAGAGTCATATTGGAAACATAGATCTAGGGAAGTATGGTTAAAGGAAGGAGACAAAAATACAAAAAAATTTCATAATAGTTCTAAAGCTAAATGCAATTTTAACAAGATACCTAGTATTAGAAAGGATAATTGTACCATTTTAGAGAACCCATAAAGTATAGCAGAGGAGACAGTTAGGTACTTTGAAGGAATGCAGAATAATTTTGAAGGATCAAACTGAACATCCTAGATTGAGATCTTAAATAATATCCCTAGTGTTATTACGAGAGAGCATAACAAAATATTGAATGCAAAATTAACTAAAGAAGAAGTCAAAAGAGCCTTGAAACAACTCCACCTTGAGAAATCCCCTAGACCTGATGAATTCCCAAATTTCTTCTATCAACAATGCTGGCACATCATAGGGGATGAGGTTGTTGCGACATTAGAAGGAAGGAGAAATTCAGGGGGGATTCTTCAAGAAATTAATAATACCTTTATTGCATTAATACCAAAAAAAAAAATCCGGGAAGGCTGGATGATTACAGACCTATATCATTATGTAACACAATATATAAATTGTTAACTAAAACCATAACAAACAGACTTAAAGTGTTTTTACCTATGATTATTTTGGAGGAACAATCAGGCTTTATCCCTAGTAGGTCCCTATTAGATGGATTAATAATAGCACAAGAAGCGATACACACTATCCAACATAACCATAATCCAAGCATGCTTATAAAACTTGACATTAGGAAGGCTTACGACAAAGTAGACTGGCAATTTTTATGCAAATGTCTGGAAACATACAGTTGTTCTAAACAGTGGATCAACTTAATTTTTGAATACATATCAGGTGCAAAAATGTTGATCATGGTGAATGGTAATCCTACAGGATTCTTTAATATTACACAGGGCATCAGGCAAGGGGATCCCTTATCACCTTTTCTTTTTGTCATTATGGTTGATGCCCTGGGAAGAACACTTACTAAAGCAAGAAATGAAAATTTGATATGTGGTGTCAAGATTACTGAGGAAATAGAAGCTTGTACACATCAACAATTTGTTGATGACAACCTCATTTTTGGCCAAGCAAATGCTATGGAAGCTACCGCATTCAAACGGGTACTTAATTTGTACTCAATGGCCTTAGGAAAACATATTAACAAAGAGAAATCTGAGATATATTTTCTAAAAACTTTTAGAGAGGACCAACTTAGGATTAGTAGGATTCTAGAATATAAAATAGGGGATTTCCCTTGCAAATACCTAGGATTGCCCCTAGATAAAAGTAACAAATCAACCAACTTATGGAGTAAGGTCTTAGAAAATATTGACAAGAAATTTGAATCTTGGAAAGGAAAATGGCTAACAAATGTTGGGAAAACTACAATGATTAAATCAGTATTCTCAACTATACCCATTTATCAAATGACGTGTCTTAGTCTACCAAGAGGAATAGAAAGGATATTAATAGAAAATTAAATTTTTTTTTTTTGGCAAGGTCCAAATGACAAAATAAGATTTGCTTTAATTGCATGGGATAAAATATGCAAACCCTTGGAGGAAGGAGGGATAAATTTTAAAAACATTAAGCAACAAAACTTGGCTTTAGGAGAAAAATTAGTGTGGAAAATGTATAGAGATCCAGAGGAAAAGTGGGTTAAAACTCTAATATTTAAATACCTAGATGGAAGAGATCCGCTAAGTATTTTCAGACACCACTCTCCTCCTTAGGGATCTAAGTCATGGAACTTCATACTGGAGTGTAGGAAGGTCATTACAGGAAATATCACGTGGGATATTGGAAATGGAAGCAAAGCTTTATTTTGGGAGGACTCATGGAATGCTTGTCCCCCTCTCTGCACCACTCTCAATGATGATCCAGAAATTAATATGGTGAAACAAGAAAGAGGTATTTATGTTAAGATAGAAGGAGACAACCCAGCCTTAGGATGGAAGTGGAAAACCCTAAACAACCTTGGAATTTTGGAAGCTTTTAAAAATAAAGTGGAACAAGCCATTCTTAATAGGAAAATAAACCCATCAAAGGATCTTGACAGAGTTATCTAGGCCATATTCCAAAATGGGGAATACAGCACAAAGTTTGGTTATAAATCTATGAATACAGAAGAACAAATTCAAGCACCTTTGCCTATTGACCTATGCTGGAGTAAATTATGCTTACCTAAAGTTGGAATGTTCACTTGGGCTACAGCCCAGCATAGGATTCTGACTGCTGAATGGTTTCAAAGAATAGGATATAATGGCCCATCACGGTGTGTCTTTTGTGAGAAGGAATGTGAGTCTATTGATCACATTTTTACCAATTGTGACTATTCCTACAAGTGCTAGATGTGGCTAGCTAAAAAGATAGAATGGAAAATGACATTATCCAATAATTTGGTGAACATTCTTATATCATGGCCTCGATGGAATGAATATGATTTGTATGGAAAGATTTGGGCAATTGTGCCTTCTATAATTATATGGGAATTATGGAAGGAAAGGAATAGAAGGATTTTTAAGGATAAAAAGCTAGATCTTGATCAATTGCTCAACAAAATAGAGGCAAGTATAGTAGAGGTGGTAAATAACCATAATATGAATGGCCAGAAAGATATGGTTTTTTCCCACTATGATGAAAGAATACGCAAATTATGGTATGGAATTAAAATACCACCCTTTATTGGCCTAAGTAATGTAGATAAGAAGGCCTTAAGATGAAACTGTATATGGAAACCACCTTCGGAGGGATAGGTAAACTTAAACTTCGATGGTGCCTCTAAAGGCAACCCAGGTAAAACAGAAGTTGGGTGTTGCATTCATGATGAATTAGGGAATTTGATTGCATCCAAAGCCGTTTCTTTAGGAGTTGCAACCAACAACGAAGCTGAAGGGAATGCCTTAATAGAAGGTTTATTACTATGCAAACATTTGAACCTAGGAAGTATAGAGATTGAAGGTGACTCTTCGTTGATTATAAATGCCATAAGAATAGGTGGAACACAGAATTGGAAACTTAATAGATTAATTAAAAGAGCCCTAAACATATTAACCTTTATCAAACAATATACTATTAATCACACCTATAGAGAAGGTAATAAAGTAGCCGATCTTTTAGAAAATAGGGGGCAGAATGAAGGAATGAAAAAACAAGAGGAGGATGACCATGGAATAAAAGGGAAGGTAAGAGAAGATAAACTATAGAATATAGAATGACAAATAAAACTAAACACGTTAAGAAGAAGCAAAATAGTTCTTCAGAATGTAAAGGAAGCATAGAAACACGTAAATTTGACCTTTAGTAGTTCTAGGAATAATTAAATTAAATAAGGAAGACAAAACAAATTAGGGGATAGGAAATGAAAAGAAGACAAAAGACCAATCGGTTTGTGTACTACTGTAATCCTTTAGCTATATATTGAATATTGGTATTATGTTAAGATAAGGCAAGCTAGAAAGAAGGCAAATGGCTACTGCTATCAAACTACGATGCACTAAACCACAGCTAGCCTTCGATGGGAAAATTTCTCTCAGTAGAATAAAAATGGTATTGCTTGATACTCATGATATAATTGTAAGAGTAGTTTATATTATTCTACGAAGCGAATACATAGAAAATGATAACTACTATAGGGTGAACTCATATATTCCTGCAATGTTCATTACCTCAGCCTTACACGTAGATCCAGACATCAGGGATATTGGGATACTCTGTAGAATATTCTTTAAGAGGAAATATTTGGTTGATTTGGGCAAGGTTATTGCAAGAATTAAAGAAGATTTGACTATACCAAGGCCAAGAGAATATCAACAATACATGGGAGGTATTAATAGAATTCAAACTTAGTCGATATTGATGATAGCTGATAGGAATAGGTACACTACAGAGCTGCCAACCATATCAAGCAATCTAGATTTCTTATGCACCTATATGCATATCAAAACTACAAATGATCTTGGATGGTTCGATAAATTTGTAATTGAGGATGATGTTGGGTTGAGAATTCATAACGATGAAATGTATGAAGAAGAATAATACAATGAATTGAATGATTTAATATGATGTTAGAGAAATCAAGGAATCAGTGAGAATCTTATTCAAATAGGAAATATGGAAGCTAAAGTAAGTATTAAATATATGTATGTATGAATATGAGATATATACGCATATTCATATGTGGATATGTATAATACAAATGGGATGAATTAATTCTTTATATTAATTTTCTAATTATATAAGCTTGCAGAGATTTCCCATAAAGAAAACATAGTTATGAGATCGAATACATGTGCAATTAAGGATGAAATGGTTGTAGAAGAAATAATTACAAATATGCATGATCAGGTGTGTTTGGATATCAATTAAGAAAATTTAAATCATATAGGAGCGGCCTTACAAATATATAAATGGTTTTTAAGAAAAGACAAGTCTAATATGTTTTGATATAACTTAAGATAGAAGTTAAATCATAAATTATCGATCATACAAATCTAATGATTTATGTAGGAGGCAAAATGGGATATGATTGCATATTTATAGGTTTCATTTAGGGAAGTAACCTTTAATAAATTTACTTCCACAATATAGATAAAATATAGTACCAAGGTATCATGCAAGTTATGCAATCTCATTAAGAAATAACGATAAGAAGTAAGGAAACATGATTAAAGCAATATGTGACTCATCCTCACGGAAACATTATAGCATAAAATTACACAAAAGAAAACTAATCATAAAACATGGAAGTATGATGGAATCATTAATCGATGGGAATAAAAAACATCACATGGTCGATAAAACAAACAATGATGATGACTTCTACGCATCAACTATCAAGCAATAACTAAGTGTTATGGAGCTTTAAAGGAGAAAGAAATTAAAATAAGCCATAATCCACTCAAACTATATAAGAAAAAAGGAATCAAAATTAACATCGATATCAAGAAGAGCTTAAACAATATAGAGGTAATATCAGATACTCTGGTTTTTAGGATCTACTAAGATGTTTACCAATATACGGACCTTTCACATTAAGATGTCTCAGGACATGGCTTTTCTGAGAAAAATTATGCCAAAATGATGGAATAAAATCCTAAAATCCATGGATGACCTAGCTAGAAGGGAAATGGAAAGGATTATTGGGGATGCATATTATGATTATAGCTTCACAATACGCACTAACGGTGACATTGTTGGTGTTTTTATCTCATGCATGCATAGAGCAGGTTATACAAAGGCATAAACTATATAGCTTAGTAAGAAAGTTTTCATCAGTAAAATCCTGAAGGGTTTGGAGAATGTTGTTAGCAATATAAATTTTAATCAAATGATCCCATACCCAGAAGATTACATGAATGCAGCTATAGGACAGCTGGAACATGAAGGCAGAGTTAAACGTAGACCATGCCAAATAATTAAAGATATAGATATCTTTGATAATAACCGGGAACAAGTTAAAAGAAACATCAACTTTTTAATTACGTGGTAGCATATGAAGGAGGTAACATAGCCTAATTGGCTCCTGCAGTATTTTAAGGCAGAAGGTTTCAGTATTCCCATGACGGTTGAACAACTAGATATGGACCAGATCCAAAGCAATCCACCACTCTTTTTTAAGAAGGGATGGATGAGCCGAACTCCAATAGCCAAGGGTGGACAAAGGAATGAAGAGGACATAGATGAGGAAATAGTGATCATCAAAAAGGAGTAAAATAGCCAGACCAATACTTGAAGGTTTTTTTGCTTAAAAATGGAATTTAAATCAATATGTACAGATATGGTTCCTTTTAATTTTATAGGAAAGGATAGATAGTATAAATACAAACATGGAAATTCTATAGATGTACAGAGAGTATAGAGACTTCAGAAGTTTATAATGTGCTGACAATATTAATGTAATATGTTATGAATATCCTTTTAACAAGGAGCACATGTATTAAGGTAGAGATAATATATATATGTCTTTTATTTTATACACATATGGATATGTTTGTGTAGATATGTTATAGATGCATCAATTTGTAGGTATGAAGTTCCAAATTAAGTTAATATGGCCTGGTTATGTTTAGAAATTTGAGTAGAGGAAAAAGAGGAAGGAATAGCTAATACCATTGATTTGATAAAATAAAGTGAAGTCCTTTAATCTTTATAGATAAATAGTAAGATGTATAGATATGAAAATAGAGGAAATCTGTAATATTTGTCAAACCGGTACACAAGACTGTAAGATACACACACACACACACACACATAGATGTATATATAAATATATACATATACTCATATACATATCTATATATGTATGGATTCATAGACATATATTGGACT
>MU227896.1:2463875-2497014 GCA_018584345.1 Thuja plicata
GTTGGCCTTGAAAATATTATATTCTCCAAGAATTGAGTAAATACATTACACCCAAAGAGGTTAGGACCCAAATCTTAAAGAAAAACCTTCAATAAAAGATTTATGAGATGTGATCACACAAAAATGTTAGCCTCAAACATAACAATGAGATGACATGATCACGCTTAGAAAAACCAACCGGTGGATCGGGAACCAATCGAAAAACCCAAACACCAACCGGAAAAATGAAGAACATGATAGCTACGTGAAGAATTTGCCACAACATATGCGCGATGAAACCTAATGAGATATGATCATAGGATAAGCTACAAGATGAAGCCAAGAATACACTGACACAACCGCATTCATCTATACAGTTTCAACAACTATTCCAATACCACCCATAACCCGGGGTGGGCATACACAAATACCTCTAGCCACTGCATGGGCTATCACTATACACAAATCACAAGGCTTTACCCTAGATAGAGCCACAATTCATATAGGTAGAACTGAAAGACAAGGCCTTACCTTCACAACAATCTCAAGAGTCAAATCCCTTCAAGCGCTTTGTATAGAGCCCCCCTTCTCTTTCGAATGCTTATGTAAAATGCAAAAGAATCCATACAACATTATTAGAAAGAAAGAAGAAGCTCATCTGCAATTGATCTCGCACAAAGCCCAGGTATGTGAATCTACTTGTACACTAACTTTTAAACTTTTGCAATCCATATTACTTCATGTCTTCATTTAATGTAATCTATTTTGGCTTATCAAGCATTCCATTGCTCTCTTCTACAGGTTGACACTTGTTGATCATGAAGACGATACAAAGAAGAATAAGTTGATCTTCCACAATGCGAATGTATGTGAATTTACCTATTTAGTCACTATGTTATTACTACAATTTAAGTTCTTCCTATTCGTTAATCGAATCTTTGTTTGCTTATCAATTATTAAATTTTCCCTCTTCTACAGGTTGCCACTTCCTCATCACAAAGAGCCTACAAAGAAGAATTTTATTCACATATACAACCGGTTTTCCTTGTCTTTTTTGTGTGTTACAATGCCAAGGTTTCCTTTTGGTGATCATTGCAAACTACAATAACTCACTACTGTAATTTTATTTCTGCCCTCTATGTAACTACTATGTATATGATGCACTTCTACAATGTAACATTTTTGTACACGTCTCTTTTACATGCTTCCTTCCATTATATAAAACTTTATTCATGCTTTTAAATCAAGAACCTATCGGCGTGCCCCTTGCACCTCCTTTGGGTGCAAGTGCTAGTAAGATAATCGTTATATATCCATCATCACCGACTATCAAAGAATCAGAGAGCATCACCGTACACAATAATTTCTTGGTGGTAGGTAAATTGGGAAACGTCTATGCAGCAAACTAAAACGTATTTCTTACCAAGGGGGACACTTAGTTTTTTTTTCAACTTTTTTTCAAATTCCTTAATATGTTTTACGTTTTAGTTTGCTATTTAGCCAATACCGGTAAATTGTAACGACTCTTTTAATTAATAAACAATCTATCATATTGTACGGTTGGTCTGAGATGTCCATTTTGAATCTAAAATTATAATGACTTGATTCCACACATTTATTTTTAAAGATTTTATAATTACTGATTCCTTTGATTATAGCGACTTGTTTGTAAACGTTCTTTTGGGAGGGAATAAAACATATTTCACATGTATGAGAGCAAATTAAATAATCTTTGCATTCCTGTAAGAATTAATCTAGATTTAAGAAAGTAGAAGTACGAAGTTGAAAAATATGAGTGGGCTTCTGGAAATTAATGCGAGAATAACGTATCTCATTTTGGGAATAATAATTTTAAATATATGTAGTTTTGGACAATGTGAAAAATATCCGTGGGCTGCCTCGGATCCACTTTAGATGGAATGAAAGCAATATAAAAATGTTCTTATACATGATATTGACATCTAACCTATTATATCCATTTAACTACAACTTGTATTACTAATTGAATTGTACATATCACAATATTTATATTAATAATTGAATTGTACACATGACAATATTTATATATGCCATTGTAAAACTTACCAAACGATTAAGCTCAAGTTTTCAGATATCAAATCTATTGTTGGATACATTTCTAGCTTCAAATGAATTTTCAAGGACAAAATATTACAAAGATGGTAGTCTAAATGGTTCCAATACATATTTTAATTTTGTTGACCATATATTTATATTATTAAAAATTGAATGATTTTAAATGTCAAATGAATAATAATATCTAGAAAAACATATATTAAATTGGCTTGTAAAGACTAGTATAAAAGTAATGTAGTTAATAAATTTGATTTTATGAAAAAATCAATTCTTGTATTAGTTCTTATTGGCTTCAATTCAAACTTGATAGCTATGAGATGAATAACAAAAATAATGTATAAAACTCAAAGGACAAATAATTATTGTATTAAAGTGGGCATAATATCACAAATGACTCATTATAGAAGATTTCAACTACTGTCTATTGACTTTAGAAGCAATGGATCCTCAATTCATATATAAAAGTAGGACATTCTCTACATCATGATTTCTATCACTAGTCTTCTATCTTCTTCTATTCCTCTTGCAATATGTATTTATAATATTAAAAAATGACAAATTCCTACTAGGATTTTGATCTTACAAATCCATTTTAAGGTACCTCCATTGAATACTTAATCTAGCTTAATATTTTCATTTAGAAATATTTTTAAAGTATAATGACACTACCTAAATGACTATAAATGATTCTATCTTGCATATTTATAGTTAATTTCAAAATGTACATTACATATTTCTTACAAGAAAACCTTATGACACAATCTTAACATGTTTAAAGATTGCACGCTAATTTAAATTTAAATTTGATTTATAATTTAGAAGTAACTTATATCATGTTGAAGGATGCTAGAGAAATAAATTCATTCCTTCTAAAATTAACCGTTTATTTCCAATTGATGAAACATGTAAGTTTTGACTATAGAAATTATCTACATCTCTTGTTTACCAAAAGTAAAAATTGTATGCTTTCGTACTTCAAATTATAGTAATTAAATCCTTTTAAATATCTTAAATTTTTTACCATTTGAATGATGAAGAACAAAATAAGCTTCTCACACTACCACAATATCTTATAATCATCAAAATATATTTAGACATTTATGACATCACCTTATATTATAAAAATAGCAACTGCACCAAGAGAATGTGTAGTAGCAACATATAATCTATGACTTTTAGAAATCTACTACAAAACTTTAATATCCAAAATAACATTAGATATCTATAAATTTGTAAAAGTTTATAAGAGACAATAATATACCTTTATTTCATGCAATACTAGTTGATTCTCTATTATTTAATTATGTTAGACACCACAAGTAACAGAAAAAATACAATTATCTTACTGCTCACAAATTATAAGGTCGATAAATGCTTTAACTATTAAATAGCTAGATCATGCTATATGAATGATAGTATAGGTTTAAAAGCATCATTATTGTTTAGCATTGGTTGACTGCAACAAACAACCCACAATAAAATTTATTGAATGGTTCAAAAATATTTCGGCTAGAAAACATGGCATTTAAGTCTTGTTCTACATAATGATACAAAAAGCTCTCTTTCTAATTTTTTCAAAGACCACAAAACGTTGGAAACTATCACACATTAAACACTACTGGAACATAAAAATGTATGTTTGATGCCATAAAATGTAAATGAGGAAGTCTTGGTTATATCATACCCTAATAGTCAAACACTTCATCCTTATGATTTAGAAAGCAGACCCATATCATTCTTGTGAAATCATCAATGGATCTTGAGAAGTAGTAGCTTCAACCAATGGAGGGTGTTTGCATTGGTCCACATAAATCTGAATGAAAAATCTATAATGGTTCATATCCCTTATTGACTTTTCTGCTAGAAATTATTATCCATGTTGTTTACCCAAAATGCAACTCTCACACATTCTATCCGATTTTTCTATTAGTGGAAATGACTTCACCATTATTTTCTTATGCAATAGATTTAAGCTACCAGAGTTTAACTACCCAAATCCTAAGTGTTAGAACATATTTTCATATTTAATTTTAGCTTGAAAAATTATTTGTGTGACTATTGCATATTTTTCTTCATATATTAGTGGGTTTATTGAGGGGTGTTATTGGGAAAAATCTACCTTCAATTCTAGTTTTATCCTTAGGGGAAACATTCTATTGCTTATCATCTGGACCTTTGTAATAAGTTGATTACTTGGATATTTATCTGAAATTATGAATTCTTTGTTCTTGAAATATATTCTATACCCTTTTTAAATAAGTCACCCTATGCTCATTAAGTTATGCTTCAACCTAGGAATAAAATACACATCTGAAATGAATTTTTTCACCCCCTTTTTAGTTAGAATGTTGACACTTACTTTTCCCATAATTGACACTTTGTTGTCAGACCCTAATGTGACATTTGATTTTATACTTTCATCCAATTTAGAGAATATTTCTAAGTTTCTGGTCATATGATTATTGCAACCCGAATCTAAAAAAACATATATCTTTTTGAGTTTCTTGTGCAACATTGCAAGCTATAAACACGTTGTCCTTATTTTTGTTTTCTTTGGTAAAATTTGTATTTTGGTATCTATAATCATATTGCTTCTTTGTACATCGATTTAAATAATACCCAAATTTCTTGTATAATAACATTGGATTGAGGATTTGTCATACCTTTGACCTTGAGGCCGATTTTGAGCTGGTGTTTGATGTTTGCCTCTTCCACTTGAGTTTCCAGTTGAACTTGATGGACTACTTCTTCCACCTCTATATGAATTTCTTCCTTTACCTTTGAAATTTTTTCTTCCCTTGCTTCTACCATGGATAATTGAAACTTGTTACTTGAAGACATGCTGCAAATTTTTATTTGCTGACTTATTTAGCCTATGTTCATGATAAATGAGAGATGCATGTAGCTCATCAACTAAAAATTATGAGATATTCATTGTTTCTTCTATGGCCACTATAGTAGTTTCAAATCTTAGAGGAAAACTTCTTAAAATATTTTCAACCACTCTCCCTTCTTCAAGTGTCTCACTGTGAGATCTAATTTGGTTTACCAATCCTATAAGTTTAGTGTAGAATAAATTTATTATATATGATTCCTCCATGTAGATGGTATCAAAATCCCTTGTTAGTATTTATAATTTTGTTGTATTCATATTTTCCATTCCTTGGTAGGAAGTTTGAAGAATATCCCATGCTTTCTTGGACTTGGTTGCTGCTGCTATTCTTGGGAATATGTTCTCATCCACCCCTTGAAAGATAAAAAAGAGAGCTTTTGAATCCTTTTTCCTATTATCCTTCAATAAATTTTTATGAGATAACACATTATATGTTGTTGTATTTGATGGTTCTAGTTATCCATTTTCAACAAGATCCTATAAATCTTGGGAATAAAATAATGCCTTTATTGTGAGTGCCCAATAGTAATAATTTTTACCATTAAACTATGGGATTTGTGGATTTTTCAAACTTGTGCCTAGAGATATCATTGTTGACTTCAAATACCCTTAACTATTTCAAAACTTTCTCAAAAAAACTTATCCCAATAACCCTCATCTTTGGTACCACTGATGGCAAGAGGCAGACAAGAACAAAATAAAATAGAGTATAAAATAAAATACACATAGGTTAAAATGGATAATAAGATGATTTTATATATTGATATTATTCAAAACAAAACCAGACAATAATGCTTTTTATACCACAAAGGTGATGCTCAATAAATAAGGTGAAAAATATATAGACCCCTGTCTACTTGACTACTTTGCTAAATACAACCTTTCAGCCCCTATTTTCTTCAGACTATTCTGCTTTGATTTTCAAACTTTTTTATTCTAGAAAATAATGGCTCAATATTTCTCTATTCGTATGCCCAAAAAAATAAAACTATGGGAAAGAAAAACTAAAAGGTCAAAAGAAATTAAAATTCTACTACACACATATCCCAAGGAGATCACAACTCAAAGATTTTTAATTTAAAAACTTCCTTGTTTTAGGGGATGAAAGAAAAACAAGTTTTGGTGAAAAGACTAGAGATGGCAAAACAAAGTAAAAGGTACAGAAGAAAAATTAATAGAGGTAGTTGTGATTAATTCCCAACATATTTCACATGCACTGTTTAGAAGAAGATGGAGAATAAATATTTGATTTATAGTTCCAACTAATCTTCCTTAGATTTGAAAGAATTCAAAGTGATTATTTATTAGGTTCTTAATCGTACAACCCAACATTTACATATTTGAATTTTATGCGAACATGTATTCTTAAAGTTCAATAAGTTGATGCCATATTTTTAGTCGTTGCAACAAATATGGTGATTTCTCTTATACAATGCAAAAAAAATATTCTTAGAATGTTAAAGCCTCATAGAGATATGGATAATATGAGACTTTTCAAAAAAATGATTTTGTGTATATTCTCTGATTGTAACAAGCCATAATAATGTATCTTTACAGGAACATCCTCAAAACCTAATATAAAATAAATCCATGGGAAGATGATAATGGGACGAGCGGAAGGAATCTCAAATTTGAATGCAGGCAGGAAATAGAGTATGCAGGTATCAGATGTTGTTGTGGGAGCTCATGATGGTGACTCTCTAGTAGACCAGGAAAAGGAAGACACGGATAACAAGGATGGGGTCCCACACGACATGCAAAAGGATCTAGGTTTAAAGAGAAGGTGTGGTCTAAGGGGCGTCCCCCTAAACAGTCAGAGGCTCTACATTGTGACAAGGAGGATTTTTCTTGGCATCATCCTTGGTCAACTTTATTCGGGATCAAACCCACAAGCAAGTCCCTTTTTCTGGTTATAAAAGACCTTTCTAAAAAGGAAAAGGGAAAGTATGCAATTTCATTATTGGATGAATTGATTTTTCACAATATTACTACTATGTCTCTCACTTTGGTGGGTAAATTTTCTAGATCTAGGCCAAATATTGATATAGTCAAAACATTTGCCAAGAAAATTGGAACCTAAAGGCTTAGGTTGAAATAAAAGCCATGGAAAAGGGTTTTTTATCCTTTGAGTTATCTTGCCAGGAAGAATATGCCAAAATCCTTTGTGCTAGGGTGTAGGCTATAGGGAAATCATCTCTGTCTTTGAAAAAGTGGTCTCCTAATTTGGATCTTAATGCATCTTTTTATTCCCAAGCCTCAGTTTTGGTTAGGCTCCCTGAGCTCCCTCTAGATTTCTTGTTCAAAGATGTCTTTGCTGGAATAGCCAGATCCCTTGGAGAGCTTCTTTTGATTGACCTAGTGAAAGTGAATAGATAGCACCTTACCTATACTAGAGTCTGTATAGGGGTGGAAGAGGGAAAAGATATGCCAGAGGTCATAGAGATTCACTCTAAGTTAGGCAAAAGATTACAGAAAATGGAATATGAAAGTGTTCCTTTTGCTTTCTTTCAATGCAATAAGGTAGAGCATATTGCCAGGAAATGCCCAGCTCAAGCTAAGGACAAAGATAGGAAAGCCCAAAATTCAAGGGGAAAATTTAAGGACCAAGTTCCTGAAGCCTCTAAATCAGAGAACCCCCAAAATGTTTCTCTAGTTTGGAGGAAAAAAGACCTATCACATGAGCTTCTTATTTCAGATAAAGATGGGGAAGAAGAAGAACCTAATAGAGGAACCCATTCAGTGCTTTGCCATTGTAACGCAGTGTTTGGAATTGTTTCCTTTTGAGGTAGCTGAACCTATTTTGAAAGGAACCATCTTTAAAACCTCAAATGATCTAGGCTGTGAAGAAGGGTTCCCATCATCCCTCTCTTCGTTGGCCCCGAGATCCCCTGAACCTTCCTAGGAGATTAGGGTTTTCTTGCCAGTGCATAACATCCTGGCGGGTGAGAATACCGAGGTGTCACCTATTCCTGAGCTGGAACGTCAGGAGCAGGTATTGAAAATGGATACACTGTTAAATTTGATTACTCTTGGGCAGTTCACAAGAATGGAAGAATGCTTTGCTAAACACAAGGAAGGGAAGGAGGGTGATTAGACTACAGTCAGGAAAAAAAAGAGCAGCAGAGACCCTTCCCCAGTTTCCCTAGTAGCAACCAGGAGCAAGAGCAAAGCTGATCTGGGTGTTAAAATGAAAACTCCAGGGCAAAAAAAATCAAGCCAGATCTAGCAAGAAGAAGCTTGTAAGAACATAGTGGATGGAACCCAAAAGACCATCCAAGCAGCCTATACCTCTAGTTATAATTGAAGCTAATATCATGGAATATTCATAGTCTAAATGGGCCACATAAGCAGGATGTAATTAGGAATATGATAAGGGATCACAGACCCGATGTCATGCTAATCCAAGAAACTAAGATGAAAAAGGATAAACTGGAAGGCATTAAGTTTTGTAAATCTATCGATAGGGCTGCTATGAGTTTAGAAGGTGGCTCAGGAGGTTTGATGACTCTGTGGAACTCTTTTCTCATGACAGTCGATATTGTATACGAAGAAGGTAATGTGTTGCTTCTGAATCTCACTAATATTAAGAATAATGAAAGTTGGTATATCATGAATATCTATGCTCCTAATTCTAAAAAGGGTGAAGATCTTATTGGGATAAACTTAGAAATATTTTATCCATGTTAAATATTTATAAATGTATTATCATGGGGGATTTTAATACCCCTCTTAAAGAAGGGGAGAAACATGGTGGGATTATCCCTGATCTAGAAAGTAGGTAGGTTCTCATGGATTTTATCAATGATCAAGCCCTCTTAGATGTTGATCTTCATGGGGTGAACTTCACCTAAAGTAATAGGAGAACAGGAAATGAGTGGATCCAAGTTCGGCTGGATAGAGCTTTGATCATGGTTCATTGGTTGAATTCCCACCATAGTAAACTTTTTGCTTCGGTGAGGATTTGGTCAGATCATTCTCCACTGTCTCTTATCTTGACCCGATTATTAAGAAAATAAATTTCCCCTTCAAATTTAAAAAGATGTGGACCACACATCCTAACATAAACAACAAGATCTTGGAATTGTAGAATATTGATGTTAGAGGATCGGCTATGTTCAGAGTAGCCAAAAAACTTTGAAATGTAAAGATAAACATTAAGCTCTAGAATAAGAAGGAGTTTGAGGAAATTTTCTCCTCTAAAGAGAATGCCATCTTTGATCTTGGTCTTATCCAAGAGGAAATCTAGAGAGACGGGTATGATGAAAACAATCTGAATCAAGAAAAACTTCTGCTTTCAAAGTATCATAATGTGATTGGTAAGGAGGAGATGTACTGGAAGCTGAGATCCTAATCCACATGATTGAGGGAAGGATACAAAAATACCTGTTTCTTTCACTTATCTACCATGAAACACAGGGCAGCCAATAGAATCAGTAGCATCAGAAGGGGAACCGAATCTTGTAGGATGATAAAGGCATCTCTTCTGCTGATGTGGACTTCTTTAACTCCCTTCTTTCTAAAGATCTTCACCTCTTTGATCAGGAACATGAGGACCTCTTGAGAAACATTCCCACTATCATAATGGAGTTACAAAACAAAGCATTGAGTGTTATTCCTAATATTGATGAAGTAAAAAAAGCACTGGAATCTCTCCCAGATGACAAGGCCCAGGTCTTGATGGATTTCCCATGTTTTTCTTCCACATGTACTGGGAAATTGACAAATTTGATGTGGTCAAAGTTGTGCAGGAATTCTTTGGGTCCAAGAATCTTCAAAAAGAACTCAATGCCACCTTTTTGGTTCTTATTTTGAAGGTCTCGGGAGGTGACTCTATGAATATTTTCAAACCCATTAGCTTATGTAACTCGTTCTACAATATTATTTCCAAAGTCATTACTATCAGAACTCTTCATGTGCTTCCCTTTATCATTTCTCACCAAAATTTAGGTTTTGTCCATGGATGACAGATCCTGGATTCCATTATGGCGTACATGAAGTGATCCATTATTTAGAATTAGGTAAGAGGGAAGGATTCCTCCTAAAGTTTGATTTGTCTAAAGCCTAAGACTGGGTGAACTGGTCTTTCCTGCTGAAAGTGTTGGGAGCCTTTGGATTTAATAGTAATTTCTACCTTATCATCCATCAGCTCATTTCTTCTTCTTCTTTTTCAATCTTGGTTAATGGGTCTCCTTCTGCCTTCTTCAAATCTTCTTAGGGCCTGAGACAAGGGGATCCCATGTCACCTATCCTCTTCATCATTTTGGTTGAGTGCTTGGGAAGATCAATTTCTTCTCATAAGAATTTTGGAGAGTTAAAAGGCATTAGACCGTCCTCTAGTAATTCCATTTTCTCTCATCAACAATTCGTTGATGAAACCATCTTAGGAGGTGAAGCCCCAGTTAATGAGGCTAGAATTGTTAAACACTTACTGGATTCCTATACATACCAGGGCCACTAGTCAATCTATCAATTGGTGCAAGAGCTCCCTCTTTTTTATAAAAATGCCTGAGGCCAGAAAAAGGATAGTGGCAGATATCTTGGGGTGTAGTATTGGTTCCCTTGCCTTCACCTACTTGGGTCTCCCTCTTGGAGCTAAACCCCTGGAATCTTTCTGGAATAGACTCATTGATAGATTCAATAGAAATTTTTTAGGGTGGAAGGGAATTAATCTCAGTCAAGCGGGCAAGATTCATTTGGTCAAGTCCACGCTTCAAAACCTTCCCACTTATGCCCTTATTATCTTTTCTATCCCGGATAAAGTGGCCGATAGTATGGAAAAAATATAAAGAAGATTTATTTGGTCATGGACATAAGAGTGTAAGTGTTTTCCTTTGATTGCATGGGAAAAATTTTGTCTCCCTAAAAGGGATGGAGATTCGGGCATCAGGATCATTAGGCCTTTTAATAAGGATCTTCAAACCAAATAGATTTGGCAGATTTTCGATGGTAAAGGGGAATGGAGAGATTTATTTGAGGATAAATACTTGTCCAATGATTCTTTGAGTTCTTTCTTTGAATGTGATGATATCCCAAATGGTTTGTGTATCTGGAATGACCTTATCAATGCAAAAGATCTGGCCAAGTCAAAAGAGAAATGGAAAACTGGAAATGGTCATACTATTTTCTTTTGGAATGACAATTGGATACTTTCTGGGCCCTTGAAAGATATAGATCAATTTAATTCTTGGAAGGAGGAATACACCTTGCAATTCGGGGATAGGGTTTATAATTACAAAGTGTGTAATTCTTGGGTGGATCTGTCCTCTATTTCCCAGCAGCCTTCTCCTTTACTCATAGCTCTGAATGCTATATCTCTTTCCCAGAATCAGGATGCTTTGATTTGGCAAGGATCCCCTAATGGCTCTTTCACTGTGTCCTCTGCCTACTCTATACAGATGCATCAGGAAACTACTCCTTTTTGGGCTAAAGCCTAGGTACCTATCCTTATCCCTAAAATCAATGTTTTTATTGGATTTTACTTCAAAATTGCATGCTCACTATTGATAACCTTATAAAGCATGGAATCCCTATCCCCAATAGGTGTATTCTGTGTTAGATCCAGGATGTATCTGTGGACCACATATTTATTCATTTTCCCTTTGTGAGGTCTGTCTGGCAATTTCTCCTGTCTCTTTTTGGCTTGCATTGGTGCTTCCCTTCCTCTGTTAAAGACCTATTCTCCCATTGCACCTTTCCATTCAAAAACACTACCTTTCACAAAATTTGGCCTTGGGTGCTTCCTCACCTCTGTTGGGGAATTTGGAAAGAACATAATAACTGCATCTTTAGCGACAGTAGTGCCAATCCCAAAATCATATATGAGAAGATTCACCATGCTCTATTGGGAAATTTGTTACTTGTGGGAATACTATTCCTTTTTCAGTTAAAGATGACTCTGTTGATCCCAAGAAGACCATAGATAAAAGACAGTACTACACCTGGAGTTGTCCTCTAGAAGGATGGTCTAAAGCCAACTTCGACGGTGCGGCCAAGGTTAACCTTGGCAAGGCGGGAAGTGGTAGAGTGATTTGAAATTTCTTTGGAAAAGGCATAGCTACTGTCATCCTTCGATTGGGCACACAAACCAATCACTACATGGAAGATAATGCATCCTTCCAAGTGACTAAATTAGCTCATGTCCTGGGAATAAAAAATATTTGGTTAGAAGGAGATTCACACAACATTATCAACTATCTTAACTTGCTTCACCCGCCGTTGTGGACTATAGCCAATATGTTTGAGGAAACCTGTTACCTCTTGGAAACCTTTGATATGGTTCATATATCCCATGTGTTTAGAGAAGGTAACCAGATTGCTGAATGGTTTGGCAACTGGGCAGTGAGAAGTGACAGGCAAACTCGCTGGCTTAATGGTGGAGACCTCTGATATGAAGCTTTGGATTTGGTTTCTTATGACCGAATCCACAGGAAGGATGGATTTATTAACATTAATCATGATTTTTAATTCTTTGAATAGTAATGGATTTTATATTAATGGAAAGTATGAGATAGGCTGGGAAGACTATCATAAAAATCACACCCGCACACTAAGTAGGTGCCCAGTTGCATAGGTTAAACTTACCGTTCAAGGAAAAGAAGTAGAACTATCTGGAACAATTCGGAGAGAATAGGTCTGTGCTTCTGTTCTTCCTCCTTTCTGCCTACTCTTCTATTCTTCTTTCTTGCAATGGGAGGAGAAAGACATAGGAGGGATCCTGCTAAAGATTTTGATAAATGGGGAAGGTGTACCAAGATTTGGAACTATTTTAAAAATGGAAACATTTCAACCTTCATCGAGAGGCTTCATGATGGGATGCCATTTGTGACAAAAAAAAGTTTCAGAAGTTGGAATGAAGGAAGTATTGAGATTGAGGGAAGAAATTTTATGGTAACCGAGGAGGTAATCTATTCTATTACGGGTATCCCTATTGTTGGAAAGAAATTTTACAAAGACTTAAAAATTTCAGATTCGGCGATCAACGACTTTGTTAGAAATGAGGAAGAAAAGAAAGCGCTTACCAAAGTTGGCACCCACTACCTTCCTAAAGGGCTGAAAATATTGTGGAGGTTTTTTTTAAGATCCATCATCTACTACATCACGCTTGATACCAGGTTTGACAAAATTTCAACCTGCCATTTTCTCCTCTTGATTCATTTTTGCCATGGCATGCAGGTGTCTATACCCTTTTATTTATATGCTTCTATAAACGATAACATTAATGGGTTTAGAGAGAAGGCCATAGCTAATCCTTCCCTGCTTGGAGGCCTTTTTATTTTAATCTTTGAGTACTTTAAGGCCCAAATCCTTGGGAAGGAGGTGGCTTAGAAAGATGAGATGGAGGCCTCTCATTCTGACTACATTCCTTTAGAGATGAAAGATAGTGAAGGTATGCATTCTGAGGACTATGATGAGTATGAAACTAAAAATAAAAATCAGGGTTCGTCTTCTCAGAAGTGAAGAGTTAGTCTGCAAACCATTAAAAAAGAAAAAAAATGGTTACTCCTAAAAAATAGAACACCATGGTTATTTATTCTGAGGAGGATTACAATGATAATGAGGAAGGTATGGATACAAATGGTTAGGAGGAAATATCCAGTGACAAAGGAAGCAAGAGAAGGGAACCCATGATGGGTAAACACCAAAACAAAAAGGATAGGAACAGGGAAGAGAGTGCCGACTAGAAATCTCCAGAGGAAAAGACCCGTAGAGTCTCCCCTATTTTTGACAACAATCTAAAGAGGAAGCTCCAGGGAGATTACCATGAGACAAATCAGGCTATTCCTTCTCCTCATGACTCTCAACCCCAAAAGAACGGGAAAGATGATAGACAAGATAGATATTTCTACTGTTATACGACCTAATAGGGGAAGATAATAGGATGGCATGACTTCAATGTCAAAACTGCCAAAATGGGGATTTCTAGAGAAATTATAAAGCCCAAGGTCATTGAAGGTGAGGGAGGTCGAATTAAGTTGGATGAGCTTATCTACCCGTCAATGGTGGTGCTTAGTGATAGCACCTAGGAGTTTGAGATGGAACTTCTCAACAACACCTAGAACAACATGTTAGATAACTACAGGACAATTAAATGGCTATACCACGAATTGGAGGATCTCAAAACATGGGTTGAAGGCACTGACAAGGCTAAATTTGACAGCAATATAGAGGAACAGATGAATTTGAGCATCAGAGTTCAAAAAATGGAGGATAGTATGACTAGGGTAGAAGCTACCCTAAAAAGCATAGTGGAACAAAATTATAATATCCTTAAAATGTCCAAAGAGCACACAAATATTAGCATTGAGAAGCTGGAGTAAAAATTAGATGGGACAGATTGATGAGCCTCTCAAAAGGCCATCTTTTCCATGTGTTTACATTCCTTTTTCAGCATTTTTTTTTCAAAGAAGAAACTTTAAACTTATGGTTTTTTTATATATTTTATATGTAAGGACATAAGTAGGTAAAATGGATGGTAAAAATGTAATGTATTTTTCTTGGAATTGATGGATAGAAGTTGCATGATATAAGTGATTGCATGTTGAATAGATAGTCCTTTTCCCTATGCTATGATTATCGGTAGTCTTCTTCCTGTAGCCAAATGTTGTGTAGGAATATTGAATGAAATATCACACTTCTTTCTTAGTATTAAATGATAAAATATATATATGCGTCGAAAGGAATGTATATTGACCATTTTGTAGGATTCAAGTCATGGCACATTCAAGAATTCCAGCATGGCATTGAAAGGGTCAATGATAGTCGTTATCTTCAGAAGCACTAGCATAAAGAAATGAATTAAGTAAAGAAGTTGAAGATAGGCGTGTCGCAGAACTCTCACAGAGGAACGAGTCAATTCAGTTCTTGAGTAGACACTGCACACAGATCTAGAACCACTGCATGCTATATTTTGGGAAGAATTTGAAGACCTACTATAGTTGTTTGAGATTTCTGTTATGAGCACGATGTATCCATTAGTGATCCTCATTAATGGAGTGATCCTAGATTTAGGTAGTAGTGTATTTCCTCCTTAAATAAATGGAATTTTATAGTTCCACAAGAGAGAGTTAGTTGATATAATTTCTGGAATAGAATTTGGCATTGTAGTACTGTTTATTTTCAAAGCACATTTCCTCCATGAATGAATAGAGTTCATAATTTGAGTTTCAGTCTCTTATCTTGATTGCATTTCTATTCAATTATCCAAGGGGGCCCACTTGGTGAATGAATCATTTTATTAGATTAGAATTTATTTCCTTGCTCATTAAGAAGTAAATATAACTCTGCTGTTCCTGTAGCGACTAGTAACAGAACTGGTGCACTGTTCCTGCAACATAGGTGAGCAGAGTAACCCCTGCTCGTGATTACTATTTTATTAGCATAATTGCATTCAATTGAGATAGTATAGATTCCTGAAGCATAATGTATTTCAATTCCATAGGTTTAGCAATGAGAATCAAGGAGGTTTGAATCATATACTTTGCAAATACCATTCCAAGTTTACGTCCCTGGTCGAGAATTAAATGAGACTAAATAATCTTCTTAGCAGCCATTGAGGGTGTCCAATCCTGAAGTAGTAGTCCAATGCTATGTGTTTCTGAGAAAATTGTTTAGCCAATCATTTTTGGCGCCGCTGCCGGGGATGGTGTTAGTTCAAGCCTAATTTGGTGTTCATGATTCCAGTTTTAATAATCTAGGATTTGATTTTAAGCAAGCATTTTATGCATAGAAGAAGAGATTCTTGTGGAAGATTCCTTCCTCATCAATACTAGGCTGAACCATTTGATCATTTTAACCCTAAGCCTGAAGAACCCCAAGTAGATAGTGAAGAAGAAGACCTGTTTGAAAATCCATTTGCAGACGCCCAAGGAGAAATTTCATCACCCTCATCCTTTGAAGAATCACTACATTTAGAAGTCCTTTTTGATGAGCCTCAGTATCATGACAACCCATTAGCTCTTATTATATACCAGCCACCACCACAACAGAAACTAGGCCCCCCTCCAAGGATGGCTCAGCCTACCTTTCCCTTCCCAATTCCTCCTCAACAAGGTAACCAAAACCTGAAGAACATTCCAGCTGCTGCACTGCCAAAATTCTACAAACTTATCACTGAAGATCCATAGACCTTCCTCTTTGAGTTTGATATCCTTTGTAGGAGCTACAACTACACAACTGATGCCCATAAGCTGAAGTTGTTTCCGTCAACTCTTAAAGAGGCTGCTCTAAGGTGGTTCATGAGCCTCAGAGCTAATGTTGTAGCAAATTGGAATTCCATGAGCAACATGTTTTTTGCAAAATAAAAAGAGTACTATAGAGGAAGGGATTTAAAAAGAGATGACATCTTCAAGATGTCACAGAAAGAGGATGAAACCCTGGAAGACAATGTTTCCAGGTTTATGTTTAACTTGCAACGCAATGCTCAACACCAGTTGAATGAGGAATCATAGAAACATCTGTTCCTCAAAGGTGTCAATGAAGGAAGTATAGAAGCCTTGGACCTTATGGATGGTGGTGATATCACCCAGAAAAAATGGGCAGAGATCAAGACCATATGTATGAATTACTCAAGGGCTACATTAAAAAGGGGAAGAGCATTAAGGGACCTGCCTCAAAATACAAATGGCTCCAGAGTGTCTAAGATAGAACTGTCCAACCTCCTATCTGACTTGAAGCAGGACATTATCAATGATGTGGCCACTCAGCTAGACACTATGCAAGCTCAAAGGAAGAAAGAGGACATAGAAGCTATGCTGGCTGAATTCTACTCCCACTGCAGGGAGAAGAAAAGAAACTATAAATGCAAAACTATTGCATCCATGGACACTACTTCAATGCCCACCGAGTTCAAAGAAATAGATGAGGAGAATGGAGAAGTCTTTTACGTGGCTCAAAGGTGACCATGGGATCAGAGACAAGGTATGCCTCAAGACCCCTTAAATCATTTTGGTTATAATAATAATAATAGTAATCAGTGGCAGAATCAAAACCCCCACACACTAATACATTTGGTACCAAATTGCAACGGCAGTGTCGTTGCAGTTTTTTCGTCACAACCTTGTCATTGTCGCAATTGCGACGATAGACCGTCGCAATTGCAACGACGACAAGGTTGTGACAGAAAAACTGCAATGACACTGTCGTTGCAATTTGGTACCAAATGTATTAGTGACAATTATGTCCCTCAAGGACATAATTGGAATAATAACTGGCCCAACCAGCAGCCACAGAATAACCAAAACTTTTAGCAGCCACAGTATAACCAGAACTTTTAGCAGCCATAGTATAACCAGAACTTTCAACCTTAGTTTAACCCATATCAACAACACTTTACTCTATATCAACAGCAGTTTAACCCATACCAGTAGCCACAATAGAATAACCAATGGCAACCACATGGTAACTGACAACAACAACCTTAGTGGGGACCCAATCATCCTAATCAGTAGCAAGCTATTATGCCTCAATCTAAGAAACAAGCTATTATTCCTCCACCTCTTGTTGCCAATAATAGTCCTCAGAAACCACAACTGCCTCTGCAACCAAATCCAAATCCAAATAACAAGCAATAAGCCTATTCACTACAAGTGAATGATATCCACCTAAAATCAGGGACCATATTGCCTGCACCAAGAGCACCCATAATAACTAATGTCTCTGATACTGAGGAAGCTTCTTACAATCAAAATACTACTGTCCCACCTGTTGCACCACCTATTCCAGTTGAGAAAATCCCACCATTTTCATAGAGATTGGCCCAACCTTCAGTATCCCCTAAAGAAAATACTATTGCAAATGACCTGATTGACCAACTGAAGCAAATGACTATCCAAATACCATTATTAGATGCCCTTAAGGAAATTCCAATCTATAATAAATCAATCAAGCAAGTTTGTATCAAGCACCCTGGTAGGAAGAAGAAAGATCCTGATACTGTCCATGTTCTTGGACAACTTTCTGATCTCATGCTTAGTAAAGGCTTGATGCCTAAATACTCTAATCTAGGGAGTCCAGTGGTTACCATTCACATTAATGTTATACAAATACAAAATGTCTTGGTTGATCTAGGAGCCTCTATTACTGTTATGACTATGGATGTACTGTTAAGGCTTAGTATCATTGGGTTGAGGGAAACACCCACTATTCTCCAGTTAGCTGATAATTCAACAATCAAACCAAATGGTATGGTAGAGGATACTATTTTCACACTAGATTCCTTAGACTACCCCTAAGATTTCATCATCCTATCTCCCAAAGCCACACTAGGAGGGTATCCATTAATCCTAGGAAGGTCTTGGTTAGCCACAGTAGATGCTTGCATTGCATGTCGCTCAGGAAAAATGACCATATCTGATGGTATTAATACTAAGAAATTAACCCTGTATTCTCCAGCCAAACCTCAAGATAAACTTGACCAAGTTGTATGGCAAGATCTATGAGATGCCCCCCTTGAAGCTAATTTAGTACATCAACTTATGGTTATTGGTAGAAATCCATTCATGGTCTCATAGGAGGAGGATGAAATACTAGTAGGAATCCTCACAAACTAGTATGGCTTTGAAGAACCCTCATTTCATGACCCTAACTATTCTCTACAAACCATATTGCCCAAGAAGTCTTCATCCAAGTTTCCTGCAGCACCTCATTATCTCCATACTTTGTTACCCCACGAAATAAAGTCACCTTTTGCAGAAGTTCTTATGTTGGATAAAGTTAAAAGAGTGCAGATTACCTCAGGTAGGGAAATGAATGTCAATAAGAATCTCACTGAATCTCAGATGTCTAGCCTTGTCCAACTTTTGAAAAGAGTCAACAAGATTTTGCATGGGACTATACTGACATAAAGGGGATGGACCAAAAATTGTGTACTCATAAGATATATATTAGTCCTGAGTCTAGACCTATTAGGCAACCTCAAAGAAGAATAAACCCTGCATTAAGAGATGTAGTAAAGGCTGAATTGCAAAAACTTCTCTAAAATCGCTTCATATATCCCATTTTTGACAGTTAGTGGGTCTCCCCTCTTGTAATCGTCCCCAAGAAAGGTGGAAAATGGTGAGTTTGTGTGATCTATAGGGAGCTTAATAAAGAAACCAAAAAGGATCACTTTCCATTGCCCTTTATTGACAAAGTACTTGACAACTTTGTTGGGAAAAAGTATTTTTCATTCTTGGATGGTTTCAGTGGCTACAACCAGATCTAGATATCACCAGAAGACCATGATAAAACAATGTTCACCTTTCCATGGGGAAAATTTGCTTATTCTATCTTACCATTTGGGCTATGTAATGCACCTGCTACTTTCCAGAGGGCAGTGATAAGCATTTTTTCTAACATTGCTGTTGACTGTGTTGAAATATACATGGATGATTTTACTGCATATGGAACTACATTCGAAGAGGCTTTTACTAATTTGGAAAAATTTCTTCAAAGATGTCAGGACTACAATCTATCACTTAATAGTGAGAAGTTTTATATGATGATGGAGGAGGGAGTTGTCTTAGGGCATTACCTCTCATCCTTTGGTATCCAAGTTGATCCTACAAAGATTAGAGTAATCATAACACTCCCAACCCCAGCAAAGTAGAAGGATGTCCAGAGTTTTCTTGGTCATGTCAGTTATTGCAGGAGATTTATCAAGAACTTCAGCCAACTTGCCGCTCCATTATATAATCTATTGAAGAAAGAAGTAGAATTTGAATGGACACCAGACTGTGAGTCAACATTCCAGTAGTTGAAGGATGTGTTGACAAAGACCCCTATTCTTAGAGGACTAGACTAGAAGCTGCCCTTTCATATCCACATAGATGCATCTAACTATGCAATTGGGGCAATGTTGGGTCAAAAAGAAGGAATAGTTGAGCATGCCATTTATTACATCAACAAAAATTTGCAAGGTGAAGAACTAAATTATACTGTTACTGAGAAGGAACTTCTTTCTGTAATCTATGCATTAAATAAATTCAGACATTACATAACCAGATATGAAGTATTTGTTTATATTGATCACTCAGCAATCAAATACTTGATGAATAAACTGGTCATTTCTGGTAGGTTAGCAAGGTGGTTACTCCTCCTATAGGAGTTTGATATAACTATCATTGACAAACTAGGAAAAGCTAATGTCATTGCTGATTTTCTCTCTAGATTACAAGTTCCTGATGATCCTGTAGAAATTGATGACAAATTCCTGGACAAGCACCTATTCTCTCTTGCAACTTACAATCCGTGGTATGCTGACATCGCAAACTACCTTGCTATAGGATGAGCACCACCTCATTTCTCACTCTGTGAACGACGGCTACTGGCTAAGAAAAGTTTCAACTTTTCATGGATATCTGGATTTATGTTCTACACAGGTCCTGATCAAGTCACCCGCAGATGTGTCCACAAAGATGAGACCTATGACATCCTTCGGGAATGTCATGATGAGCCGTGTGGTGGCCATTTTTCTAGAAAAAGAACAACATACAAGGTATTGACAACCGGTTATTATTGGCCTACATTACATAAAGATGTAGTTAAGCATACCCGACACTATGACTGATGCCAAAGGATGGGATGTCCCACAAAGACTGATGAAATGCCCCTACAGCCTCAGGTGGTGGTAACACCGTTTGACAAGTGGGGCATCAACTTTGTTGGCCCCATTGAGCCATCTTCACATGGTAAGTCTTATATCTTAGTATGCACTGATTACACAACAAAATGGGTTGAAGAAAAAGCAATGAGGCATGCAAGGGACCATAAGGTAGCAGAGTTTCTATATGAATTTATTTTTACTAGGTTTGGAGTGCCTCGAGAAATCGTAATAGATCAAGGGGCACAGTTCACCTCTAAACTTATTGTTGAATTGATGAATGAGTACATAGTGAGGCATGGTAAATCTTCACCATACCATCCTTAGGACAATGGATAGGCTGAGATCACAAACCAGGAGATAGAGGCCATTCTGACAAAAATAGTTTCCATTCACAAAAAGGATTGGGCTACTCGACTTCCTGAAGCCATCTGGGCTTACCGCACAACTTGGAAAACCACTACTGGATTCACTCCTTTTGAGTTGGTCTACAAGAAATCTGCATCCATGCCTATTTAGTTTCACCATAAGACTCTCAGGATGACATTGGAATTGGATATTAACCTGAGCAAAGCACAAGAGGATAGGCTCCTGTAGCTCAATGGAAAGGATGAATACAAGAAATATGCACTTCATAACACAGAACTGATTCAAAAGCAGCGAAAGAAGTGGCATGATAGATTAATAAAAGATAAAATGTTTTCCATTGGTGATTGGGCATTGCTCTATGATTCAAGATATCAGCATACCCCTGGAAAATTTCAAACCCATTGGTTAGCGCCCTATGAAATAGTCTCAGTATTTGATAATGGTGTCGTTCAACTCTCTACAATTTATCTTGTCAGATTCAAAATTCTTGTTAACGCGCATCATCTAAAGATATATCACAAGCCTGTGAGTTGTCAGGACTTCCTACAATAGTTCCAGTAGAACTCAGACAATGCCCTTCCTGCAACAGAAGCATCTAGGTCTTCCACCCAAAATTTTTCCAAGCTGTGATTTTATTCCAGCTTCCATAATAAACACTTCACTTCCATGATTTTCTTTCTTCATAATAAAAATTTGCATCATATCTCTCTTCCACGTGTCCGTACCACAACATCACTCCATCAGTGTGTGTCACCTAGCATTACACTCTTTCTACAGCACCTCAGGTTAGTAACACATACTTTTGCACATAACTTATTTTATTTATTTATTATTTTTAAATGAGTGTACTTTTCTTTTTCTATTCTTACACACAACAGCCTGGTGGGACCCATGCCTTATACTTAGTTGGGGGAGGGGTTATTTAATTCATGCTTGTTTCAATACTTACAAATTGATTTTAGCAAGTGAAAAGGCAAACTTTATTTCTTTCTTATCTTTTCATGGTGACCGCCGTCATGTGGGAGCTTATCTGTCCTTCAGTGGTTAAGTCATCATGATTTAAAAGTTTATTTGAAAGCAAATTAAAGTAAGGTTTGCTTAATAATGGCAATTTTGCGATATGTTTGGGTGGCGAACCTTAACACGCACAAATGTATTTATCAAAATCATTCGAAATAATGCTTTCTTTCTTAGAATTAAAAGCTATCTTGTACTTCATTTTTTCTTGGAAAGCAAAACAAAAACATCTTGCGTCCATAGGAAGGCCTCCATTTTTTCAATTTTTTGTAGCAACTGAGCATATCCTGTAGAGCTATTTTCTTTATCATTTGCAATGGGTGGATACCTTCAGAGGCACGAGCCAATGGATCATCAAGTGTTACTTGGGGACTCGGCTTCCTGTGAGTTTTTTCAGAAACGGGGATGGCTAGATTACTGCTTAAGCCTTAATGGCTTCAATGATGAAATTGCTTTTCAATTTCTGAATACTTTGGACAATGGGTTTTCTATAGTGAAAGGTCTGAGGGTTAAATTTTTAGAAGATATTGTGGCAGAGGTTACAAAGTTTCCATAGGAAGGGGAAAAGTGGACAAAGGATATTGACTTGTGCTCGACTAGGGAACAATTTACCCTGCATAGTGACCCATAGTTGGAGATTGATAAGAATCAGGGCACTTCAAGAACATCATTACCCATGGATTTTTTACAGTTGACCACATTTATAATATCCTAGTTCACCTATGAGGGATGTTACAAGTACCTGCATGGACTGCATTTTAAGATTCTGAGCGCCCTTCGCCATGAAAATAGGCTAGTAAACTTACCTAGTTTTATTTTTAATATTGTGAAAAAATACGCATCTCTTGTTCAGTCAGGAAAAGCATAATCTATTACCCATCACTGTTTAATTAAGATAGTTGTAGAAAGGGAGTTATTTAAACAATCAATTGGGACTTGGGAGGAATTCTTGGCTATTGAAGATTTAGCACCTAGGGTGGTTGGTTCGAGAGGCCAGGGTGTAGGTAGTAGGGTTAACACAGAAATGGGGGTTTGTAAATTAAACCATAAAATAGAACCCATTCCTGAAGCATCCTCTTCTAGACCTACCCTATCTAGGAAAAGAGCCTACAATGATAAAACTCTTGTTTCTGATAAAAAGGAAAGAAAAACTAGAGAAGTTGCTGCCACTCCTGACACATCACCTTCTGAAGAAACTAGGTCTACTATTGTAAAGGGGAAGGATAAAACCATAGATACAGAGGAAATGATTCCAGAACAACAGCTAGCTGATAATGAAAATATGAATAAGATGCCCAAGGAACCCTTTCCTTCTTCCAAGGAGGCAACACCAGAAGAAACTCCTATAGCCATTACGGGGGAGGTGTCCTCCACCAAAAAGAAATGCAAGGAACCTATGAGCTCTTTTCAAACCCCTGCGAGGAAGAGTGCTAGGATTTTTTCTAGTGCTAGTAAAGCAAGCAAAACCCCTGGTTCAATTATAAATGTTGAATCCTCTGAATCTGCAGAAAAGTCCTCTTTAGAGACAATGGCTTCAAATAGAGCAGTTAGTGATACCCTAGCCCACGTTGTGGATGATGAAGCTACAACTGATCCACAAGTTGAATACATCCTTGTAGACAGTGATAAGGATTATTTAGAAACAAAGGGATTTTGCAATAATTCTGGTCAAGATTCTGATGACAGTTTAGAGAATCTTCCTCCTGATGAATTTCCTATAGTGAATGAGGACATTATAGAAGAATTGTTTGAATAGTTGAGCAAGGACAAATTGGACACATTAGCCAAGGTAGCTGAATCATCCCAAGTGAATGATTCGATAAAAACCCTTGTCATTTGGAAATGAAAAACTTCCATTGATGAATCCTGCCAAGCAGGTGACTCAATAAAAACTTGTGACAAGGGGAAAGGGGCTACTTTCACTAATGTGGAGGAAGTAAAGATCCCTCAAACTACATCTGGGTGGATTAATGTTCTTCAGCAAGAACCCATGCCACCCTCAAATTTATCCACACCATTAGCAGTAGGATTGAGTTTTTACTGAAATATCACCTGGGAAAAGACACAATGGGAACTGGAGACAGAGAAATTAAAATGGATAATTGAGGAGCAGGCTTGTCAACTTGAGCATAAAATAAATCGGATTGCAGTATTGGAGAGGAGAATTGAGCAGATCACTGAATTGAATCCTGCAGCAATGGCATGTAGGTCACCTTCTCAAGTTTATGCATTGTTCCTTAAGGAACAATTTGAAAACTTTCAATTGACAAGGATTGTTGAGGGATTAAATCCTTCCATTTCTACACCTCACGACTTCTATGATGCATTTCGGTTAGCACCTATGCCCATTAAGAATCTGTTATGTGAATTATATCTACACAATCTAGTTGTGCCTGACAATAGAGAATGGAATTCACTTCTTTACTTAGGAGATGTGAAGTTGAGGGCAGTTATGTCCTAGATTCAAAATTAGATCAGCAGAGAGCATCAGGCTCTCCCATATCGAAGCAGTGAGATAGACACACCCCTTATGATGAGGCTTGAATTTCAAATCTCTTGGCGGACATTCCTTGATTGGATCTCAATCACGATGAACCCTAGTGGGTCTCACAAGGTTCTTCTAGTCAGAGAATAGGGATATGCAGATTGGGAACAACATTCTTCACAAGATGTTGAGGCCGCGATTGCAGCTTGTAGGCAGTGGTGGATAAGGATGCCCCATGAATTAAAAATTAGGGAGCCCCATTCTCCACAGAATTTAACTCTTGCTACTCGCCATGTCCCATGGTTTATAATGTTGGGCTGCATACAACTACATTATTGGATTCCCTTAAGGTTTCAACCTCCAATCTTCCTACAGCCTTTGCTGGTAGTAAATGAGAACGCATAAGACCATGATATGATTAAGGAAAGAAAGAGGTGGGAAAGACTTTGGAACAACCATGGATACTTCAATTATGTTGTTGATGAACCAGGTGAGAAGACCGCCAGCGACCTGAGGCTTAGGGCCAGGATCCGTAATTTCATGGTTGCTGGGGACCAGCAATAGTGTAGTTGGGGGGAATGATGAGCCTCTCAAAAGGCCATCTTTTCCATGTCTTTACTTTCCTTTTTTAGCTTTTTGTTTTCAAAGAAGAAACTTTAAACTTATGGTTTTTTATATATTTTATATGTAAGGACATAAGTACGTAAAATGGATGGTAAAAACATAATGTATTTTTCTTGGAATTGATGGATAGAAGTTGCAGGATATAAGTGATTGCATGTTGAATAGATAGTCCTTTTTCCTATGCTATGATTATGGGTAGTCTCCTTCCTGTAGCCGAATGCTGCACAAGAATATTGAATGAAATCTCACACTTCTTTCTTAGTATTAAATGATAAAATATATTTATGCGTCGGAAGTTATGTATGCTAACCATTTTGTAAGAGTCAAGTCATGGCACATTCAAGAATTCCAGCATGGCGTTGAAGGGGTCAACGACAGCCGTTACCTTCTGAAGTGCCAGCATAAAGCAAGGAATTAAGTAAAGCGGTTGAAGATAGGCGTGTCGTAGAACTCTCATGGAGGAACGAGTCAGTTCAGTTCCTGAGTAGACACCGCATGCAGATCTAGAACCACTGCATGCTATATTCTGGGAAGAACTTGAAGACCTACTATTGTTGTTCAAGATTTCTTTTATGAGCACGATGTATCCATTAGTGATCCTCATTAATGGAGTGATTCTAGATTTAGGTAGTAGTGTAGTTCCTCCTTAAATAAGTGGAATTCTATAGTTCCATAGGAGAGAGTTAATTGATATAATTTCTCGAATAGAATTTGGCATTGTAGCACTGTTTATTTTCCAAGCACATTTCCTCCATGAATCAATAGATTGCATAATTTGAGTTTCAGTCTCTTATCTTGATTGCATTTCTATTCACTCATCCAAGGGGGCCCACTTGGTGAGTGAATATTTTTATTAGATTAGAAGTTATTTCCTTTCTCATTAAGAAGTAAATAGAATTCTGTTGTTCCTGCAGCCACTAGTAACATAATTGGTGCACTGTTCCTGCAACATAGGCGAGCAGAGTAACCCCTACTTGTGATTACTATTTTCTTAGCATAATTGCATTCAATTGAGATAGTATAGATTCCTAAAGCATAATGTATTTTGATTCCATAGGTTTAGCAATGAGAATCAAGGAGGTTTGAAGAATATAATTTACAAATACCATTCCAAGTTTACGTCCCTGGTCGATAATTAAATGAGACTAAATAATCTACTTAGCAGCCATTTAGGGTGTCCAATCCTGAAGCAGCAGTCCAATGCTACGTGTTTCTAAGACGATTGTTTAGCCAAGCATGGATGCTTCCAACATGGATGCAGAGATTGAACAAAACATTGAACAGGGTCCCGGCAAGAGAACTAGAGCCAGATCCAAGGTGATAAAGGACAAGGACATGGCTATCGATCTCCAGAAGATCAAGGACTCAGCTGCTAACATGGAGCTACGTGAGGCCAAGGTAACCACTCTGATGGTGGACTTATCTTGAGGGTCCCTGGTCTTTTTTCTGTCCCTATTTTTGTTGCTTTTTTATAGCTCTGTTGGTTCTTTGCTCTGGCCTTTGTTTGCATGTACTGTCTTTTGGTTATGTTTCGTTTTAGACTGGGCATAAGGCTTTATTTTTAACTTTGTTTCAGGTTTCAGGAATACTGTAAAACCTGTTTTACTTAATCAAAAATAATATATCTTTACAAAATTTTACCAAACAATTTACTCCCATTGAATTAACCATCCACACCTCTTTGACATACTCATTGCACACCAAGGTGCAATTTCTACCAAATTTTTATTTATAGTCAACCTGAACTCTTACTTTGTTCATTTAGAATATTAAAATATAATTTAACTATTTAAATCTTGAAAAATCACAGCCATATTAAAGTAAAGAACTCCAATGGCGATGACTATTTTAAATCGTCAATTTCTTAAACTTTCACATTTACATACAATATTCGAGTTTTTCCCATGGAGTGGATAGAACACAAATCTCTGGAAAACCAAAATGAACCAATACAGAATATAGTAAAGATAAGTTCTAATAGATTAATACATTGTGAGAAGTATGCATGTACCGAATACATTTCAATACTACAATGTGACAGAGCACGAATGGTGACCAAATTAGTAAGTGGCATGCATTGCTCTGACAATGACTAGGAGTGTGATATATTGTCACATTTGGATACTTCCAGACAAACTATAGCTTTTTTCTATTTATGTTTCACATATTATTGTAACATTTTGGAGGAATCAAATGTCTTGTAAGTAACACAATTTCCATAATTTTTATTCTATGTAAGTGAATCCTACGTTGTATTCAATTTAGTTGGTGAAGGCCAGCCATTTTTTAATTTAATTGAAGTTGTTTTGGGATTTCATTTTTGAATATTTTAATCATGTCAATTTAATAAATGATTAAGGATTTCAACTTTTAGCCTACTAACTTCTTATCTTCTTAACAAAGCCCATAACCAAATATAGTTTGTATCTAATTAATTATGTAAGAAGTGAGAAAATCTTCCCATGCGATCTAAGAGAAGCAAGCTATATATAACTAGCTAATATATACTCTATATTTAAAATACACCGAGATGCATCGAGGCGTTGAATTCTTCAACTTTATTTTTTTTCTATTAAAGGTGAATTATGAAAAATTCAACACCTCGATGCATCTAGGCGTATTTTAAATATAGAGTATATATTAGCTAGTAGCAACCAAAACATGTGTAACACATTGAGTAAATTAATTTGATTAGGTTTAATATTTAGCGTTAAAATTTATCACATGGTCAGGGTTAAGGTTTAGTGTTAAGGTTGGGTTTATGGTCATGGTTACGAGTAGAATTATGGTTAGGGTTAGGGTTTAGATTATAATTATAATAGGTTTCAAGTTATTAATAGCGTCCTTATCAGTGTTAAGGGCAGTGTTGGAATTATTATTAGGGTTGGGATTAGAATAATAATTGGGTTAAGGGTAAACATTTAGATTTGGTTAGGGCTATGAGTTTTTCCAACTTTAATTTTTATTAAAGTGGAATGATGAAAAAATTAAATGACTCGATACATCTGAGCATATTTAATAATTAGGTTATATATTTGCTAGTATCAATTGAGACACGCATAACACATTGAACAAATTAATATGACTAGGGCTACGATTATGGTTGGAATTTAGGGTTATGGTTTAGATTAGGGTTAGAATTCAGGGTTACGATCACTTGATTAGGGTTTAGGGTTATAGTTATAATTATGTTTAACATTAGGGTTTTCATCATGGTTTTAAGGTTAAGGCTAGGGTTAGGATTTAGGATTAGGGTTCATATTACAGTTAAGATTTAGTACTATAGACTTTGGCTAGGGTTAGGGTTAGGGTTCAGATTATACTAAGGGTCTAGCTTAGAATCGTAGTTATGGCTACAGTTGGGGTTTAGGGTTATAGTTAGAATTATGGTTAGGTTTAGGGTTTTCATCAATTTTTCTAGGATTAGGGTTTGGGTTATGGTTAGGATTAGAATTATAGTTAGAATTATCATTTAGGATTAGGACTATGGTTTATATTAGATTTTAGCTATATGATTTAGATTACGATTTAGTTAGGTTTATGGTTATGTTTAGTGTTAGGATTGGTATTGTTGTCTTGTGGTCAATGATCATGTTGTAATCACTGGATCTTGTGGTAACTTGTGTTCTCTTTTGTTTGGTTTATTATTTTATGATATTGGTTATATTTCTGCATGTAATTGTTAGATTTTTGTCTTCTATTCCTAATAGGTATTATTTTTGCATTTAGTGTTTACATAATGGTTTGGTCTAGTGCTTTGTATATGACCAGGAAGAAGGTTAGGATTAGGGTTAGGGTTAAGATTTATATATGGGTTATGGTTAGGATCAACATTAGGATTAAGATTAAGATTATGGTTAGGATAAGAGTATAGAGTTATTATTAAAATTATGTTTAGATTTAGGGTTTTCATCATAGTTTTATGGTTAAGGCTAGGATTAGGGTTAGAGACCGGATTACAATTAGAGTTTAGTATTATGGTTCAAATTTTTATCAATGTTTATATTATAGTTAGGGTTAGGGTTAGAGTTTACGGTTATGGTGAGAACTATAGTAAGGTTTAGGATTTTGATCTTTTTTTCAAGGTTTTAGTTTGGGTCATGGTTAGGGTTAGGATATGTAAAGGTTTAGAGTTCAGAGTTAGGACTCTGGTTAGTATTACTGTTAGTGTTAGAGTTTAGGTTTATGGTTTAGATGTTAGTTAGGATTAGGTTATGGTTAGGATTGGGATTTGGATTTTAGTTAGGGTTAGAGTTAGGATTACAGATAAGGTTTAAGTTTAGGGTTACGATTATAATTTTGGTTAGGGTTAGGATTTGCATAATATTAGGGTTTCCAATAGGGTAATGGTTAAGGTCAGGATTAATATTATGGATTGGGTTTAGAATTAGGACTGTGGTCAAGGTTTTCATCATGGTTAGGGCTACAGTTAGGGTTCAGGTTATTGTTATTCTTTAGATTATCTTTTGGGTTGGAGATATACATAGGTTTATGATCATTATTAGGTTAAAATTAGGGTTACAATGAAGGATATAGATAGAGATAGTATGAGAGGTATAATAACAATTATGATAGGTTTTAGCAATTACAATTAGGGTTAGTTTTTGTATTATAATAATAATTATAGTTATCTTATGATTAGGGTTATAGTAATAATTATGGTTAGGGTTTGAGATAGGATTAGTATTAGGTTTGTGGTTAGGTTTTGGACTATACTTATAATAATGGCTCAAGTTTTGGTTTTGGTTAAAGTTAGGGTTAGAAATAATTTTAAAGTTGGGGTTAGAAGTAATTTTAAAGTTGGGGTTAGAAATACCTATAGGTGTTTGTTTCAAATTAGGGTTTGGTTAGGGTTAGTGTTAGGGCTTCGTTTATGATTATAGTTGTAATTAGGGTTTACATCATGGTTAGAGTTAATATTAGGATTTGTTATCATTGTTTACCATCAACCTTTTAATTTGATTTATCTCAAGTAACTTCTAGATTCATATAACCTAATACAAAATACAGAATACAGTAAAGATAAGTTATAATAGATCAATACATTGTGACAAGTGTGCATGTACCAAATACATTTCAATACTACGATGTGATAGAGCACGAATGGTGGCCAAATTGATAAGTGACATGCACGACTCTTACAATCACTAGGAGTGTGATATATTGTCGCATTTGGATACTTCTAGACAAAATATATCTTTTTTCTATTTATGTTTCACATATTATTGCAACATTTTCGAGGAATCTAATGTCTTGTAAGCTAACACAGTTTCTATAATTTTTATTCTATGTAAGCGAATCCTACGTTATATTCAATTCAGTCGGTGAAGGCTAGACATTTTTTAATTTAATTGAAGTTGTTTTGGGATTTGATTTTTGTATATTTTAATCATGTCAATTTAATAAATGATCAATGATTTCAGCTTTTAGCCTACTAACTTCTTATTCTCTTGACAAAGCCCATAACCGAATATAGTTTGTATCTAATTAATTATGTAAGAAGTCAAAAAATCTTCCCACGCGATCTGAGAGAAGCAAACTATATATAACTAGTTAAAAATAGTACAAGCAGATGATGAAATAACTTTAACGGGTCATCTAGAACTGCATACCACTACCTATAAAGAACAATCACATGCATTATTTTAGCTATCATATTTTTCTTGGTATTAAATAATCTATAAAGATCCTCCATTATATCATTGGGGCAGCTTATGCTTAAAACATAAGCATTCAACGTGTTGGCCCTTCTTGACATTGTTCTCGAAGTAATTGTACCATTATTTTTACCTTCTTATGTTCCCCAATATGGAGAATATAACATGCGCTGAATTGTGAATTAGCGGGCCATTTAGACCTTCTATGTTGTCGATAAAGGCACGTGAAACCATTTTTTTGTAAGAAATTGTTCTATCTAAGTATACTTGATTTGTCATTGTTTACATATATGAAATCAAGCACCAATTTGAAAATGCCCACAAATAGTAAATAAAATTATTGTCAACAAAAAAAGTCCTCCATAGGTTAGAAAACTAGTATGGGCTCAAGAATACTAAATATTTAGCACATAAAAATATATTTCTTGAATGCAAGTACGAAATCAATGAAAATACTCTTTCACAAAAGTGAATCAACTGTTTTGATATGTAGTCTGATATTTGTTAGATCTATATTGATAATGATAAATTATTATAGTACAAAATAAGAAACTTTTTTATTATGAAGGCAGGGATGAAATTTATATAGGATAGAATTAGAGGATAATAAGTATCTTAATTCTAAAATTCATGAAAAACAACATATGATCTAAGTGAGCTTGAGGATAATATATGTATAAGATCTAAAATGTAACTATTAAGATGATAATTTTTTATTTTGTTTTGCATTAGGTGTATTGATATGTGCCTAATGCAATGATGATGGATGATGAATATATTCTAGCCACATGACTTCATGAGGTACCTGTGTAAATAAATAAATTCTTCACACCTAGATAAAAGGAAAAATCATGTACATTTGTTGAAAAAAAGAATCAACATAACTCTCCAACTAGTAAGTCATGTCTACCACAACCCACTTTTATTATGCTGAACATATTACATTGAATATTTAAAGAGTAGTGCATTGATTTAAAATGAATATTGTTGAATTTTATTTTTGGTAGTTTTGATTATGCTACAAATACAGGCTAAAATTTTAAATAATTTCAATATGAGTCTGACAAGAATGTTGACATCATCATAAAAGAGAACATCATTGTATTAGGAATGTATATTTTTAGAAAGAGAGGTTTTTGATGGAACATGCACACACACATAGAAATTAATAAGTTACTTTTTCTCATTTAAATGGTTAAACATCAATTTTCTATTTCATTTTATAGAAATACAGTATAGGTTTCATTGGTGATAATGATATTAAGAATATGGAAAACTACTACTAGTAAGTTAAAATTGTACATTGTTTAATTATAAGATAAATTTTATTTTAAATGGTTTTAGTCGTGGATGACTAGTGGGGGTTTCACTTGGTGTAAGAGGATCGAAAGAAGGAGAGTAATAGGCCTTACTTTTGATATAATACATGATTTTAAGAATGGTAGTTTTCTTAATGATTAGTCTATTGGTAATGTATTCTTGGTCTATTCTACTCTAGTCATCTTTTAAAGTTTTATTTTAAGAACACAAATAATTGCAATAGAAAATGCTTGGGGCTTTAAGAAAATGAAATGTATTTTCGGTTAGGATTACAAAATTTTATTATAGTAAGATGGCCATGGGTATCCACAATACCGATCGGAAATAAGGATGAGCAATTGACATGTGCTTGACTAGAAGTGGAAAGCTATACTTTTACAACTCTAGGAAGCTTTTCTAGAAGTCTCAAACCACTGAGACTATTAGACTGGTAAAGGAATTTTAGCATTGTGAATTATATCCCTCCATAATTTCACACTATGTTGGCCACTTGGTTTAGTGTAATTTTTCCTAGATCATTTTAAGCATCTTTAATCATCATTAATAATCCCTTACATGTTATTAAATGCCAAAATTCTGGGACTAGAGAAAACATCACAAACCCGTACACTAATGTTTTCCTATTCAAGGTCCCATTTTTAATGGACTGCGGATCTTACCACACATGTCATGCTGAAATCTTTTAAAGTTTTATATATTTAAAGTGCTGGCCTTCAATATTTGAAAAATTTCCTCGAGTTTTATTCTTAATCGTTTTATAAAAATATGTTTACCAAAATAATGATCCATATATAAAGAACACACTCTATTATTCAAAAGGCGTCAAACATTCTAAATGACATTATTATCAAGAAAACATTTTTAAATCTCTATATTTAACGTATTGAGTAGTAGACTACTAAATTTCATTTTTAAGTGTGATTTAATGACTACGATTTATGTTTATTATGTTTTTATTTTAACATTTGTAGGAATTTGGTTCCCCTTGACACTACTTGGGTCAAACTAAACTTTGATGGTTTGTTCCTTGGAATTTTGGGTCGGGTGGGAGGGGGTGGTTTCACGAGAGGTATGCTAGGGGCTATGTTGGATGCCTATTCTATTAACCTTGGCTCTCAGACAAC